>CM051261.1:45718379-46133379 GCA_027921565.1 Artemia sinica | reverse complement strand
AAAGGGCTCTAGGCCTTTCGATTTCCAATCGAATGAGCCCTTTTTGAAACGGCAATGTTTTCTACGAACAACTTATATGCCCCCAGGGCATAAATTACAACCCTTACCCTAAGGGCTGTTAGGGTGGTTGTCATCCTCTAAGACCTAACTTCCAGAACTTTCAACTACGTTAAACAAAACGGCTATCTCAAAATTTTGATTGGATGTGTTTGGCGAAATGGTGGGCGTGAGAAGAGCGTTAGTCCCTCTCCAATCACTTTCATCTATTAAAAATAGCACTAGCCCTTTGAATTTCCAATCAAATGAGCCCTTTTGAAGTTTCTACGACAACACTTTCAATAATTAAATAAAAAAAACAAGTTTTTTTAACTGAAAGTAAGGAACGACGTTAAAACTTAAAACGAACAGAAATTATTCCGTATATGAAGGGGGCTGTCCCCTCCTCAACGCCTCGCTCTTTACGCTAAAGTTTTTTTATTGTTTAAAAAAATAGAGTTGTGAGAAAGTCAAACTTTAGCGTAAAGAGCGAGGCGTTGAGGAGGGGACAGCCCCCTTCATATACGGAATAATTTCTGTTCGTGTTCGTCGTTCCTTACTTTCAGTTAAAAAAACTTGTTTTTTTTATTTAATTTTTGAACGTTTTTGAATTAATGCAGGTTTTGATTTTGGCTCACCGTACATGAATAATTAAAACAAAATTTGCATATTATATTTGGTTAAATGGCTTTCTCGAAACTTGTTTAATTTTATTTACGAACGTTTTTATTAGTAATAAATATACGTAACTTAGAATTAACTTACGTAACGAACTTCTATATTCATAAATTTTTAACACGTATATTAGGGGGTTCGCCCCCTAGTCAATACCCTGCTCTTTAAACTATAGTTCGAATTTTTTTTCCAGTTCTTTAAAAATGACCTCTTAATCACAATCAGTTGATCAGTTGAAAAACTTGTTTTTTTTTTAATTCCTGATCTTTTTCTTTAATAATGCTGGGAAATCCGGCGCCCCCTTCATAGCAATGTCCCTTCCCCCATGAAAACTTCCTTCATGGAAAGATCCTTCCATATAGCCCCCGACCCTCTCCTTCCCCCACCTACCAGAAAAAATCTCCTCTGAAAAAGTCTGTATACTTCCCAATAACCAATACTATATGTTAACATTGAGTAAAGTTCATAACTTTCAGCCCTCCCCCTGGGGACTTTGGGGGATCAAGTCATCCTAAAAGACATTTTTATCATATTTTCGACCACGCTGAACAAAATGGCTATCTCAAAATTTTGATCGGGTGACTTTGGGAAAAAAATGAGCGTGGGAGGGGGCCTAGTTGCCCTCCATTTTTTTGGTCACTTAAAAAGGGCACTAGAACTTTTAATTTCCGTTCCAATGAGCCCTCCCACGATATTCTAGGACCACTGGGTCGATACGATCACCCCTGGGAAAAAAAAACAAACAAACAAACAAACAAATAAACACGCATCCGTGATCTTTCTTCTGGCAAAAAATGGAAAATTCCACATTTTTGTAGATAGGAGCTTGAAACCTCTACAGTAGGGTTCTCTGATACGCTGAATATGATTGTGTGATTTTCATTAAGGTTCTATAACTTTTAGGGGGTCTTTCCCCCTTTTTTCGAAAATCAGCCAAATTTTCTCAAAACGTAACTTTTGATGGGTAAGATTAAACTTAATGAAACTTATATATTTGAAATCAGAATTAAAATCTGATTCTTTGATGTATCTATTGGTATCAAAATCCTGTTTTTTAGAGTTTCGGTTACCATTGAGCCGGGTCGCTCCTTACTTACAGTTCGTTACCACGAACTGTTTGAAAACCTTATATGCCCCCAGGGCATAACTTACAACCCTTGCCCTGAGGGCTGGGGGGGGGGGTCATTCTCAAAGATCTAATTTCCAGAACTTTCTACTATGTTGAACAAAATGGCTATCTGAAAATTTTGATTGGATGTGTTTGGAGGAATGGTGGGCGTGAGAGGGGGGTTAGTTAACCTCCAATCACTTTCGACTATTAAAAAGGGCACTAGCCCTCTAAATTTCCAATTGAATGAGCTTCTTTTGAAGTTTTACGACAACTCTATCTATAAAAACCTTATATGCCCCCAGGGCATAACTTATAACCTTTGCCCGTGGGGCTTTGTCATCCTTGAATACATAATTTCCAGAACTTTAAACTACGTTGAACAAAATGGCTATCTTTAAACTTTGATTGAATGTTTTTAGGGAACTGGTGGGCGTGAGAGGGGGGTTAATTACTGTCCACTCACTTTCGACTATTAAAAAGGGCAATTTCAATTTCAAATTAAATGAGCCTTTTTCGAAATTTCTACAAAAACTTTCTATATAAACCTTATATACCCCCAGGGCATAACTTACAACCCTGCACAGAGGGCTCTGAGGGGGTTATCGTCCTAAAAGACCTAATTTCCAGAACTTTCAACTACGTTGGAAAAAATGGTTATCTCAAAATTTTGATTGGATGTGTTTGGGAAAATGGTGTGCGTGAGATGGGCGTTAGTCGCTCTGCAATCACTTTCAAATATTAAAAAGGGCATTAGCCCTTTCAATTTCTAATTGAATGAGCCTTTTTGAAGTTTCTACGACAACGCTTTCAATAAAAACCTTACATGCCCCCAGGGCATAACTTACAACCCTTGCCCTAAGAGCTGTGGTGGGGAGGAGTTGTCATCCTTAAAGACCTAATTTCCAAAACTTTCAACTACGTTGAATAAAATGGCTATCTAAAAATTTTGATTGGATGTGTCTGGGGAAAAGGTGGGCGTGAGAGAGTGGTTAGTTGCCCTCACATCACTTTCGACTATTAAAAAGGGCACTAGCTCTTTGAATTTCCAATCCAATGAGCCCTTTTTCAAGTTTCTACGACAAAGATTTCAATAAAAACTTATATGTCCCCCAGGGCATAACTTATAACTCTTGCCCTGAAGACTGTGGGGGGGGGGGAGTGTCCTGCTAAAAGGTATAATTTCCTGAACTTTGAACTGCGTGGAACAAAATGGCTATCTCAAAATTTTTATTGGATGTGTTTGGGGAAATGGTGGGCGTGGAAGGGGTGTTAGTTGCCTTCCAATCACTTTCGACTATTAAAAAGGGCACTAGCCATTTGAATTTCCAATCGAATGAGCCCTTTTTGAAGTTTCTATGACAACGTGTTCTATAAAAACCTTATATACCCCCAGGGCATAACTTACAACCCTTGCCCTGAGGGCTGTGGGGGGGGGAATGTCATCCTCAAAGAACTAATTTACAAAACTTAAAACCACATTGAATAAAATAGATATCTCAAAATTTTGATTCGATGTGTTTGGGGAAAAGGTGGGCGTGAGAGGGGGGTTAGTTGCCCTCCCATCACTTTCTAATATTCAAAAGGCCACTAGCCCTTTGAATTTGCCATCGAATGAGCCTTTTTTGAAGTTTGTACGACAACGCCTTCTATAAAAACCTTATATGCCCCCAGGGCATAACTTACAACCCTTGCCCTGAGGGCTGTGGGGGAGCGTCCTCCTCAAAAACATAATTTCTATCTGGAAATCAACTACGCTAAACAAAATGGCTATCTCAAAATTTTTATTGGATGTGTTTGGGGAAATGGTGGGCGTGGAAGGGGTGTTAGTCGGCTTCCAATCTCTTTCGACTGTTAAAAAGGGCACAAGCCACTCCAATTTCCAATTGAATGAGCCCTTTTTGAAGTTTCTACGACAACTTCTTCGATACGAAGAGCCCTGCTCCAAAGGAAAAAAATAATAAATAATACATTGTGCCAACATCGTTCTTATATGCCCCCATGCACAACTTAAAACCCTTGCCCTGAGGGCTGTGGGGGAGTGTCCTCATCAAAAACATATTTTCTATTTGGAAATCAACTACGCTGAACAAAATGGCTATCTCCAAATTTTGATTGGATGTGTTTGGGGGAATGATGGGCGTGGGGAGGGGGCTAGTTGGCCTCCGATCACTTTCGACTATTAGAAAGGGCAGTAGCCACTCCAATTTCCAATCAAATGAGCCTTTTTCGAAGTTTCTACGACAACTTCTTCGATACGACGTGCCCTGGTCTAAGACCACGAAAAAAATAAATAATACATTGTGCCCATATCGTTCTTTACTTAGGCAGCGCGATAGCGCTGCCTATGGTTTCTGTTTGTTTTGGGTTACATTTATTCATTGATTGGGGTTTATGGTTATCTTACGCTTCAAGAATTATTTGACATATTTTTGTTCATCTTCGGTTTAATATAGCTCTTTGTTTTTTTTTGAAAAATCTCTTCAGTGGAAAAAGTTTTCCAAATTAATCATAGGCAGCGCAATAGCACTGCCTAAGTGAAGAACAATGTTGGCACAATGTATTTTTTTTTTTTTTTTTTTTTTTTTTTTTTTTTTTTTTTTTTGACTAGGGCACTTCGTATCGAAGCAGTTGTCGTAGAAACTTCAAAAAGGGTTCATTGTATTGGAAATTGGAAGGGCTAGTGCCCTTTTTAATAGCGAAGGGGATTGAAGGGCAACTAACACCCCTTCCACGCCCACCATTTCACCAAACACATCCAATCAAAATTTTCAGATAGCCATTTTGTTCAACGTAGTTGACAAATCTAAAAATGATGTCTTTGAGGAGGACACTCCCCCCACAGTCTTCAGGGCAAGGGTTGTATGTTATGCCCTGGAGGCATATAAGTTTTTTTTAAAGCTTTGTCGTAAAAAACTTGAAAAAGGGCTCATTTGAATGGAAATTGAAAGGGCTGGTGCCCTTTTTCATAGTTGAAAGGGATTGGAGGGCAACTAATCCCCTCTCACAAACACCATTTCCCCAAACACATCGAATCAAAATTTTGATATAGCCATTTCGTTCAACGTAGTTAAAAGTTTTGGATATTAGGTCTTTGAGGATGATGGCCCAGTCAGTGCAAGGGTTGTAATTTATGCCCTGGGGCATATAAGGTTTTTATAGAAAGCGTTGTCGTAGAAACTTTAAAAAGGGCTCATTTTACAGGAAATTGAAAGGACTAGTGCCCTTTTTAATAGACAAAAGTGATTTGAAGGCAACTAACCCCCCTTTCACGATCACCATTTCCCCAAACGTATCCAATCAAAATGTTGAGATAGCCATTTTGTTCAACGTAGGTGAAAGGTCTGGAAATTATGTCTTTGAGGATGACGAACCCCCCACAACCCTCAGGGCAAGGGTTGTAAATTGTGCCCTTGGGGCATATAAGGTTTTTCCTAGAAAACGTTGTCGTGGAAACTTCAAAAATGGCTCATTCGATTGGAAATTCAAAGGGCTAGTGCCTTTTTAATAGTCGAAAGTGATTGGAGAGCAACATACCCCCCTCTCTTTGTTAAACGTAGTTTAAAGTTCTAGAAATTTGGTCTTTGAAGATGACAGCCTCCCCCCCCCCCAAAGCCCTCAGAGTAAGGGTTGTAAGTTATACCAAGGGGGCATATAAGGTTTTTATAGAAAGGGCAGTCGTAGAAACTTCAAAATGGGCAAGGGCTCATTCAATTGGAAATTGAAACGGCTAGTGCCTTTTTTAATAGTAGAGTGATTAAAGGGCAACTTACCCCCCTCTCACGCCCACCATTTCCCCAAACACATCCAATCAATATTTTGAGATAGCCCTTTTTTCAACGTAGTTGAAAGTTCTGGAAACTATGTCTTTGAGGATGACAACCCACCAAAGCCCTCTGAGCAAGGGTTGCAAATTGTGCCCCGGGGGCATTTAAGGTTTTGTATAGAATGTGTTGTTGTAGAAACTTCAAAAATGGCTCATTCGATTGGAAATTGAAAGGGCTAGTGCTCTTTTTAATAGTCGAAAGTGATTTGAGGGAAACTAGCCCCCCTCTCAGGCCCACCATTTCCCCAAACACATCCAGTCAAAATTTTGAGATAGCCATTTTGTTCAACATAGTGTAAAGTTCTGGAAATTATGTCTTTAAAGATGACAAACCCCCCACACCCCTCAAGGCAAGGGTTGCAAGTTCTGTCCTGGGGGCATATAACGTTTTTATAGATAGCGTTTCGTAGAAAGTTCAAGAGGGCTCATGCGATTGGAAATTGAAAGGGCTAGTGCCCTTTTTAATAGTCTAGTGATTGAAGGGGAACTAACCCCCTCTCACGTCCACCATTTCCCCAAACACATCCAATCAAAATTTGGAGATAACCATTTTGTTCAAAGTAGTTGTAAGTTCTAGAAATTAGGTCTTTGAGGATAACAATCCCCCCACAGCCCTCAGGGCAAGGGTTGTAAGTTATGCCCTGGGGGCATATAAGGTTTTTATAGAAAGCGATGTTGTACAAAATTCAAAAAGGGCTCATTCGATTGGAAACTGAAAGGGCTAGTGCTCTTTCTAATAGTCAAAAGGGACTGAAGGGCAACTAACCCCCTCTCGCGCCCACCATTTCCACAAACACATCCAATAAAAAATTTCATATAGCCTTTTAGTTCAACGTAGTTGGAATTTCTGGAAATTAGGTCTTTGAGGATGATAAACCCCTCAGAGCCCTCGGGAAAAGGGTTGTAAGTTATGCCCTGCGGGCATATAAGGTTTTTATAGAAAGTGTTGTTGTACAAAATTCAAAAAGGGCTCATTCGATTGGAAACTGAAAGGGCTAGTGCTCTTTCTAATAGTCAAAAGGGACTGAAGGGCAACTAACCCCCTTTTCACGCCCACCATTTCCCCTAACACATTCAATCGAAATTTTGAGATAGCCATTTTGTTTAACGTAGTTGAAAGTTCTGGAAATTATGTCTTTGAGGATGAAAAACCCCCCACCCCTCAGGGCAAGGGTTGTAAATTAGGCCCTGGGAGCATCCAAGGTTTTTACAGAAAGCGTTGTCGTAGAAACTTCAAAAAAGGCTTATTCAATTAGAAATTGAAAGGGCTAGCGTCCTTTTTAATAGTCGAAAGCGAATGAAGGGCAAATAAACCTCTCTCACGCCCACTATTTCCCCAAACACATCCAATCAAAATTTTGAGACAGCCATTTTGTTCAACGTAGTTGAAAGTTCTGGAAATTATGTCTTTGAATATGACAGCCCCCGTACAGCCCTCAGAGTAAAGGTTGTAGGTTATGCGCTGGGGGCATATCCATTTTTTATAGAAAGGTTTGTCGTAGAAACTTAAGAAGGACTCATTCGATTGGAAATTGAAACGGCTAGTTTCCTTTTTAATAGTAGAAAGTGATTACAGGGCAACTAACCCGCCTCTCACGCCCACCCTTTCCCTAAACACATCCAATCAATATTTTGAGATGCCCATTTTTTTCAACGTAGTTGAAAGTTCTGGAAAATATTTCTTTGAGAATGACTACCTCCCACCACAGCCCTCTGGGCAAGGGTGTAAAATTGTGCCCTGGGTGCACATAAGGTTTTTTGTAGAAAGTGCTGCTGTAGAAACTTCCAAAAAGGGGTTCATTCAATTGCAAATTGAAAGGGCTAATAGTCGAAAGTGATGAGAGGACAACTAGCCCCCTCTCACGCACACCATTTCTCCAAACATATCCAATCAAAATTTTGAGAAAGCCATTTTGTTCAACGTAGTAGAAAGTTCTGGAAATTATGTCTTAGAGGATTACAAACCCCCCACACCCCTTAGGGCAAGGGTTGTAAGTTCTGCCCTGGGGGCATATAAGGTTTTGTAGATAGCGTTTCGTAAAAAGTTCAAGAGGGCTCATTCGATTGGAAATTGAAAGGGCTAGTGCCCTTTTTAATAGTCTAAAGTCATTGAAGGGCAACTCACCCCCTCTAACGCCCACCATTTCTCCAAACACATCCAATCGAAATTGTGAGATAGCCATTTTGCTCAACGTAGTTCAAAGTTCTAGAAATTAGGTCTTTGAGGATGACAACCCCCCCCCCCCACAGCCCTCAGGGCAAGGGTTATAAGTCATGCCCTGGGGGCATATAAGGTTTTTATAGAAAGCGTTTCTTAGAAAGTTCAAGAGGGCTCATTCGATTGGAAATTGAAAGGGCTAATGCCCGTTTTAATAGTCAAAAGTGACTGAAGGGCAACTAACCCCCTTCTCACGTTCACCATTTCCCCAAACACATCCAATAAAATTTTGAGATAGCCATTTAGTTCAACGTAGTTGACAGTTCTGGAAATTAGGTCTTTGAGGAAGAGGGGCAATTTTTTTGCCCCTCTGAGGGGCAAAAAAATTCTTTTAAATGTTTTCACTTTTATAACTTTAAGAAATCAAAAATCAATTACGATTTTAAGAAATAAATATCAGCCTATGTATGTTAAACTGTAAATGCACATTTTTTTTCACTAAATTCATTTGATTTTTTTCAGTAAAGTGCAAATTATATTCAGGCTTTTCAATACCCTACTCATATTAATTTCTGCTCGTTTTGAGTTTGACTCTGTTATTTATTTTAATTTCTGTTTGTTTTGGGTTTCATTTACGTATTGAAACTGATTTGTGGTAGTTGTATTCTTGGCAGATGATTTGATTCTATTTTTGTTCATTTTGGTCTAATGGAGTTCTTTACTTAAAAAAAAAACTTATTTTGTTGAAAGTTTTTTTTAATTAATATCTAAAAGTAGCCGAGGTGAGGTAGTTGCTATGCCAACGCAACGAGTTAGATGTAATAGACCAAATCTATGTGGTCTCTGGATTCTAATTTAAGGAATTTCACAAAATAAAGGAAAGCCTTGATTAGAAGTATGGAAAAAATACAATAAACTACATTTTGGAATTGTTTCTGACCCCAAACGTAAGATTCATAGTGAGTAAAAAAAAAATTTCTTAAGTCAATGCGACACTGCGGTATGGATTTTCCTGTGTCAAAGCGGGAAATGGCAAAAAAACATTATTTCTAAAACGATTTAAAATGCTACATCAAGTAGCGATTGTCTTACACCGTCTGCTTTTATAGCCAGTACTCGTCTACATTTTCTGCTATTAGTTACCGTGAAAATTCTTTATAGACTCATCGTCTGCTGAGAGCGGTTTTGCCGAATTTGTTTTTTCAAAATTCCAAGAAAAACGAGTATGAAAATTTTGACATTTCTATCTCAGAATCGGCTGTAGCTAGAGCGCTGACGTCTTACAGCAATGTTAATTAGACCATTCAGAAGACATTTTTTTACACAATATAGCGTTTCCGAATCTAATTCTTTAAAATTCCAAAAAAAAGAGTTTGAAAGTTTTGACATTCGTACAGGGTCACCACCCCTAGTGATTTATCAATATTTCTAGTGACTTTTCATGCTGCCTAGTGATTTTCTTCGAGCTAGCGATTTATAGTCATTTTGTTCTAAAACAAGTGATTTTTTTCTAAAATCTAGTGATTTTTCACGATATACGGCGCCAATTCTTGATTCAATCGAATAAATCATACATGAAGCTAATTAATAAAAAAAATGTAAAAGGGTGATTCACTACAGTTACAATATGTTCCGGATGAGCATTTATGCAAATATAAAGCCTTTGAAACTTCCGATTTCCCACCATACGTCCATACTAGATAGAGACCCAGAGCATAGTCATCAAGATAATAGGCGTACGTAATTACTCAAAAAATGTTCTACACTTCCTATTTCACAACATTTGCTCAGGTCAAATTTTTGTCTTCATATTTATGTTTTTTTTTCTCTATCATCTATCAGTTCTAAATTAGATTTTCTTCTGTTAAAACCTTTGAAAGTGGATAGAATAGTGTATATGAATACACCATCTACATCTGCCAATAAAACAAATGAAGTAATTGAAAATAAGAAGGTACACATTAAATATAATTTTCCGAATGAAACAAGAAAAAGAAATTGAAAAAGAAAATGGGACTTAGAGCTTTTTATAATAGGATTTGGAATGTAACTAAAAAGATTAAATCGATTGTAGTTGGATTATTAAAGTTGGTTGGGAGTAAGGGGGGGGGGGGGGTATCTACTCTAGGAATTGATTTTAATCTTTACTTCTAATGTCCAATCGAAACTCCAATAATTCTCTAAATTCTCTTATTTGCAATTGAAACACAAAATAAGCGCAGATAACGCCCTATTCTTTAAGTTTCCAGATTTATGTGCTAACATATCGAACAGTTTGTGGTAACGAACAGTAAAAATGGAGCGACACGGCTCAATTAGTACAGGCAAACTAGAGTTTGGCCCCAAGCAAATTGCAATAGAAATCATTTTTACACTCTGCTGTAGAGAAAAAAAGCTGAACAACATATCCAAAGTTGCACATTCTAGGTCGACGCAAAACTAGTTTGTTTTTTTTTTTGCTTTTCACGTCAATTTTTTCAGTTTTTTTTTTGCAACGAATTTCTATGATGTTTCGGGATGTTGATCTGTTTTTTGAATGTTGATGAATGCGAATATTTAGTTTTCAATCCAAAATCATCAGCTCATAATTTGTCCTGTGGATCCTCAGTAATTCGCAATGTTGCAAGTTTACGGTGGTTAGGAATTAGTATTTGTCATACACTCACTTTTTTGCGACTTCAGGTTCTGAGAGATGTTAAAGAAAAGTTGAAGATTGGATATGCGAAAATTGTGCCTAACCGTCGAAAATACTCACGCCGAGCTTTAGCTAAAATGTATTCCACATATTGTGACCATTCTGTTTTTTTTTTTAAGCGGAATGTATTCGTTATTGAATAAGAAGGAATTGCGCCCGATCCGTAATGCTTATTTTGAATATTGCAAATTTTTACTGTACCTTCCCACTTCATATCGTAATACACGTATTATAGAGAAGTATGGTGCTGCCGACATTATCCAATCGTTTGAATTGCTTAGTACTAATTTAACAAGACATGTCTTTGTGTCCCTAGGCCCAAAACATAATATTATCCGTGTCTTTTTGTCTGTGATTAAGGTCTAAGTTATCTTTGTTTCTGTGTATTGGATTTTGCTTCCTTTTTAGTGTAATTTACTCCATAAATAAGACGTAGGTAATTTCGGAGACCACACTGCCTTTCCATGACGATAAAATAAAAGTCCAAAATAGGGATAAAATCCTTTTTAATAGACAGTGTATAAAAAGACAGAGTCTATTAATAGACAGGGTCTATTAAAAAGGATTTTATCCCTATATTGGACTTTTATTTTATCGTAATTTACTCCGCTTATTTTGTATAAAAGTGGGTTATAAATAAATTATTACTATTATTGCAACCAATTTTCAGTGATCGGGGTATAAGCCAAGGGTACCAATTCGGGAAAATACAGGGAGAGAGCAAGGATTTTGTTCTATTATCTGCATAAAAATACGAAAGGGCATTTTTCAAAATTTCAAGGGTAATTTTCGCTTGGGAAAAAAATATCAATCTAAAGGTATTTTTCCAGATCTAGGGGGGGGGGGGGTTACCCATTCCTATAGGTGTGCCTGTATAGAACATGGTAAGGAAACGAAACAATTCTTTATTACAATAATAAAGAGTATTTTAATTCTAGTGATTTTTAGTCAATAATCTAGCGATTTATGTGCTATTTTAGTGATTTTTTTTTTCAAGAATCTAGTAATTTTTTCACCGGGTGGCAACATTCGTATCTCAGAAGCGACTGCATCTAGAGCGCTGGCGTCTTACAGCAATGCCATTTAGACCATTCGAAAGAGAATTTATTTACACGACATAGCGTTTGTAACTCAGTTTCGAGGAAAACTGTTATTTTCGGCCAAACCGCTCTCAGCAGACGTCGTGTCCTTTCTACTGTTTTTGTGCCCCTCCCCTCTACCTCTACGCCT
This sequence comes from Artemia sinica, assembly GCA_027921565.1. Taxonomy (NCBI): domain Eukaryota; kingdom Metazoa; phylum Arthropoda; class Branchiopoda; order Anostraca; family Artemiidae; genus Artemia; species Artemia sinica. The sequence goes on along the minus strand of CM051261.1, from coordinate 46,121,651 downwards.
CTGTTATTCCAACATCTCTTTCTTCTGTAGCTGAAACAATTAAGAAACTTAAGTCAGGCAATTTTGAATGAATTTCTAAAATTCGCCTATAACTAGATTGCCCCCTTCCATTGGTCATATCCATTTACTTTTCCAAATGTGTTTGTACATCTTGCGTGCTAGAGAGTTTTCTGTGTGTTACTGTTTCTTCAATTTTATAGAGGAGAAAGTCACCTTTAAATTGCTCTTCTTACCAACCAACTACTGCCTCCTGCAATTGCAGTAAAATTTTAGTATGTATTTCTACCCTTTGTGACTAACAGTATAAGTGAGGGAGACCACCTGTTTGGCTTTCGGCCTGGAAAAAGTTGTAAGCATGCCCACCGTGTATTTTCTTCTTTGCTTCTTAAAATTCTTCTAAGGGAAATGGTACTTATCTTTGTTCTTTAGTTCTAGAAAGAGCATTTGATAGTGTATATCATGGTCAGCTTTTTATGCTTTTTATCTAAATGCTGTTAATCTTTCGTTTATAATCCTTCTTCATTACTGTCATTCTACTTCTTTTCTTCGGTTAAATTGGTGCCAATACCTATTATTAAAGTTAAAAGAGGTTTAAGAGAAGGCGGAGTTTTATCTCCCACCCTATTTGAAATATGCATTTCCTCGGTTCTGGCTAAGATTTCAGCTACTTATCAATTCTGGTTTTTCTGATGTATCATATCTTGACTATGTTGATGACCTGCTTCTTATAAGCCGTACTAAAACTGGTCTTTCTAATATGGCTTCTCTCGTTGCTACTTCTTTCTCGGATATAGCCCTTTCTCTTAACATAGATAAATATAAATTTCTTTCTTTTAATAAAATGTTTAGTTCTTTCCTTCTGTGCAATGGTTTTACTACCCCTCTCGGAGATCCTTCCAGATGGCTTTATATGTCTTTCAAGACTGCACTAGCGCAGAGTCTCAGATATTAATAAGAAAATCCAGTTAGGATACTCTAAGATTGTTAGTAGCAGAGGGAAATATAACAGACGTACTTTGGCCCCACTCTACTGAACTTTCTATGACCATTCAATTCTTTTTGTTTCTGGAGTTTTTCCCTTCTTACGAAAAAATAATTAATTATTTATATTTTAAAAATTTGTGTTTTCTTCCGCCTTGGGCAATAAACAGGATTCTTATTAGGAAATTCTTTTTCCTGATATTACAGTAAAACGAAAATTAATGCAAAAAAAGCTCTTAAACATAGCTTGCGTTCGTACATTTCTCCGCATTACCGACTTATTAGGCCCTTTTAACCGGTCCGTTCAACCTTTCTCAACCAAATATAGTATTTCAGATATAAGCTTTTTAATAGCTCCAACCAAAAAAACTATATCAGAATTTTAGCTCAATAGAATTGTGGCCCTATTCTGGCCAGAATATTCACCCCCTTACTGACTTGAGTGTTTCCACTATTAAATCACTGCGGAATACGTAAAGCGTCTCAATCCTCGTATGTTTCCTACTAAGTGCAGCTTGGACTTATTGTGTTTACATTGAGTCAAGACTTATCTCCTTCTTTCATCGAGTAAGGACTTCACTTGTTTTTCATAATGAGTGTGCAGCTTTTGACCTCCCTTTCATTACTTGGCATGTTCCAAGATTTAGCTCTTTTCCGCAAAGCGTCACTGATCTTCGGGGGCTTGAACTTCTTGGCTGATCAAAAATATTCCACCTTCACTATTGAATAGTATTTTTGAATGGTTTTCTGTGCTTAAATCGTTTTGATCAAAAGCTTATAGAATCCTTTAATTATATTTGTATGTTGTTAATTTTATTTGTATATTGTTTTTTTTTTATGCCCATGGCCCTGCGGGTTTTTTTGTGTCAAATATACTATATTACTATACTATACTATTGCAAAAAAAGGCAAGAGAGAGGTGTTATTTCCATTTAATCACTTTTGGCCCTTCAAAACCCCTAGAACTTTCAATTTCCGATTCAAGAAAATCCTTCCAAGTTTATAAGCATGACTTCGCCTTCTATATGAAGTTATCAGAAAATACATCGGAGGCAGACTGATCTTTATTTGTAAATGCTACACCGTTGACTGTAAATAAAAGTGCCTCGGACAAATGGACGATTTGCATGATCTGGAGCTCTTGGTCCACGAAATACTAGTGTCATGTCATTCCTGGCATTATGATCTTTCCGAGCATGATCTTCCACTATGATCTTTCCGTGTTCAATGGCTGTCTTGAAATTTCACGCAGGTGCTAAGGGTGGTTCAGGGGATGCCTGGCACAAAAAAAAATCCACCCATCCCTTCTAAGAAAAAGCCACCATGACAAAAATACATTGAAGGCACTGCTGCGGCTTCGATGTGTGGTACGTACTGCTTTGACTCCGATAAACACGCCAGCTCAAAGTTTTATCGCTACTCCCTCAGATCCAGGTTATCTCAAATGTGTAACATAAAAGATTTTCTTCTTCTTTTGCTAGCAAAATTTTTAAATAAAGCTTCTACTAAGATTTTTGAAGCATATTTCTATATTTGGATAATGGTTTTATCCAAGGAGGATTTACAGCCTTGTCATTTATACCCAGCTAGCAAATGCTAGCATTATAATTGTTTAAGCATATTTGCATTTTAACTGTGCCCTCTCACAAAGCCTAGGAGACTTTATGACATGACTTGGAGGCCAACAGCTCCCCAACACACTATACAGTCCAGCACTGCGCGCAGTAACTTGGTTTTCACGCATATATTTTAATTTCCAAGCTCGCTGCTTATGATACATAATATTTCCAGGTTTACGAGTTGGATACGTCCTGCGTAGCACCAATCACACACAAAATAAAATTAACCTGCGCGGTGCAAGTGTGTAGCCAGAATAATTTTGAAGTAGATTCAGGTCGTTTCAGATTTATGGGTGGCCCGACATAAAAATCCTAAGGAGCATTATTTTATACAGTCATCAAGCTAAGAAAGCAGGAAGACATTGAAGGCTACAGCAAGAAAATTCTCTGTCCTTAGTATACATTTATTTAGTAACTGATTACCCTAAAAGCAGGAGTCTTAGGATCCTCAAGAACAAGGCACCTACCCATAGGTTTTTGAATAAAAATCGCTCATTAAATTAATTTAAGAAAACGGCCCCCGTGTAATTACCAAAGACACAGAAAGAACGAAAAAAGAGAGATCAATATTTACCTTAAACAAGAATAAATATACACTTCAGATATGTGCAACTAATGTATTTCAGATGGCAATCCATTAAAGACTAAAATCGAAGACACCTGCTTTTGAAACACAAGCCCATTCCTAGCTTCATAAATGATGGTAACAAGTCAAGATGACAATAATTAACTGGATAATTTGCGGATTTCCTCTGAATTATTACGTATTACGACTTCGCATGGGTTTAAGCATTCAAGCGGAAATAAAAGAGATGCTTGAAAGATCAAAGCGACCTGAATTACGGCAATCACGATCATAATATCATAAAATAGCATCTAATAAAAGAACATACAGCTTTTACATGGGAATGTCCAGACTGGACGTTAAAATATATAAGATCGAAACATATTATATTAGGATTGGGCTGAGTTTGTTGGTAAACCTTCATAAAAGAAAAAAAGAAACTATTTCGCGTCTCTATATTTCCATAGAGCAAGACATGAGAGAAATTACCAACACTTTATTTTTGGACCTGGGCTTATTCTCAGTGGGGGTTCCTGTGTCTACTAGACTTGTACATTGATCTCTATTGGCCTGATCACTTGAATATAATGGGAAAAGTCCATTCTAAAAACCTGAGAGATAAATGTACGTTATAGAATTTTTCGCTCTAATATGTCCACTTTACCTTTGAAGACCTCCTGTCAGGGTTACCACCAGAAGAAAAAATCACTAGATTATTAAAAATAAAAATCACTAAATCAGGCAAAAAAATCCCTGATATTTAGCATCTTCAACATACTTTTGTGCTTTGAAATCGCCGGTTTTCATTGCTTTGTAGGCTCTTATCGACATGATTAATTTGATTCTTTAGCATGTTCAACACAAAGGCATCAATGGGGAGGGGAGCAATTAACCCCTTGATGTTAAAAAAAAAATCTTTACTTTGGCATTTTATTTTTTTCGAAAAAAAAAATGACAAAACGGAAAAATTCTTGGATTCTGAAAAAAAAAACCGTTTTATTATCTTAATAAAAAGAGTCAAAAAAAATCCTTGCCCCAACCCCAACATTTTCGTTAATTGGCACCCTTTGCTTATTCCCTTTACCTGTAAATGTGGGCTAGCGATGGTCTATCCCATATATTTACTTTTTCTATTTAGAATTTGTTCATACATTTGAGACTCGAGCTTTTTTTCTCTGCGAATTTGGAAACTATTTTCTTTTTACACTAGTTAAGCGAGTATAATTACTGGGGTACCAGCGAGGATTTTGAAAAGCATCGTTTTTTGGAGTATTTTCATTGAAAAAATGCCAAATACCCCCCCCCCATAATTGATTGTTTAATGTTGTGTATGCGATTGGCTAGAAACTTTAAGAGATGAATCAAAAACATTAAAAAAGTTTTCTTCGGGAGGATGTAGGGGGCCAAGAAATGGGACAAAAACTTTTGTTCCTGATGAGCTTTAAACTTAAAGCCACAAGTCTCAGAGCCAACAACAACCTAATGCACAGGAAGTGTTCTAAGACATGGTTCTACGCGAATACCCCCCGAAAAACACCCCCCGCGGAAAATACCCCCCCCCCAAAAAAAAAAAAAAAAAAAAATACCCCCGTGGAAAATAAGGCTTTCGAAATTTGAGAATTTTATTTGAGTTTTATTTTTTTAATTTCCGTAGGGGGATGGAATTTTGGTACTTGTGTATTATGCGCCACTCACTCAAGTTTACACTGTGTAAAATTCAAGAACACACCGTTTTTTTTTTTTTTTGTTTTTTTTTTTGTCAGTTTCTTCGTTACTTTAGAAGTAAATTCGCGCTATAGATTTGCACATTAGGGGGGGGGGGTAAGCATAACGGGTCTGCATGCAAAATGTGTTTGGTACAATTATTCTGCATATTAGAAAGATAGACAAATAAGTGTATTTTAAAGCCAAATATACGGCCATGAACACAGTAAAATAACATAAATGAATATAGTGAATGGGGGGGGGGGGTTTAACACCCAAAAAATGTCCTCTCCCCACCAAAAAAAACCCTCCCCCTCCTTCGGAAAGTAACCCCAGTGGAAAATACCCCCTCCTTGGAAAATGCCCCCCCCCCTGTGGAAAATAAGGTTTCTAAATTTGATACTTTTAAAGCCAAATATACGGCCATGAACACAGTCATGCATATTAGACAGATAGACAAATAAGTGTGTTTTAAAGCCAAATATACGGCCATGAACACAGTAAAATAACATAAATGAATATAGTGAATGGGGGGGGGGGTGTTTAACACCCAAAAAATGCCCTCCCCACCAAAAATACCCTTCCACCTCCTTCGGAAAGTAACCCCCGCGGAAAATACCCTCCCCCCCCCTGTGGAAAATAAGGTTTCTAAATTTGAAACTTTTATTTGAGTTTTTTTATAGTTTTGTTGAAAAGTGCTAAGGAACGGGAAAAAAAGGAATTTACACACCAGAAGTGTCTTAAAAACTTAGAAAAAAAAACACAAATCCATTTGTGTTGAAAAAGGCTTCCATATGATTTTCTGCAATTTTTGCAGTAGCGGGTGCCAAATTAAAAAAAAAAATGAAGAAGAAAAACAATTTAGGCAAACAATCATCAATATTAAGCTAAAACATATGACACCAAAAAGTTTAAGAAGGTTCTATCCTTTGAAAAGATAGTTGGCTTTGGGAACCAACACATTCGAAATTGTTAAAGTTTTTACTGACAAAAGCGTTGTCAAATTCTACGAGTTTGTTTTTCTTATCTTCCAAGTGTAAAACTACCACAAATCACCATTAACAAAGAAATGAAACCCAAAACTAACAGAAATTATAATAGATAGCCTAGTCAAACTCAAAACGAGCAAAAAGTAAAAGAAGTATGGCTGACAACACCCATGTCTTCTTCAGACCAGAAAATAATTAGCACTTTACTTAAAAAATAAGTGTATTGTCAGTTTGATATACATATTGTGATATCTATTCCTTATAGTCTTAATACTTCTTTATTTGTTGAAGTCAAAAAAGGGAAAGCATTTAAAAGGTATTTTGTTTTCAGTGAAGTGTAAATTACTTTCTGGTCTTGAGGAGGTGTGGGGGTTGTCAGCCCTACTCATGCTAATTGTTGCTATTTTGAGTTTGGATAGGTTATTTGATGTTATTTCTGTTCGTTTTGGGTTTAATTCATTTATTTATGGTGATTTGTGGTAGTTTTACGCTTGAAAAATTATTTGAATTTATTTCTACTCATTTTTGGCTTAACGAGGCCATGGGCACCGGCAAGGGGAGGGCAGGGATGGTCATGGCCCCCACCTGGAAATTTGGGACTATATAGTAATTATAAGGAAACCAAAGGAAAAAAGCAGAATAGGGAAAAACCATGGAAAAAATGTTTGTTGCCCCATTGTTGGCTGCCTGCCAATAGATTTTGACCCATAATAAGGAAAAATATAAGTTCTAATTTGTGACTGAGTAACCCCTAACAAGTTTTCCCAAAAACTTTTTCCATATGATTTGGTTGGAGCAAAAAAAAAAAATTCTTCATAGTAATGAATGGTAAGTGAACTAGGGTCACTTGTTAGGGGTCACTCAATCACAAATTAGAACTTATATTTTTCCTTATTCTGGGCCAAAATCTATTGGGAATGTGGGGGATTAAGTCATCCTCAAAGATATTGTTATTAGATTTTTTGACTATTCTGAACAAAATGGCTATCTTAAAATTTTGGTCAGGTGACTTTGGGAAAAAATGTGCGTGGGAGGGGGCCTAGTTGCCCTCCAATTGTTTCAGTCACTTAAAAAGGGCACTAGAACTTTTAATTTCCGTGTGAATGAGCCCTATTGCGATATTCTAGGACCACTGAGTCGATACGATCACCCCTGGAAAAAAAAAAACACGCATCCGTGATCTTTTTTTCTGCCAAAAAATACAAAATTCCTCATTTTTGCTGATAGGAGCTTAAAACCTCTGCAGTAGGGTTCTCTGATACGCTGAATCTGATGGTGTGATTTTCATCTAGATTCTATGACTTTTATGGGATATTTCCCCCTTTTTTCCCAAATAAGGCAAATTATATTTGAAATCAGCATAAAAATCCGATTCTTTGATGTATCTATTGGTATCAAAATTCCGTTTTTTAGAGTTTCGGTTACTATTGAGCCGGGTCGCTCCTTGCGTTACCACGTAAGGACATGGTAATGTACGTAAATACGTTCTTTACCACGAACTGTTTGATTTGTGTTTTGTTGAATACTATATGTATCTGGAATAGTGAACTTTAATTTTTCAGAAGATAGACAGCAAATAAATAAAAAATCACAATGTGATTATATATATAACAAATCAAGATGACTGGACAGAACTAATGAACATAAACTGAATCTTTAATATATAACGATATTAGTTCCTGAAAACTCAGCAATTGAAGGTTTTATTTCACTAATTTCTACTTTTATTTTTCAGTGCTGTAAATATAAAAGAAAATAATTGTAATACAATTCGTTTTCATTTAAGCAAAAATGGCCAAACAGGTAGAAAATAAATCAAATAGAGCCATATAAGGTACAAATAAAGTCGAATAGGTGGTCTTTCTTTACTATTTTTACCTTAAATCCCTCTTTTTCTTCTATTTATTTGCTTTTACTGTCCCTTCTACCTAAGATTGTTTATTTTAATTTGTTGTGGTTTACAGTAATGGAAGAATAAGATATTTTCTAAACTACAAAACAATGATTAAAACAGAAGTTTCTGACGGAAGTATAGAGGTGACAGAAAAGTCTGATGAAAAAAAAAACAATAAAATTATTGCTTCCCAGTCTATGATGAATCATGCTTACAGCGTCAGAAGCAACATAGTAAAGAACGAGCTCCAGCCCATAGTAACTGAAAATTTAAAAACACGCTGTAAAAAAATAATTGTCAAGTGGGAAGAATCGCCATTTGAAGCTGATTCAGAAGTGGTAGCTGTCACTTCTGCTGACCTTAGTGGGAAAAGCTTATTGCTAAAAACAGATTTATGACAATTTTGAAAAATAGCTCGAAACATCACAAAAATGGTATCGGATCGAAATGAAACTGCACCATCGGAATCATCATAGTCAAAAAGCCCGTTTAGTAGGATTACAGTCCCCATCTTGATTAACAAGGAAATTCTCTTTTTTTTCATGGAAAACAGTGATGTGTTTCCGTTTTTTCGTCGTCGCTAATGGGCACTTAAGCATCATAGAGAGATGTTTAAGGGCTCATTTGAAAGCTAATTTTATATCTACGTTCTTTTTACAAGTAGTGTATCTACGAGACTAGTGCAAATAAACCGCACGGTAATATATCCTTTTTTTGTAGTTCATATGGAAAGGGTGATCATATACACTTCGGAGAGACTCATTCGATTGGAAATTAAAAGTTCTAGTGCCCTTTTTAAAAGTCAAAAGTGACCGGAGGGCAACCAGCCCCCCCCCCCCCTCTACACCGTTTCCCCCCAGAAATATCCAATCAAAATTTCGAAATAACTATTTTGTTCAAAATAGTCCAAAGGTCCTAACAACTTTGCCTCCGGGGACGACATAAGCCCCACGACACCCGTGCCAAGGGCTTTAATTTATGGAATCTTTTCATTGTAAACCTATAAAGTTATTTATTAAGAAAAGGTGGTTTAATCCTGTGTGTCCAAAAAGCCTTCAGGTTTTAAGGTTAAAATTTGAGGAAATGTTGAGTGGGATGCCGAACTTCCAGGGGATGTTGAAAAGAGGTCAGAGGGCAACCAGCCCCCCTTCTAAGCCTTTTGTAGCTGTCCCCCAAAGACACTTTATAAAAATTTTCAAATAGAAATCTTTTTTAAAATAGTTCAAAGGCTAAATAACTATACCTCCGGGGATGGCAACCCATACAGCCCCTGGGACAAGCGTTGTAAGTTATATAAGTTGCTAATTGTTTATATATAAGGAAGCTTATTGAAAAAGAAGGCATGTTTGAGCCTATAAAAAGGCTTGGAGCATTAAGGTAAGACCTTAAGAATGTTGAGGGGGATGTCAAACATAATCAAAACACTATTTGCAGGATGGTTGTCAAAAGGACGCAACAGCAATATCTAAGGAAAAGCTAAGGGCATTAAGTTGAAAGTTTCAAGGCATGTTGTGGGGAATGTTGGCCGTTTAGATCCCCCCTTAAACTAATAAAATTTTCGAAAAGCAATTGTATTCAAAATAGGTAAAAGATCTAACGATTATGCCTCCCCGGATGCCATGCCCCCCTCACAACCCCTAAGGCAAGGAATGTAAATTATGCAACATGTTCGTTTCATACATACAGGATTTATCATTGGGAAAGGGGGATATTGTGTGTGTCCGAAAAGGCTAAGGGCATTGAGATGAAATTTCGGGGACGGTTGAGAGGTATGCTGAGCTAAACCAAAAGGCAGTATGCGTATCTAAGTTATTGAAAAGACGTTTCTGCAGTGTCTTAAGAACAGGTAATGGTATTGACTTGAAACTCTCACAACTACTACTACTGTGACTGCAATTGCGACTATTCGTGACACTGCGTAAAATCAAAACACCAATTTTTGGACTACTTCCAGAAATTTTAAGAGGATATTGAACGAAAGCAAAACACACTATTTGCATACTGGTTGTCAAAAGGGCTGATCTGTAACTTCTCACGAATAGCTAAGGCTTTTAAATATCAGGGAATATTGAGTGGGTGCACTAAATGAAAAGAAACGGGGTGCACCCAATTTGTCGGAAGGTTGTATCTGACCATATCTAAATTGATCTCGGGAACGGCCATTAGCATTAAGAGATGTTAAGGGGAATGTTAAACGTAATCAAAAGACATTTCATTTATTTATCTATCGCAGTAAGTTTCGGTTCGTTTTTTTTTTTGTTTAATTATTCATTTATAGGAATTTCTGTTCGTTTAAGTTATGATTGTTATATGCCTTTATTTCGGCTCGTCTAAGGGTTAACGTGGCTTTTTACTTTTTATAGAAAAACCTCATTTTTTGGAAAATATTTTTTTTTTTTTAATTGATCTCTGTTAGTTTTCCGTTAAAGCAAATTTATATAAAAGGAGAAACGACGTTTTAAAGAGTAACGGAAAGCGAATTTATGTAAAGACTTTAGACTTTAATTCCTCCTGTGCCTCCAGAGGCACCTAGGGCATCCACGAAAAATCTCCAGTCATCTCGGAGGTGTGCTGTAGCTAGTACGTCTTCCCATTCGGACTCTAGGAACGCATGTACGTTTGATAAGTCTCTTCTGTGTGAACGTCTCTGGGTGTTTCTAGGACGGCCTCGTCTTCTTGATCCTTCTAGTTACCAGAAGAGGATGGAGTTTGGCAAGCGGTTTCTGCCCATCCTGATAACATGCCCAAGATAACGCCACCTATGTTGACGGATAACGTCTGTTATTAAAGGTAGCTGGACCTGCTGTCTGATGGTGTCATTTCTTATCCTCTGGGTTCAGTTTATATTTGGGATTCTTCTGAAGCAACTCTTTTCAAATGATCAGAAAAGGGCTCATTCGATTTGAAATTCTAAGGGCTATTGCCCTTTTTAACAGTCGAAAGTGATTAGTAATATTTTTTTGTTGTTGTTGTTGTTTAGACCAGGTGTCAGGTATCAGATCCGTAAAGCAGTACTGACAGAAAATTGCTTTGGAACAGTCGTAGCTTTAGCCTCAAAGAGTATTTTTGAGATTTCCGAACTCGTCTGAGATGGTTAAACGCCCCGTGTACTTGTCCCAACCTAAGTTGGACTTCTCTTGCGTTTGAGCCAGTGTCTTCGACTAAACTGCCCAGGTATCTGAACTCAACCACCTGCTCTATTCGGTCAACTCCACACTTAATATAAAGAGGAGATCCTCTGGTAGCCATGCTTTTTGTTTTATTTGTGTTAATTTTTAGTCCAAATTGTTCTGCTGCATCTTTAACACTATCTATAAAGGTCTGCAGTCTCAGTTTGCAAGTTTCAAGAAGGCTCATGTCGTCAGCAAAATCGAGATCTCCAAGTTTGGCCGGCTCACCAATATCAATCCCATATCCCTCGCAATTACTTAAGATGCAGTCAACAACAAGGATGAACAGTAGGGGGGAAGGACACATCCCTGCTTTACTCCTGTCATTGTTTTTAAATTCCTGGTATTCCCTTGTTCAATTTGTACACAGCATTCTGTATCCTTGTAGAAAGCGATGATAAGTTTAATGATTTTTTCCGGTATGCCGTAATGTGAGAGTATTTTCCAGTGTTTCTCTATCTACTGAGTCAAAAGCTTTCTCAAAATCAATGAACACAAGGTGCAATTTCCTTCTCACCTCATTGGTTTCTTCCAGAAGCATTTTGAGGACAAATATGAGGTCAGTACAGGAGCGCTTGGAACGGAAGCCGTGTTGCCGCTCGCGTAGGTGTCTGTCAAGATGTGGTTTTATTCTGTTTAGGATTATGAGAGCGAACAACTTTCCTGGGATTAAAAGGAGGCAGATACTACGCCAGTTTTCACACTTTGTGGCATCTCCTTTTTTGAAAAGTTTTACCAGGGTGCTTCTAGTCCAATCTTTAGGCACCTTTTCCAACTCCCAAATTGTCTTGAAGAACTTACTCCACAAGTTCATGCAAGGAATGACAGTCGCTTTAAGCATTTCTGCTGTGATTCTGTCTTTGCCTGGGGATCGTCCATTTTTCAATTGTTTTGCTGCCACACAAATCTCCGTGGTATCCGGAGGGTCATGTTGACTGGATGGTTTATTAGAGGTATATCAGGGATCATTGTTGGTTCTAGAGGGGGAGGACGGTTTAGAAACGTCTGAAAATGGTCTGCCCAGACTTTGCTCACATCTTCTGGATCGTTTGCAAGATGTCCATTCGGGTCTCGTACAGGACCTTCCATACTCTGGCGTTTCCCAACGATTTCACTGATTAAACGGTTATTGGTTATGTAAAGAGGAAAAAGAAATTTATCTGGTAATACTATGTCATCCAACAGGCACCAATTTTTTTTCTCTTTGTTTCCTTCTGCATTGGGGCTCACTTAGCCCGATGGCTTAAGAATGTGGATTTCCTGCTGATCCGTAAAAAGTTAATGTGCCTTTTTTGGCCCTGTTTTTAGGGGGTATGTCTTAGAGTGGCCGGCGTTTACCCCCCCCCCAAAAAAAAAAAAAAATACCCCCGTGGAAAATAAGGCTTTCCAAATTTGAGAATTTTATTTGAGTTTTATTTTTTTAATTTCCGTAGGGGGATGGAATTTGGTACTTGTGTATTATGCGCCATTCACTCAAGTTTACGCTGTGTAAAATTCGAGAACACACCGGTTGTTGTTTTTTTTTGTTAGTTTCTTCGTTACTTTAGAAATAAATTCGCGCTATAGATTTGCATATTAGGGGTGGATAAGCATAACGGATCTGCATGCAAATTGTGTTTGGTACAATTATTCTGCATATTAGATAGATAGACAAATAAGCGTATTTTAAAGCCAAATATACGGCCATCAACACAGTAAAATAACATAAATGAATATAGTGAATGGGGGAGGCGGTGTTTAACCCTCCAAAAATGCCCTCCGTGTCTTGCTAGTTATGGTGGTGGGCCTTTCCTTGTACTTTTGATTTGGAAATTATGCTGGATAATGCGTATTTTGTTAAATAATACATATATACTCTGCAAAACAAACGAAATCAAAAGTACTTTCAGCGTTGCCTCAACGCGGTAGGGAAATGACAACAGGGTGATGTTAGATATGACTATTATGAAAAGAAAATAATAATCAAAGTAAGGATTAATTTCAGATATAAGCATTCTGGACCCAAAGTTCTTATTTCTATATTATTTCCAAATGGGTTTCCGCCAGTTAACAATATTTTAGTTTTATTAATATCTAACTCCACTCTGGCTAAGCACGCTGAATCTATTTATCTGTAAACTCAAAGCTATAAAAAGAGCTGACGCACTTGTAGTAGTCTTAATGTAAGTGTTTGGCGATATGATGGGCGTGGAGGGGGGGGGGGGTGTTGTTGCCCTCCAGTCACTTTCGACAATTGGAAACGGCGCTAGACCTTTCAATTTCCAGGGCAACTAGGCCCCCTCCCACGTCACTTTTTACCAAAATCGTCCAACCAAAATTTTGAGATAGTTTATTTCTTCAGCATAGTTGAAAGGCCCGATAACTATGTCTTTGGAGATAAAATAGCCTCCTACATCACCTGGGGAAAGGTTTTTAAGTTATGAAAATCGCCCTTTGTTTTATTTGTTATTGGGAAGTATGCATACATTTTTCGGGTGGGGAGGGGAGGACGAATTTTCTGCTGGGAGAATTTTAAATAGTTTCCAGGAGATGAAATTTTAAGAAGAAATTTTACGCTGGGTGAATTTGCAAGAATTCATTTACGAAATTTCTTTATATGTCTTGCTTTCTCTTTGCCGATTTAATTTTACGCGTGGGGATGTTAAGGGTAATTGTACAGGGTAAATCTTCGCCAGGATTGAATTGTCCAGAGGATATTTCTTTGGGGAGGGGGATTTTTCCGTGGAGGTGGAGCCAGGTATCTTGCCGTTATTTAAAAAACGATCAGAAGTAAAAAAAAACAAGTTTTTTCAACTGAAAGTAAGGAGCAAAATTAAAACTTAAAACTAACACAAATTATTACGCATATGAGGGGGGTTGCCCTCTCTTCAACATCTCACTCTTTGCGCTAACGTTTAAATTTTGTCCCAATTCTTTAAAAACGATCCCCAAACCCAAGGGTCGCTTAATTAGAACAATAAGCAACTTTTTTTTAAAGTGCCAAAAACCTGTAGCTTGAAGAGCAAGGTGTTTAGGAGGGGGGCAACCGCCCTCACATATGTAATAACTTCTTTTCGTTTTAAGTTTTAATGTTGCTCCTTACTTTCAGTTGAAGAAAATTGTTTTATTTTCTTTATTTTATGAAGATTAGAGGCAAACAATTTTCTAACGGCAATAGATGTCAGTTAAAGTAAAAGTATTTAAAAATGAAAAAAAAGTAAGTAGTTACAAAAAAATACAGAAAACAATAGCCTACTTACAAAAACTAAGATACAAACTTCCAGCATTAAGTTCTGTTGAGCAATGCCGAAGCGTTGGACGGATATTTTTTAACCATATCGATAGTTTTGAACTTGGTTATCAAACACCAAAATTTTAATGCCTTTAGACTCAGTGTTTATAAAAAGTAACGGATTATCAAAGCAGTTTGTTCGAAGTAAAACATCAAAATTAAGATTAAGAAAATCAAATACAAATATTTAATTCAATATTTTTAATTTAATTTTGAATGCCAAAAGCCAGTATATTTGACACCTTTAAACTTCATAACTAAGAAATTAATTTTTTTCAAAGTGACAACTAAATAAATACTATCACTCCTGGAAAAAAATTCATAATAAAACACAAAAAACGTATCCGATCAGGGGGAAAATACAGAAATATAGCATTCCGTCCAGGGGAAACATTCCTGATTTCTGAAACATTTTTGACATTTCTTCATACATCAGCTCATCGGTACTCTTGCAATGCAATCAAAAGTTGACGGCATATTTTTACCGAAATCGTCCCTTATTAAGTTTTTTCCTTGTGTTTTCTATAATTATGCAAACTTTCTTATGTTCTAATAACTACACTAATTACTAATAAGCAAATACATATTTAAGATCACCATAAAAAGCTGATTCTTTGACTGGCCCCTAATTCTTTGATTCTTTGAGTGACCCTTAAAAGCCTTACTATTGATATCATTCAGTCAAAGAATTACCAAACCCCTATGCCTTCCCAAGGCCAGAACAAAATTTGCACTTTACTGAAAAAAATACAAATGAATGTGCATTGTCAGTTTAATATACATATGCTGATATTTAGTAATCAAAATGTTAAAATTATTTGATTTATTAAAGTTATAAAAGTAAAAACATTTATATTTTTTTTCAGTAAAGTGCAAATTTTGTTCTGGCCTTGGGAAGGCATAGGGGTTTTGCGCCCAACTTATGTTAATTTCTGCTCGTTTTGAGGTTGACTCGGTTATTTATTTTAATTTCTGTTCGTTTTGGGTTTCATTTATTAATCGATGCTGATTTGTGGTAGTTTCGAGCTTGGTAGATTATATGATTTTATTTTTGCTCATTTTTTGTTTAATGGAGTTCTTTACTTTTCTTTGAAAATCTTATTTTGTGGAAAAAGTTTTTTTTAATTAATTTCTGTTTGTTTTATATTGACATCAGTCTTTTCAGGGAAAAAGAAAATAACACTTTAAATCTTTTCGTTTTTTAAGACTGGCCTGCTATTTGTATGCTGGAGAAAAATTTTCAGCAATTTTAACAACATACACCATTTTAAAAATCTGGACACAAATAGTACTGTTTAACTTAGTTTCATACCTCCTCTAGTTGACCTGAAATGGAAAACTTGATACCATTCGCAAAAAAAATCTGTTTACTTTCTTTGATAGCTTTGATATACTTACACTATTTTGATTTGGTTAAATTTTAAGAGCAGAAGTAGCCTCGTAAGTTTGAACATAATACCCTTAGTCGTTCTTGGGATACTGCTGAGATTGGGATACGTTCCTGGGATGCCTTATTGGGAATTAGCATTATCACAGTGCATTTTGATTTAATCTTGAGGCAACATTTAGTTTTTAAACATAATGGGCAAATGGGAGGGTGGGAGTGGAAGGGGGATTAGTTGCCCTCCAATCACTTTCGACTATAAAAAAGGGCAACAGCCCTTTCTATTTTCAATCGAATGAGCCCCTTTCGAAGTTCCCACGACAACTCCTTCGATACGAAGTGCCCTGGTCTAAACAACAACAACAACAAAAAAATATTACTAATCACTTTCGACTGTTAAAAAGGGCAATAGCCCTTAGAATTTCAAATCGAATGAGCCCTTTTCTGAAGTTTCTACGACAATGTCTTCTATAAAAACCTTAAATGACCCCAGGGCATAACTGAAAACCCTTGCCCTGAGGGCTGTGGCGGAGTATCCTCCTCAAAAACATATTTTCTATATGTAAATCAACTACGCTGAACAAAATGGCTATCTCAAAATTTTATTGGATGTGTTTGGGGGAATGATGGGCGTTGGGGGGGGGGCTAGTTGCCCTCCAATCACTTTCGACTATTAAAAAGAGCACTAGCCCTTTGAGTTTCCAATCGAATGAGCCTTTTTTGAAGTTTCTACGACAATGCCTTCTATAAAACCTTATATACCCCCAGGGCATAACTTAAAACCCTTTCCCCGAGGGTTGTGGGGGAGTGTCCTCCTCAAAAAGATATTTTCTATCCAGAAATCAACTACACTGAACAAAATGGCTATCTCAAAATTTTGATTGGATGTGTTTGGGGGAATGATGGGTGTGGGGGGGGGGGGCTAGTTGACCTCCAATCACTTTAGACTATTAAGAAGGGAACTAGCCCTTTGAATTTCCAATCGAATGAGCCTGTTTTGAAGTTTCTACGACAACGCCTTCTATAAAAACCGTATATGCCCCCAGGGCATAACTTAAAACCCTTGCCCTGAGGGTTGTGGGGGAGAGTCCTCCTCAAAAACATATTTTCTATCTGGAAATCAACCACGTTGAACAAAAAGGCTATCTCAAAATTTTGATTGGATGTATTTGGGGGAATGATGGGCGTGGGGGGGGGGCTAGTTTCCCTCCAATCACTTTAGACTATTAAGAAGGGAACTAGCTCTTTGAATTTCCAATCAAATGAGCCTGTTTTGAAGTTTCTACGACAACGCCTTCTATAATACCTTATATGCCCCCAGGGCATAACTTAAAACCCTTGCCCTGAGGGTTGTGTCCTCCTCAAAAACATATTTTCTATCTGGAAATCAACTACGCTGAACAAAATGGCTATCTCAAAATTTTGATTGGATGTGTTTGGGGGAAAGATGGGCGTGGGGGGGGGGGGGGCTAGTTGCCCTCCAATCACTTTGAACTATTAAAAAGGGCACTAGCCACTCCAATTTCAAATCGAGTGGCCCTTTTCGAAGTTTCTACGGCGACTACTTCGATACGAAGTGCCCGGGTATGGAGAAAAAAAACAACACATTGTGCCCACATCGTTCTTTACTTAGGCAGCGCTATTCGCTGCCTATGAAAAGGTGGGCGTGAGAGAGGGGTTAGTTACCGTCCAATAACTTTCAACTATTAAAAAGGGCACTAGCCCTTTGAATTTCCAATCAACTGAGCCTTTTTTGAAGTTTCTATAACAACACCTTCTATAAAAACCTTATATGCCCCCAGGCCATAACTTAAAACCCTTGCCCCGAGGGTTGTGGGGGAGTTCCCTCTTCAAAAACATATTTTCTGTCTGGAAAACAACTACGCTGAACAAAATGGCTATCTCTAAATTTTGATTAGATGTGTTTGGGGGAATGATGGGCGTGGGGGGGGGGGGGCTAGTTGGCCTCCCATCACTTTCGACTATTAAAAAGGGCACTAGCCCTTTGAATTTCCAATCGAATGAGCCTTTCTTGAAGTTTCTACGACAACGCCTTCTATAAAAGCTTATATGCCCCCAGGGCATAACTCAAAACCCTTGCCCCGAGGGTTGTAGGGGAGTGTCCTCCTCAAAAACATATTTTCATCTGTAAATAAACTACGCTGAACAAAATGGCTATCTCAGAATTATGATTGGATGTGTTTGGGGGAACGATGGGCGCGGGGGGGGCTAGTTGCCCTCCAATCACTTTCGACTATTAAAACGGGCACTAGCCGTTTGAATTTCCAATCGAATGAGCCTTTTTTGAAGTTTCTACGCACAACGCCTTCTATGAAAACCTTATATGCCCCCAGGGCATAACTTAAAACCCTTGCCCCGAGGGTTGTGGGGGAGTGTCCTCCTCAAAAACATATTTTCTATCTGGAAATCAACTAGGCTGGACAAAATGGCTATCTCAAAATTTTTATTTGATATGTTTGGGGGAATGATGGGCGTGGGGACGGGGGGGGGGCTAGTTGCCCTCCAATCACTTTCGACTATTAAAAAGGGCACTAGTCACTCTAATTTGCAATCGAATGAGCCCTTTTCGAAATTTCTACAACTCCTTCGATACGAAGTGCCCGGGTATGGAGAAAAAAAAATACATTGTACCCACATCGTTCTTTACTTAGGCAGCGCTAGCGCGCTGCCTATGAAATCCAAACTGTGCGGGTGAAATGAGGCTTCTTTTGAGTAGTTGCCCTCCAATCACTTTCAACTATTAAAAAGGGCACTAACCCTTTGAATTTCCAGTCGAATGAGCTTTTATTGAAGTTTCCACGACAATGCCTTCTTTAAAAGCCTTATATTCCCATGGGGCATAACTTAGAACCCTTGCCCTGAGGGTTGTGGGGGAGTGTCTTCTTCAAAAAAAAAATTCTATCTGGAAATCAACTACGCTGAACAAAATGGCTATCTCAAAATTTTGATTGGATGTGTTTGGGGGAATGATGGGCGTGGGGGGGGGGCTATTTGCCCCCAATCACTTTCGACTATTAAAAAAGGCTACTAGCCCTTTGAATTTCCAATCGAATGAGCCTTTCTTGAAGTTTCTACGACAACGCCTTCTATAAAAGCTTATATGCCCCAGGGCATAACTAAAAACCCTTGCCCCGATGATTGTAGGGAAGTGTCCTCCTCAAAAACATATTTTCTATCTGGAAATCAACTACGCTGGACAAAATGGCTATCTCAAAATTTGGATTGGATGTGTTTGGGGAATGATGGGCGCAGGGGGGGGGGGGTAGTTTCCCTCCAATCACTTTCGACTATTAAAAAGTGCACTAGCCCTTTGAATTTCCAATCGAATGAGCCTTTCTTGAAGTTTCTACGACAACGCCTTCTATAAAAGCTTATATGCCCCCAGGGCATAACTAAAAACCCTTGCCCGAGGGTTTTAGGGGAGTGTCCTCCTCAAAAACATATTTTCATCTGTAAATGAACTACGCTGAACAAAATGGCTATCTCAGAATTATGATTGGATGTGTTTGGGGGAATGATGGGCGCGGGGGGGGGGGGCTAGTTGCCCTCCAATCACTTTCGACTATTAAAACCGGCACAAGCCGTTTGAGTTTTCAATCGAATGAGCCTTTTTTGAAGTTTCTACGCACAACGCCTTCTATAAAAACCTTATATGCCCCCAGGGCATAACTTAAAACCCTTTCCCCAAGGGTTGTGGGGGAGTGTCCTCCTCAAAAAGATATTATCTATCTGGAAATCAACTACGCTGAACAAAATGGCTATCTCAAAATTTTGATTGGATGTGTTTGGGGAAATGATGGGCGTGGGGGGGGGGGACTAGTTGCCCTCCAATCACTTTTGACTATTAAAAAGGGCACTAGCCACTCCAATTTGCAATCGAATGAGCCCTTTTCGAAATTTCTACAACTCCTTCGATACGAAGTGCCCGGTTATGGAGAGAAAAAAAAACAAAAACAAAAACACATTGTACCCACATCGTTCTGAAATCCAAACTGTGCGGGTGAAATGAGGCTTCTTTTGAGTAGTTGCCCTCCAATCACTTTCAACTATTAAAAAGGGCACTAACCCTTTGAATTTCCAGTCGAATGAGCTTTTATTGAAGTTTCTACGACAATGCCTTCTTTAAAAACCTTATATTCCCCCAGGGCATAACTTAAAACCCTTGCCCTGAGGGTTGTGGGGGAGTGTCTTCTTCAAAAAAAAATTTTACTATTTGGAAATCAACTACGCTGAACAAAATGGCTATCTCAAAATTTTGATTGGATGTGTTTGGGGGAATGATGGGCGTGGGGGGGGGGGGGGCTAGTTGCCCTCCAATCACTTTCGACTATTAGAAAAGGGTACTAGCCCTTTGAATTTCCAATCGAATGAGCCTTTCTTGAAGTTTCTACGACAACGCCTTCTATAAAAACCTTAGATACCCCCAGGGCATAACTTAAAACCCTTGCCCCGATGGTTGTAGGGAAGTGTCCTCCTCAAAAACATATTTTCTATCTGGAAATCAACTACGCTGGACAAAATGGCTATCTCAAAATTTGGATTGGATGTGTTTGGGGGAATGATGGGCGCAGGGGGGGGCTAGTTGCCCTCCAATCACTTTCGACTATTAAAAAGTGCACTAGCCCTTTGAATTTCCAATCGAATGAACCTTTTTTGAGGTTTCTACGACAACGCCTTCTATGAAAAACTTATATGCCCCCAGGGCATAACTTAAAATCCTTGTCCCGAGGGTTGTAGGGAAGTGTCCTCCTCAAAAACATATTTTCTATCTGGAAATCAACTACGCTGGACAAAATGGCTATCTCAAAATTTTGATTGGATGTGTTTTGGGGAATGATGGGTGTGGGGGGGGGGCTAGTTGCCGTCCAATCACTTTCGACTATTAAAACGGGCACTAGCCCTTTGAATTTCCAATCGAATGAGCCTTTTTTGAAGTTTCTACGACAACGCCTTCTTTAAAAACCTTATATGCCCCCAGGGCATAACTTAAAACCATTGCCCCGAGGGTTGTAGGGAAGTGTCCTCCTCAAAAACATATTTTCTATCTGGAAATCAACTACGCTGAACAAAATGGCTATATCAAAATTTTGATTAGATGTGTTTGGGGGAATGATGGGCGTGAGAGGGGGCCTATTTGCCCTCCAATCACTTTCGACTATTAAAAAGGGTACTAGCCCTTTGAATTTCCAATCGAATGAGTCTGTTTTGAAGTTTCTACGATAACGCCTTCTATAAAAACCTTATATGCCCCCAGGTTATAACTTAAAACCCTTGCCCTGAGGGTTGTGGGGGAGTGTCCTCTTCAAAAACAAATTTTCTATCTGGAAATCAACTACGCTGAACAAAATGGCTGTCTCAATTTTGATTGGATGTATTTGGGGGAATGATGGGCGTGGGGGGGGGGCTAGTTGCCCTCCAATCACTTTCGACTATTAAAAAGGGCACTATTTTCTATCTGGAAATCAACTACGCTGAACAAAATGGCTATATCAAAATTTTGATTGGATGTGTTTGGGGGAATGATGGGCGTGGGGGGCCTATTTGCCCTCCAATCTTTCGACTATTAAAAAGGGTACTAACCCCTTGAATTTCCAATCGAATGAGCCTTTTTTGAAGTTTCTACGATAACACCTTCTATAAAATCCTTATATTCTCTCAGGGAATAATTTAAAACTCTTGCCCCGTGGGTTGTGGTGGAGTGTCCTCCTCAAAAAGATAATTTCTATCTGTACATCAACTACGCTGAGCAAAATGGCTATCTCAAAATTTTGATTGGACGTAATTGGGGGAATGATGGGCGTGGGGGGCCTATTTGCCCTCCAATCTTTCGACTATTAAAAAGGGTACTAACCCCTTGAATTTCCAATCGAATGAGCCTGATTTGAAGTTTCTACGATAACGCCTTCTATAAAAACCTTATATGCCCCCAGGGCATAACTTAAAACCCTTGCCCTGAGGGTTGTGGGGGAGTGTCCTCTTCAAAAACAATATTTTCTATCTGGAAATCAACTACGCTGAACAAAATGGCTATATCAAAATTTTGATTGGATGTATTTGGGGGAATGATGGACGTGCGGGGGGCTAGTTACCCTCCAATCACTTTCGACTATTAAAAAAGGCCCTATTTTCTATCTGGAAATCAACTACGCTGAACAAAATGGCTATATCAAAATTTTGATTGGATGTGTTTGGGGAATGATGGGCTTGAGAGGAGGCCTATTTGCCCTCCAATCACTTTCGACTATTAAAAAGGGTACTAGCCCTTTGAATTTCCAATCGAATGAGCCTGATTTGAAGTTTCTACGACAACGCCTTCTATAAAAACCTTATATGCCCCCAGGGCATAACTTAAAACCCTTGCCCTGAGGGTTGTGGGGGAGTGTCCTCTTCAAAAACAAATTTTCTATTTGGAAATCAACTACGCTGAACAAAATGGCTGTCTCAAAATTTTGATTCGATGTATTTGGGGGAATGATGGGCGTGGAGGGGGGGGGCTAGTTGCCCTCCAATCACTTTCGACTATTAAAAAGGGCATTATTTTCTATCTGGAAATCAACTACGCTGAACAACATGGCTATATCAAAATTTTGATTGGATGTGTCTGGGGGAATGATGGGCGTGGGGGGCCTATTTGCCCTCCAATCACTTTCGACAATTAAAAAGGGTACTAGCCCTTTGAATTTACAATCGAATGAGCCTTTTTTGAAGTTTCTACGATAACGCCTTCTATAAAAAACCTTATATGCCCTCAGGGAATAACTTAAAACCCTTGCCCCGTGGCTTGTGGTGGAGTGTCCTCCTCAAAAAGATAATTTCTATCTGTACATCAACTACGCTGAACAAAATGGCTATTTAAAAATTTTGATTGGACGTACTTGGGGGAATGATGGGCTAGGGGGGGGGGGTAGTTGCCCTCCAATCACTTTCGACTATTAAAAAGGGTACTAGCCCTTTGAATTTCCAATCGAATGAGCCTGTTTTGAAGTTTCTACGACAACGCCTTCTATAAAAACCTTATATGCCCCTGGGGCATAACTTAAAACCCTTGCCCTGAGGGTTGTGGGGGATTGTCCTCTTCAAAAACAAATTTTCTATGTGGAAATAAACTATGCTGAACAAATGGCTATCTCAAAATTTTGATTTGATGTATTTGGGGGAATGATGGGCGTGGGGGGGGGGGGGGGGGGGGGGGGCTAGTTGCCCTCTAATTACTTTCGACTATTAAAAAGGGCACTAGCCCTTTAAATTTCCAATCGAATGAGCCTTTTTTGAAGTTTCTACGACAACACCTTCTATAAAAACCTTATATGCCCTCAGGACATAACTTAAAACCCTTGCCCCGTGGGTTGTGGGGGATATGCCCCCAGGTTATAACTTAAAACCCTTGCCCTGAGGGTTGTGGGGGAGTGTCCTCTTCAAAAACAAATTTTCTATCTGGAAATCAACTACGCTGAACAAAATGGCTGTCTCAATTTTGATTGGATGTATTTGGGGGAATGATGGGCGTGGGGGGGGGCTAGTTGCCCTCCAATCACTTTCGACTATTAAAAAGGGCACTATTTTCTATCTGGAAATCAACTACGCTGAACAAAATGGCTATATCAAAATTTTGATTGGATGTGTTAACTTAATAAACCCTTGTTATAACTTAAAACCCTTGCCCTGAGGGTTGTGGGGGAGTGTCCTCTTCAAAAACAAATTTTCTATCTGTAAATCAACTACGCTGAACAAAATGGCTATCTCAATATTTTGATTGGACGTATTTGGGGGAATGATGGGCATGGGGGGGGGGGGGGGGTAGTTGCCTCCAATCACTTTCGAATATTAAAAAGGGCACTAGCCACTCCAATTTCCAATCGAATGAGCCCTTTTCGAAGTTTCTGCGACGACTCCTTCGAACGAAGTGCCCGGGTATGGAGAAAAAACAAAAAAAACAACACATTGGGCCCACATTGTTCTTTACTTAGGCAGCGCTAGCGCGCTGCCTATGATTTCAAATATAATGTGCCTTATTTGGGAAAAAAGGGGGAAACACCCGCTAAAAGACATAGAATCTAGATGAAAATCGCACTATCAGATTCAGTGTATCAGAGAACCCTACTGCAGAGGTTTCAAGCTCTTATCAGCAAAAATGAGGAATTTTGTATTTTTTGGCAGAAAAAAGATCACGGATGCGTGTTTGTTTTTTGTTTGTTTTTTTTTCCATGGGTGATCGTATCGACTCAGTGGTCCTAGAATATCGCAAGAGGGCTCATTCAAACGGAAATTAAACGTTCTAGTGCCCTTTTTAATTGACCGAAAAAATTGGAGGGCAACTAGGCCCCCTCCACGCACATTTTTTCCCAAAGTCACCTGACCAACATTTTAAGATAGCTATTGTGTTCAGAATAGTTAAAAAATCTAATAACAATATCTTGAGTATGATTTAAACCCCCACAGTACCCGGGGAAGGGCTGCAGGTTATGAACTTTGCCCATTGTTTACATATAGTAATAACATATATTACATATAGGTTATTGGAAAGTATATATACATTTTCAAACGGAATTTTTTCGTAAGGGAAGGGGGCGGGGTCGGGTGAGGGGTTACGTGGGAGGATCTTTCCATTGAGAAACTTTTCATTGGGGAAGACAATTTTCCCATGAAGGGGCGCTGGATCTCCCAAGATTATTTAAAAAACGATCAGAAATTAAATAAAAAACAAGTTTTTTCAACTGAAAGTAAGGAGTAACATTAAAACTTAAAACGAACAGAAATTGTCACGTGTATTAGGGGGTTTGCCCCTTCGTCAATACCTCGCTCTTTACGCTATATATATAATATATATATATATATATATATATATATATATATATATATATATATATATATATATATATATAGATATATATATATATATATATATATATATATATATATATATATATATATATATATATATATATAGATATATATATATATTATATATATATATATAATATATATATATATATATATATATATATATATATAATATATATATATATATATATATATATATAATATATATATATATATATATATATATATATATATATATATATATATATATATTTATATATATATATACATATATATATATATATATATATATATATATATATATATATATATATATATATATATATATATATATATATATATATATATATATATATACTACTACTACTAACAACTCATCGCAGCACCAAGCCGCCTGAGGCCAACACAGCTACGCACGCTCCTCCTCCACCCCAATCTATTCAGAGCCTCCCTTTTTACACCCGCCCACGAAGTTCCCATTTCCTTTAAATCTTTCTTTATGACGTCCTCCCAACCCAGACGGGACGACCTGCTTTCCGTTTAGCCCTAGATGGTTGGCCGAAAAGAACAATCTTCGGCAATCTGTCATCCTTCATCCGAACAACATGCCCTAACCACCTCAACCTTTCTTTCATTATAGACCTAGAAAGTGGTATTGAACCACATTTTTCGTATAGCCTATTGTTTGAAATACGGTCAGTCAGCCGGGTACCCAGAACAATCCTTAAGCAATTTCTCTGGAAAACATCTAGCAAATCTTCATCCGCTTTTCGGAGCGTCCATGCTTCAGAGCCATATTTGACCACTGTCATCACTGTAGCTTCTAAGATTCTAATCTTGGTTTGCAGACTTATCTTCCTATTCTTCCAGACTTTTTTTAACTGTGAAAAAACACCCTGAGCCTTGGCTATTCTATTTTTAACATCTTCACTGCTCCCACCATCTTTACTAATAATACTACCAAGGTAAGTGAAACTGCCCACCTGATCAATCTTTTCATTACCCAACGTCACCTTTTCATCTTCACTTATTCCTAGCCTTAGTGACTTGGTCTTCCTAACATTAATTTTCAAACCAATACTAGCACTCTGAACTCGCAAAACCTCTAAAACTTCATTCATTTTGCTCACACTTTCATCTAGGATGCTTAAATCATCAGCATAATCCAAGTCCAGGAGACTTTTTCCTCCCCATTTGATTCCGTGGTCTCCCATTGCCTTTCCTGTGCTCCTTAAAACAAAGTCCATCAAAATAATCCATATAAAGGGGGATAGAACACAACCCTGCTTAACTCCTGATTTAATACAAAACCAGCTGCTAACCTCATTTCCTACCTTAACCGCAGCAGTGTTATTCTCGTACATAGCACTAATCACTTTAATGTATTTGTCTGGTATACCATACAAGGATAAAACCTTTACTAAAGCTCCTCTATCAACAGAATCGAACGCTTGCTCATAATCTATAAAACTAAGGACCAAAGGTGTTTGAAAACTTAGGCACTTCTCAATTATTAACCTAAGAGTGAAAATTTGGTCAACACATCCTCTACCTTTTCTAAAACCGCACTGCTCTTCTCTTAAAACTTTGTCTACGGCATCTCTCAGTCTAAAAAGTATCATATTACTAAGCAATTTGCTACCTACAGAGACCAGACTAATGCCTCGATAATTACCACACTCACTTTTATCACCTTTCTTATAAAGTGGCTTAATTAAGGTTTTCCTAAAATCATTAGGTACTTCCCCTTTTTCAAAAATCATATTCATAATCTCCAATAACTTATTTCTAACCTCAGAGCCACCATATTTAAGAAACTCATTTACTACCCTATCAGCACCTGGAGCCTTATTATTCTTTAATCCTTTTAGTACTGTTTCTAATTCCTCCTCACAAAACAAATCTTCCTTCACATCCAAGGTATCACAAACTTTTTCATTTTCCTCTATATTTTTTCCTGCAACTCTATCTCGGTTAAGCAAATTCTCAAATGTTCGGCCCATCTCGCTTTAGCTTTTGTCTTATCGTTAATTGCCACCCCATTCCTATCTTTAACTGGGACAAGTCCGGATTGACTACTACCTCTCAATTTGTTAACGTGCCAGTACAAATTTTACTATTATGCCGTCTAGCTGCATCTTCTAAATCCTCGGCAATTTTATCCATGGTCTCCACTTCACACCTCCTTAGTTCATATTTCAATGCTTTCTCCACTTTCTTTACATTTCTTTTTGTTTCATGTGATCTATCACTCAGATAATTCTTGTACAAGTCCTTTCTCCTTTCTATTAAACTTAAAGCTTTTGCACTAATATTCTTAGCTGCAGTTCTAGCTTTCTTCCCTAATACACCTTCAGCAACTTCACAAATTATTTTTCTAAAATTATTCCAACCATCTTCCACATTATCAAATTTTAAGCTCTCAAGTTTAGTATTCAACTGTTCCTGGAAAGTTTCTCTCAAATTCTCATCCTGGAGTCTACTAACATCATAACTTCCCGGGAGGTAATTACCCTTCCGATATTTCAGCTTTAAATTAACCCTTGACACTACTAGATGGTGATCTTTACTTTTAACATCAATAACAGCACTCCTATATACCCTAGTATCTTGTATTGATCCTGCCAGTCTTCGATTTACTATAACATAATCAATAAGGTTTGCTGTCTTACCATCACGTGAATACCATGTTAGCTTATGAGCCATTTTATGACCAAACACCGTATTGGTTATAACTAGATTGTTATACCTACAAAATTGCAAAAGTCTGTATCCATTACTGTTTTCTTTTCCTACACCAAATTTACCTAAGCTGGGATACCATCTATCCATATTTCTACCAACCTGGGCGTTAAGTGTGTGTGTGTGTGTGTGGAGAAGTGGATTCCAAGAAGACGAAGCTCGCCGACTTTCTTTATAGCTTCGTTCAAGAAATGCAGCTGGGGTATATGCGTGGTACTTTTGATCGGAAGACCATCGATTCTTTTGTTTTTGATGCATTGAATTGTTCGACGACTACATCATGTTTTGGGATGACTAAATGTTTTGTTGTGTCATCGGCAAAGTGCTCGAAGGCTATATCCCATGTCATTCATGTGAATATGTGACTTCATTTATTAGAGGCTTCAATGGTATTACTAATTTATTTTCGCAAAGCTACCTCCTATGGAAGAAATGGTCATAGAAATTCGGAAGGGGCTCATTCGATTTGAAAATGAAATTTCTAGTGCCCTTTTTAAGAGTCAAAAGTGATTGTAGGGCAACCGATCCCCCTTCATTGCGCTTTTAACAGCCCAGCCTATCCCCCAAACATATCCAATAAAAAAAAAAACATTCTGTTCAAAATAGTCTAAAGGTCATTTACTATGCCTCCGAGGATGACAAGACCTCCAAATCTCTGAGGCGAGGATAGTAAGTTTTGTATGTTGCCTATTGTTTTACACATAGGGTTTGTTTTCTATGAAAGGAATGCATATTTGATCCTGCGTTTCCAAAAAAAACTTACGCTATTAAGGTGAAACTTTCAGTAA
The DNA here is from genome assembly GCA_027921565.1 of Artemia sinica. Classification (NCBI taxonomy): domain Eukaryota; kingdom Metazoa; phylum Arthropoda; class Branchiopoda; order Anostraca; family Artemiidae; genus Artemia; species Artemia sinica. Next base: position 46,093,682 of record CM051261.1, on the reverse strand, counting down.
ATGCCGAGAAGGGTGTTAAACGTATTATTATGCATTAGCTATTATGAAGGAAGGGCGGTGTGTCATTGTGTAGGCGGGGAGGGAGTGCCAGACATTTAAGAGCGCAATTCAATAATAGCTCCTATATACAAAACTGGGGAATATTTGATCTTTAGTGGGCCCCAAAGGCTTATGTTATTATAGAGAAAGTTCAGGGAATATTGAACTAAATCAAAAGAAATTATATGCATTCAGGTTATCAAAAGGGCGCACCTGTAATATTTATGAACGGCTAGAGGTGTAAACTTGAAACCTTCCGGGCTACTACTACTACTCCTGCGACTATGATGTGATTATTTATTTTAATTTCTGTTGGTTTCAATAATTAGTTGAGGCTTGTAGTGACGAGCCTGAGAAGATTTGCCTAATTTTCAAAAAAGGGGAAAAACATCCCACAAAAAGCAAGTGATCTCAATGAAGATCACACCATTAGATTCACCATATTAGAGAACCATACTGTGGAGGTTTCAAGCTCCTATATACAAAAAAATGGAATTTAAAATTTATTTTTCCCAGAAGAAAGATCACGGATGCCCACTTATTTAATTTCTTCTTTTCTTTTCTTTTTCTAGGGGTGATCGTCTTGTATCAATGGTCCTAGAAGATCAGGAGAGGAGTAATTCATATGGGAATAATAGGTTCTAGAGCCATTTCGAAGTTACCAAAAAGATTATGCCGCGAGAAAGTGGCGTTTACTGCCATTTTGTGGTACCAAACATCTAAAGGTTGCCAGACATCTAAGGGCACATTTCAATAACAGCTCCTATAAACAAAGATATGGAGTTTTAAATTTATTTTTCACAGAAGAAAGATCATGGATGTCTCTTCATTTTATTGCTTTCTTTTCTTTTTGCAGGGGTGATCGTATTGAGCAAAGGTCCTAGAAGATCAGGAGAGGAGTCATTCGTACGGAAAATAACATCTAAAGCCATTTGAAAGTTACCAAAAAGATTATGCCGCGAGCAAATGGCGTGTACTGCCATTTAATGGTATCAAACTGCCAGCCTCGGTTGCGAACAGTTGCGCATTCGCTGAGAATTCTTGTAGTCCATACAAGAGATATCGTTACTATGACAATTATCTTAATACTTTATTTAACTAAGTTAACTCACTTCATTTTTGATGAAACTATGTTTAATGATGTAATATTATGCATCAGCTATTATGAAGAAAGGCCAGTGGGTCATTGTGTAGGCGGGGAGGTGGTGCCGGACATCTAAGGGCACATTTCAATAACAGCTCCTATATACAAAATATGGTGTTTTAAATTTATTTTTCATAGAAGAGAGATCATGGATGTCACTTTATTTTATTGTTTTCTTTTCCTTTTCCAGAGGTGGTCGTATTGAGTCAATGGTCCTAGAAGATCAGGAGAGGAGTCATTCGTACGGAAAATAACATCTAAAGCCATTTGAAAGTTACCAAAAAGATTATGCCGCGAGCAAATGGCGTTTACTGCCATTTTGTATTTAGCAAACTGTCAGCCTCGGTTGCGAACGATTTCGCATTCGCTCCTGAAAATTCATGTAGTCCAGACAAGAGAAATGGTTAATCAGGACAATTATCTTAATGCTTTATTCAACTAAGTTAATTCACTTCATTTTCATGAGACTATGTTTAGTGATGTATTATTATGCATCAACTATTACGAAGGAAGGGCAGTGGGTCATTATGTAGGCGGGGAGGGGGTGCCAGGCATCTAAGAGCGCATTACAAAGTCCAAAATGTCTAAGTCTCCATGATCCTTAATATAAATATAGGAAGCAATATGGGGGAGGGGAGGGATTAATCTCTCATCTCCTTAATCTGATTCATGTCGACTAACCTGAATAAGGATGATGGGGTGTGATACCTCCCTTATGATTGCAGAAAAATGTTTCAGACATTTATTTTACAGCTCCATTTAAACCACAGTTCATATAATTATCCAGTATGATCATTCTCTATCTCACCCATTATAAAAACCCGGACCGGGGTGCGAGTGCTCCGGAGAACGTTTTTGCAGATAGAAACATAGGCGGCATCAGATCTTTTCACGGGTAGACAAGTCAGATTTCTCTTGAACGCAAAACTTGGCTTCAACGTTGGAACACTAATTTTGAAGAAACTAATTTTAAATTAATTTATTCCAATACATACATGAAAATCGGTAGTTAGTGTAATGTTATTATTAGATGCTTTAGGAATTAAAAATAGGTTTCGAAGTCAAGTTGGTTTCAAAGGCATTTTGAGAAAGTTTCTGCCAAAATACGTGTTCCAGGGTAATTGGACCGCTGATGGCAGATCAAATGAGAGGAGCTGTTTGTACGCGCCGATATAAATATATATATATATATATAAATATATATATATATATGTATATATATATATATATATGTATATATATATATATATATATATATATATATATATATATATATTATATATATATATATATATTATATATATATATATATATATATATATATATATTATATATATATATATATATATATATATATATATATATATATATTATATATATATATATATATATATATATATATTATATATATATATACACACACTACGAAAACTTTACGAAAAGAAAGTTTTTTTTTAAAGACAAGTAAAGGCCATATTAAACTTAAGATCAGTAGAAATAGAAGCCTACAATAATTCAAACTCAAAACGACCAGAAATTATTATTAAAGAATAAAAAAGGAAAGGAGAATAATTGGTATGGCAGTAACACTGCATATAAATTTATATGAATGTATACATAGTGGGCTGTAATAATGCAAAAGGTAAATATAACATTGGTTTAAGAATGGAAAGAAAGACAAAGAATAAATTTACGACGATAATCAAGTAAAAAATAAGTTTTATTTGAACAATGCCATAAAGCGATGACATTTGATTATGATATTTGGTGCTTCGCATTGATATTTCAGTTTTAAAAGTTTTATCAATTTTTTCTCAAAGGGAAATTACGTGGTGGGCATGAATGTAGACTTGCAGCTAAATTAAATATAGTCACTTCCACTTTTCACATCTGTTTATTGATATTGGTTTGATTTTTATTGAGGAGCTCATTATGGAGATAATCAAACACAAATTTTAAAAAATTTTACCCCTTTGTTCAAAAAAAGAGATAATCAAATATTTAAACTACTAAAACTAAAATAATTACTTGCTAGTTTATTTTCCTTGATAGGTACGTCTCTCGATTTCCTGATTCTTACATTTTACTTCGTAATATGCACGTGTGCGCAAAAAAATCTTATAAATTGTTCAAGGGGGAAGTGCTCGCAGCCAGTTTCCCAATTCAGGTCTTTGCACTCAAGCCATATTCGATTGGTTATTCCCGGTTTTATTCCGGCAACTTTACCACAACAACCAATAATTAGAACCCAAGTCCTAAAATTGGTCTCAATCAGGAACCCTTATCGCTATCTAAATTCAGAAAGTGCAAAGATTTTCAAACAGAGGTGTTTACTGTTTAAAGTTCAGGAAAGGTCTGCCCATTTCATATGAAAACATTGATTGAAAACAAAACTAGTCTTATCTAGGCTCTCCGCCAAAACAGGTAACTAGATTTTTCAAATATCACAGGAACCTCAATCTGAGAAAATAAATATCACGACGTGAAAAAAAAATGATAAACTATCCAGTTGCGGATCCAGAGGGGGGGGGCGAGGGTTACCCCCGTAAAGTAGTCTAAAGTAGTGTAATTTACCTAATTAACGCAAGTTTGCATTAATTAAACTTGCTCCTAACGTAAGTTTGTCGGATCAACCTACTTTGCGCCCCCCTCCCCTAAAAAAATCCTGGATCCGCCCCTGAAACCATCACACCTATTCCACCAGTTATTAGAAGAAAAAAAAATTCCTTATTTTCACAAATTTCATCAACCCCCCGCCTCCTTTTTTACAAAATCCTACATAGGCTATCATTTGAGTCCACTGTATGTAAATAATAGATTAAGTCATAATTTGTATATAAATTAAGTCATACCTGTGAGATGGGACACTTGCAAACCACTTGGCTGGCTCACCAAGTTTTTTTCTGCTTTCGCAATTACGAATAATGCACGTTGTAACCATTTCTCATTGAGTCAACACACTAACCCGCTAATACAGAAAGAAGTGGGAGGAGCTTTTTGTTCGCACCGAGAACGAAGACCAGAAATGATCTGCGATAAGCTTACTGGATAATTATATGAATTGGGATTTAAACAGTGGCATAATATAGCCAAAATCATGGGGGGAGAGAACAAAGTTGGAGCCAATTTTCCCAAATCGAGTGAAAATGACAGCGAGAACTGAAAAATGAGTCATATATCACCATAGATGCAAAGATATACTAAAGAAACATGACCTGTTTCTCTTGATTCTTGAATTATGCAGGCTTATCTTAATTTTGACTAGATTTTGGCAGAAATTAAATTTCAGCTGGGGGGGGGGGGTAAACTTGGGTCTGGACGGGCAGTAGCCCCCCTGACCCATAGCAAATTACGCCCCTGTATTTAAACAAACTAATTTGTTTCATGTTCATAAAATTACAGACTAGGATGAGTATGTGCACATTAGCTATTTTGGAGGAAGGGTGGTGGATCATTTTGTAGGCCGGGGAGCTGGCCAGATACCTCAAAGAGTGCATTTTAATACCCGAATATTGAAACTCCTACTGTATCTTCAGATAAATATATGAGTTCTGGGGGGGGGGAGTAAAACTGAAATCTAATTCCTCTTGATTCCCGGGAATATTTTTAGTCTGCCCATTTTTTGTTGGTGCGAGGGGGGACGAGGATAATATTTGCCCCCCTCCAATTACGACAATCTGCTTGTATGTAGCATGAAAAATTACATTCAAATGGCTACCGCACAGATGTGGAAAGGCTTAGCGGGCCTCTTGAGCCTCGTCGGAAAATCTTTGGGGGGGGGGGGCAAGTACTATCAGGAGCTTTGTTTTCAGCGATTAAAAAAAAAATTAAAGAGTACTTCATATGGGAAAACCTTTGGATGTACCAAAACCACTTCAAACCTTTGGAGTGGGCGATACTCAAAACTTTTTTTTATATACAGGGTTTGACGAATTTTTGAAAACTTTTTTTACTTTAACTATTGCTTACTTATTTGCAATGAGGAGTTGTCAGTTTCAAGTTTGCCTGGTTCTGAATTAAGAATGTGACTGCATGTTGTTTAAATTTAATCAAAGACAAAATTTAAACTTTAAAGAAAAAATTTAGACCCTTAAATGAATTTCAGACAGGAAACCTTGTATTGTACGCCTAGTGGACGCGTTCTCGATCGCAACAGTTGAACTGGTATCACGTGCTATATTCTGCCTATATTTTGGAATATAGACAGAATATTCCAAAATTCCTCCTTCACTTCATTATTTCTATATTTCATGCTTTCCCTTTAGATGCCTAATTTTGCATATGGGGGGAATTTCCCCGATGAAAATCGTTCATAGGGGGGGGGGGACTTTCCACAGCATATACACCTAGCACCGATGCCTGGGCAACTGAGAAAAATTGGTAATGGGTTCTTTGTATATGAGACGGTCAGCCGACGCTGAGGCTCACAAAATAGTCTTAAGGTATCGAATCCCCTTAAAAAACCTTCTTCTGCAGAAGAAGTTTTTCAATAAAAGTAAAGAGCTACAATAATCCAAAGACGAGCAGTCCCTGTCCTGCACTGGTCTGGGCTCCGTTGCTTTTCCTGAGCCCATAATAATTTCAATGACCTGAATAATATGAAAATTGCAACTTGGAATGTTACAACGTTAAAACACAACTATCATATTGACATTTTGACTAACTCATAAGTTTGAACTGGGCTTGTTCCTAGTTTTAGAAACTCATACACCAAGAGGTAGGAAACATAAAGTTAGGGGATTTAGAATTTACTCAGGCAGGAAGGATGGGGTGCATTGGCAAGGAGTAGAGCTCATGATGAATAAGAAAGCTGCTAAGTCTTGCTTATATTAACTTTTCGACTCGAAAGTGCAAGGTACGATAAGATATCTATTGCAAATAATTATTATCACAAGCCCCACAAGGCAGAATTCGAAAAAAAATAAAGACTTGGCAGCAGAAGAGGCGAATTATTCCGAATTCGGAATAAAGCTGAACTGGAAGGAATCAGGCATAGTAGTATATACACTGTAGAATCCCCTGATGGCTGATGGGGACAGCAGTGACTCAGATGAATTTTACTTAAAGCTACATGAACAAATAGACTGGGTCCGAGTTAGAAGCATGGTATTTTAATTAGGCCATTTTAATGCCCAGGTTGGTAGAATTAGGGATAGGTGGTATAAGCCTAGGTAAATTTGGTGTAAAAAAAGAAAATAGTAACGGTTATAGACTGTGGTAATTCTGCAAGTATACCAATCTAATTTTAACGAATACATTATTTTGTCATAAAATGGATCATAAGCTAACATGGTAATCAAACGATGGTAAGACGGCCAACTTTATTGATTATATTATGGTAAACCGAAAACTGGCAGGATCAATAGAAGATACTAAGGTACATAGGGGTGCTGTTATTGATGCTAAAAATAAAGATCATCATCTGGTAGTGCCTAGGGTGAAATTAAAGCTGAAATTTAGGATGGGTAATTACCTTCCGGAAAGTTATGACGTTTAGACTCCAGGATGTGAATTAGAGAGAAATTTCCCTGGAACAGTTGAGCATTAAATGAAGAGTTTAAAATTTAACCATTTATAAGATGGATGGAAAGACTTTTTTAAAAATTGTTTGTGAAATAGCAGATGGTGTCTTAGGGAGGATAGTTAGAAGCGCAGATAGGAATATTAGTGAAAATGCTTTAAAGTACCAAGGACACCTAAAATGAAAACTAATTCATTAAATTGGTCAATTGCAAACTTACACAGCCAATATACGTCTTAAATTAGTGTGAAAAAACCGATAATTCATTTTTTAAGGAGAAAGATCGCCTGTTCACATAATGTATTCCAATACGCAAGTTCGTGGCCAATTTCAAAAATAAAGAACGTGTGCTGTTAAACAGCAGAAAATGACCAAAAAAAAAATAAATCAGCATATAGCCTTAGAAAGTGTTGTTTTCTTGTATGTTCTGGTAAAACAGAAATCGGAACCTAGTTCAGCAAAGCTCTTTTCTTTGAAAAATACTTTTAAGGAATGCTTCTTGAAAAGAGCTTGGCTAGACTAGGCCTAGTCTTGATGTTACTAGGATTTTTGGCATTCCAGGATCTTTTAACCATGAAGCAGTGTAAAGGTAAACATTAATGATTCTAAAAGAAAGTATCAATATATAGGCTACCCTATTGGTAGTTTTGCAAACCTAATGACTTCCACTGATAGCCTACCTTATGTAGGCTGTAGGCTAAGGTAAGACACCTAGTAGGCTGTGTGATTTGCTTGAATATTTTGATATAAATCTACCTCATAGTTACTATATAATAGTAGCATATACCTTTTATTCTTTTTTATATTAGAAATACAAATTAGCCTACTTGGGTGAGCACTGTTTGACTAGGCCTATTAAAGTCATTGGTTCTTTATACTCTAAGCAACAAATATTGTCATTTACTCTTATACACAAAGCACTATAAAATCAAAACAATAGGCAATAGCCTATTGTGTTTCCTTTAAACATGGAGAATGATATAAAGTCTTCTCTATGACTTTTTAAACATCAAATTATTATAGAGAAACATGAATAAAGTTATACAGAATGCTTTTTGGTTTTCTTATTTAATATATGATCCACTAAAATGTCATACAAAAGAAATTACATTACCCCACTGATACATAGAGAAAACAACAAAGTCATACAGATGGTTTTTCATAGTTCCAATTGCAGTTCAGGCAACTTGGTGGTCACATATCAATCCTAAAACTTAGTCAACCTTGAGAATTTATGTGGCCAGGAAAATTAGGCTTAGGATGCTTCTTCATCAGTAAGTTCCATAGACATTGTCTGTTGTGAGTCAGCCCAAAAATCTTAGTCATCTCTATTGTAATTCAAGTAGACTTTCCAAGTAGGCCTGTCCGCCTAGAGTCTAAGGCATTTTGACCAAGTTTTAGGATTAACATGACCACTAAGTCACCTGGACTTGCAGTCCTCAGTCAGAAAACCCAATCTATAAGCCAAGACAGTTACACTAAAACAGAATTAATTGAAAATTGGTTGACTGAAAAGTTGCCTGGCCTTGTGTGCAAACAAGTGGCATAGGGTCTACCTGCCTAAAGTCTTAGACAGGAAACCCAGTTTATAAGCTCAGACAGTTACACTAACACAAAATTCATTCAAAATTAGTTGACCCAACAAGTTGCCTGGATTTGCAGGTGAACAAGTGACATAAGGTCTGCCTGCCTATAGTCTCAGCAAGGGCAGCTGAGTTTTAGGACTAACATATGAACATCAAATACTCACAGGCAGACCAGCAACAATAATAATAATCGATTGAATTTTTAGAACATATATCCTATAGGCCTTCAAAAAATTATGGGTATTAATTAGTGAAAAGGATGTCACACTGTTATACTAAAGCAATGCAGGAAAAAAAAGGTACTTTTCTAATATCTGGGGAACATGCGAGAAGTGAAGTTTGGTTAATGCTAGTGAAATAAAACAAAATAGGATAAAAATATAATAGTTTAGAAACAAATTTTGGCTGTATATTTGCACATTAGGAGGGTGGGGGTAAAGCATAGCATATAATAAATACATAACTTAAACTAACCTAGGTACCTTTTTTCCTCCTAAACCCCAAAAAACTAAAGCTTGAATATAGTTCCTGGAGTGAGAAACCCCTTGTTTATAGAGCATAAGATAGGAAATTACTGGGTAATGTTATCTGTTCTTGGCTTTTCTCAAGTTGCATTCTTGCATGTTGCCCATATATTAGAACAGTACCAAAAAAAATTTAGTGGAACAAAACAGGAATTATATTAAGAACAAAATTAGAGAGTCATGGCTTCTCTGAATGACAAATGTTGATTAAATAAATCAATACTATTAGATCATTATCTGTCATTGTTATTATGTAATATATATTATTGTATTATGAATCATATACAATATATTATTGTATTGTTTGTACTTGCCATTGTACACTGTTTATTCTAATTCAGCATTAGGCCACATAATTTTGGGGTGCCAATTATGTGAGGGGGGAGCAGTTGCCTCAGTTAGACTTTGAAAAATACCTTCTTATTTCTATTTTGCTACTTTTTATTTTATCATGGCTAACTGGTTATTTTTGCCCCATTTACATTTTGAGGATTGGAATCACTGACATAATTACCAGATACAGATCATCAGCACAACTGGGTTATATTTTGTTTAGTGATGAGCCTGAATAAAAGACTCTTGCTTAGTTACTTCATAATAAATAAATTATTATGGTTATTAGACTTTGAAGTTGATACCACGAGCCTATGCTTTACTCCCCCCCCCCTAATATGGAAATATATAGCCTAAGTCAGCTTCAATCATTAGTCAGCTACATATGACCTATTTTTCTCCTTAGCCAGTTATTTAAAGAAGCAAATTTTTGAGCATAGGGTTACTAGGTTTCTATGGGCTGTTCTGAGTCTTCTAGCCCCTTCATGGCTCAAAATTAATTGTCCCTGTAAAGTGATTATTTAATTATAAAAGAGCATGAAAAATACTCATTATTTTGAATTGTGCTGAAACGCTAAATTTTGTTGAAAGCTGCAGTCTAGGCTATATACCAAAAATATCGTGTTGATTTATAATTCAGGGTATATTTTTCACCATTATGGAGGGAGGGAGGGGGGGGGGGGAGTTTTTATAAATTTAGCTATATATGGATTTGCAAGGAGTTCTGACTTTTTAGGCCAGACCATCTTAATATTAAATTATGCTAATCAGAAAACTTTGAATATAGCTTTGAACTTAGAAGCTTAATTTTTTTTATAATGCCCTTTGCCTATCACATTTAAAACAGTTGAAATGGGTGACTTTGATATTGATTGTTTTTTTTTTGCTCTTTTGGATTCTTAAAAAGATATCTTGTATTAAAAACAGGTACTATCAAGGTACTATCACTTAAATATAATAGCTCCCTATGCCCCCCCCCTCTCTTCTATACTATCTTGATAGGATACTGTCTGTACTTTAAATAACAAAAATATTTAACTTATTGGCACCCCTTCTTTAAAAAAAATCGAGGTATTATGATTTAAATATTATAGCCCACTACTCCCCCCCCTCTCTGGATACCACCTTGATAAAATACCGTCTCTGCTTTAAATTAGAAAAAAAAAATTGGGGATCCCTGCTTTCAATAAAAAAAATTTCGAGATATTATCATTTAAATGTAATGCTTCCCTCCCCCCCCCCCCCCCTCTGGATACCACATTCATAGGATTCTGTCTCAGCATTCATTAGAAAAATAAGTTACTTAATAATTAACTATGTCACTATATGGTTCAAACAAACATGCAAAATAACGTTAAAAAGCTTTGTGTTCCTTGAAAAAAATTGAGGGTATGAGTAAGGGGGTACAAAGACAACAACAAAAATGTCAAAATTACTCAGATATACCTCAAATTATTGGAAAACTGAGTCATAGATTTGCCGTGGCATTCAATAAGATCCAAAGAATACAATTAAAAGGGAGCACACACAAAAGCCAAATTAGGCCAGTAGCCTATGAGAAGTCGCAAAATACCCAAGACAATGAACAAGTCCTAATGGGGGGCCTTGGGTCTATCAAAATATTTCAATGGTTTCCTAGGGAATTTGATATCATTTTCTTCTGTCTCCATTTTAAATGAAAAAAATAATTAACCTTTTGGCATCCCAGCTTTCAATAAAAAAATGAGGCATTATCATTTAAAAATGAAAGCCCCCTATCCCCCCTCCTATATTCAATAATTTACAATTTATTTTTGAATCATATTTTTTAGGTAACTTCCAGTTCAATCTTTAATTCCCAAACCTTGTACATAGCTTAGTCTATAGCTAAATTTGTCACAATAGAAGGTTTTTTTGGGGATTCAACTTGAAAATAAAATTCTTGACTACAAACGATGTAAGAAATAGCGATTGGGAAACTGCATTCGAAATGATTTGAACTCATTTCATAAAGACGATCCTGTTTTTTGTCAACATATGAAGAACTGTGTATATTGCAATATTGGCAATTGCATCTGTCTCTTTTTATGCAAAGTAACAAAAGAGACGAAAATTAATGAACAAGAGAGTAGTGAAGAATTATGGTATGCCAAGTAATATTTCGCAGGGAAAGTCACTGGTGATAAATCGCTAGGGGTGGCACCGTGATTGCGTGGTTTTCGGGGATTCGGGGAACCAAATTTTTTTTCGGGGTGACGCATAGATTTTCGGGGAAATACCCGAAAATTCGGTGATAGTACAAGCCCTGCTTGATTTCTAATCAGGAAAATCGAAATACTAAACCACACAAGAAGGAAAAGCTCCGAATTTGCGGTTGACGCAATAAAGAATTGCCGCAAAATTAATTTGAAATCGACCGAACGCCGCCGCCTCTGTCGGCGGCGGCGTGCCTGCAGCGCGCCGTTGGCATTACGACACTTCGGTGGCGCCAAGCCTCTCGTCGGCGGCGTTTGGTCGATCCGCCGGCACGGCGTCGGGGTCTAGCTGGAACAAGTATCCTGAAATGGTATCTTGCATACCATCTAGCGCTTATATTTTCTGACACATCAGAATAGTCACTTTCTGAACTTGAGGTCATATTTTTTCACAAAATGTATTTTCACTAATATATATATAACAATCAACAGATTTTGTAAATTTGAATTTTCACAAATGAAAAACAGTGTCGGATTCGTAGGAAATAGTTTTCGCTAATATTATTCAGCTCCGAAGTTTATCGTTGTTTTATTATTGACAACACTGTTTTGCGAATTTATTCAAACTAAAAATGCTAATAGCAGCTAAACAAAAACTCGTAGGAAACCCGGATTTTCAGGTATGAATAGACCTAAAATAGATTGAGAGGGCTAAATGTGTTTTCATTTTGGTGTCCTTGGTACTTTAAGTTTAGAAGCGAAGAGAATGGGTTTGTACAAGAATTATTAGAGTGATAGATCATAGATATTAGAGTCATAGAATGTAAGGAAAGTAGAAAAAGCATTAAAATAAGAATTATGGAGATAAGAAATGGAGGTCATGGTTAAAATTGACGAAGATCTGAGAGAAGGAGCCAGACGGCGCAATAATAAAATATTGCACTTATATGTTAAAAAACTGAGTAGGAACACTCAATTTGGACGCGTTACAGTTAATAATAGGAATGGGGCTACAATAGTGATAAGGAAAGAGTTACAGAGAGAGATGGGCAGAATGTTTTGAGAAGCTGCTCAACCATGATAAAGTTACAGGAAATGACATAGAAAATAATGAAAAAGTTCGTGACACTTTGGAAGCGAAGGAAGATTTATTTTGCGAGAAGCAATTAGAGACAGAATTAAAAGGATTAAATAATAATAAGGCACATGGTGCTGATAGTGTGGTAAATGAGTTTTTTGGTTTTTTATGTAATATGGTGGTTATGAAGTAGGAGGTAAGTTACTGAAGATTACAATTGTGATTTTGGAAAAGGGGAAGTACCTAGCGAATTTAGGAAGAACTTTAATTTAACCTCTCTATAAGAAAGGTCACAAGAGTGAACAAAGGTAATTATAGCTTAGTTTCTGTAAGAGGTAAATTCCTTAGTAGGATGATACTTTTTAGACTTAGAGATGCTGCACGTAAAGTTTTAAGAGAAACCTATTCTTGTTGATATACCTGATAAATACATTAGTGTCAGTGCTATATACGAAAAGAGTATTACTGCGGTTATGGTAGAACATGAGGTTGGTAGCTGGTTTCTTATTGAATCAGCAGTCAAGCAGGGTTGCATTCTATTTTCATTTATATGGAATATACCCTGAAGAGCATGACAAAGGCTATGGGAGAGCACGGATTCCTTAATATGCAACCAAAGAGAAGAAGAAAGATTACTTTTCATTAGTTTCACGGTAAAAAGTGTGCTTTAATTTCATTGGTTAACGGCTGTGACGGATCTTGTGAGGCCATCATTTACTCCTTAATCGTATGTCAGAAAGGACAACCTAATAACCTGTCCTTTTAAAACCTGATCGGTTCTTCTATATAAAATTTTAAGCCAGTAGAAAGACAAGGGTTAAATTCCACCTAAACAATCCTCCAACGTGAACTTACGAGGCAAGTAAAACAAACTCTTTGAGCTAAAAAATTTATTTTACAAGATGGCTCTCTGTTTCTCTGTTATGCAACCAGTTCTTTTTAGCACTTTTAGTTCTTTTTTATAAATGGCACTATGGTAACAGGAAAGTAGATAAAAACGCTACAAGTATCCTCTCTTCAAACAGAGATTCCATAGAAGAGCAAAGACAATTATCAAAACTAGGAGCGGTGAAAACTTCCTTCAAAAAGACTACCTGTTTCTATGTTACATTTGCGTAAGTATAAGACTGTGCAACTTGAACCAAGAAGAAAAGTCACATTTATTTAGAGAAAATCATCCCTACAAAACTGAGCACAAACAAGGAGAATGTCAATGTTACTTGTACCTGTTTTACCTATGAAACACTAAAATTCCTTTTTTTCCAAATGTGGCGTCATTTTTTTGTTTCTTTTCATTCTTTTCTGCCACTTCCATATTCTTTTCTATTTCATCTTTTTTTCTTCTTATCCACATATATATTTTTTTGTGTATACACCTGAAAGTTACACAATATATTGTCAAATAAAGTTAAGACAAAAACCTTAAAAGAAGGGTAAAATTTAAGGGAAAACTGTTAAAACAAGGAAAATGAACACTCCAATAAACTTAGCAAGAAACTAACAAACTTAGCAAGAAAAAAGTAGGAATCCAGACTCTGACATCAAGTCATCCAATTAGGCTTTGAGGAGACTTCAAATATTTCTAATGAGTTTTTTTAGCATGCTGCAAGGAGAAACGTGAAAAAGAAGGTAGGTCAAGCTTAAGAAAATGAGCTTTTAGAACCAAACATCCGTACTCTCGTGCACCTTCAGTTATTTTTCTCAAATTTTTCTACAATTATTTCTTGAATAAGTCAACCCCAACAAGCTTCCTTTGTGGAAATTTCCAAAATTTTGCAGAGCACTGAAGGCTTAGTTATAATTTACAATTCACAAATCGAATGCACACACTAATAAATAACCTAACAAATGTGCATTGCAACACATAACCATTATTATACCAGGATTATAGCATTGTTAACCACCATACCCAAGCTGATAATTGACTTAAAAATTGACGGGCAGTTAGCATAAATTTCCGCTTAAAATGCTTTGTTTCATACGAATGAAAAACTTAAGCAATAGAAAAATCCTTTCCAGTAACACTTCAAACTAACAAACAGAACTTAAGTAAACATCACAGAGACTACTCATCTAAGTAAATTCTACTACCCCCTACAACAGATAATAGCAAGTACTTACTCGTCCCTGTGTTAATACAAATACTTTGGGTAGCTAAGAGCAACAACATTCACCATGCACGCAGTAATTCAAATGCTAGGGTAGAGCAGTAGCCAATCGGAAACAAAATGACGTCAGCTATCAGTGGCTATTCTACATCTTGAGGATAATGAGTATATATAACCTTGGACATTTGCCCGTGGTGTTATATGCTACTTATCCTTGAAATCTGTGACATTCTTATTATGTACGAGAACGTGAGGATAAAATGAATTTTGTGATATGTTGATAATATTATTAAGTAGCAATACAAAATAAATATTATTGATAACAAAACCTAAGCTAAATAAAGGAAAATATTGTCAGCAATCAAGAAAAACATTTTTGTGTGGAACTTTTTCCATAAAGATTTTGTGAAGGAAAGTTTCTTGATTAATCCATATCTTGTTCACAAGATGAGCGAGCCAATAACTATAATAAGTTAGATAATCGGGGATAATAGTAAAGAAAAGGAGAAGTATTAGTAGTTAATCCTTAGAGTAGAGCAAAATACCAATTCAGTCGATCCTTGGAAAGTGAATCCGTCATTAAAAACCAAGACGGCGTTATTTGAGTTCTTTTTCCACCACCAACTTAATTTCACTTTCTGAAATCGATAGGCTTTTGCCAAAGCACAAGTAGAAGTCTCAAAGCTTTCCAATGAGTGTGATAATTACATAATAATCATTGTATTATTTGTGGTTAAAGCATTTGGGAGGGAGGCAACTAATTTTTGTCATTAAAATACAAGGAAAAAGAAGACACCTATGTCATTACTGTCTAGAAGGATAATAACCCTTAAGACCAAACTCTTTTACACAGATTTTTCACAGTCCATCGCACTATATAGAAGTAAAATGTGGCCTTAAAAGTTTTTCCAATCAAAAATGCCAGGGAGCGATTTACAAAGTCGAACTTAGCAAATAGGTGAGCTACGAGCGCTTGGTGACAATTTGCCATCAAAGGCTTCGGCTTTTTTCTATTGCCAAGGTATGAGGAGGTTACTGCAGCTTTGTGATGAGATGTCAGAAGTCTAATCAACCAGATAGCCCCTTTTGGTTTTCAAAAGTATGACCACCACGGTAATTCACCCTAGATGGGAATCACCAACCCTCAAACAAAAGATTGGAATCAATAGCAAAGACTGATTCGGTAACTACCAGGAGCCAAATTGGGTTGAAAAATTTGTACCTCGTCCAAGTACAAGTACCCAGGTATGTATTTACATTAATGACTCACTCAACACCAATTCATTCAACATTTAATACAAGTGCGTATCTAAGTTTGTGAAATCTACTTTAGGTTTCTACACGTACGTATATGCCAAATAGCGCCGGAAACTGTTCTATGAGAGACCAGGACGAGTTTCCAATTTTGTTGATTTTCCATATTCATTGGTAGTATAAACACTCAAACGAGTAACCCAACATTACTAAGACAAAACCAAATTATTTCTTTATTAAAATATACATATATGCAGAAAAACACGAGTTTACACACGGTTATATAATTTAGGGTTTTTTTTTACTGCCAAGGATAAAAAGCCTTTAACTTCAGAGGCATTTTTCAACAGCAAAGTATACTACAGATGCGGAGTCTTAGAAGGGATGGATAATCTCTTCACAGAACTTACCCTTAGCCAGGATCAACTTGATTCCTCACCATCATCAGAAATGAAGAAAAAAATTTCACAACAACATTCTATATTCTGTCAATAAATGAGAAGGAAGTTCTTCGGGTGGAAATGCTTACGACAAGAATCTTGAAACCCCCACCCCTTTCCTTCTCTTATAAATAGGCCGCACCCGATCCTGAACCCAAAAAGTCAAAACTACGACATATATTTTTAGTTCTGATTGGGATTGGTTGAGACGTAAAGACCCTTCAAGAAAGATATATTAACAAGAGTTTACGGTGGAGCGTCACCGTTCCTCTTCCCAATAGAGATCGGGCCAGTTGTTGACAAAAGAGCAGAAATGGGACATCAGTTGCTAACTTTGATTAAGTTAGATTAAGATCCGACACCCCCTTCAAGTCATTGCATAGGTGATATGCGCTTAAGACCTTCCTTTCACCACACTACAAAACTTAAAAATGGCTCCTAATCCTCAGAAGCCATACATAGGGCTTTATCTTTTACTTCCCATCAACTTTTGTTAAAATTCCAACAACCCGACGTGGTAAAAATCTTGATAACAAGAATATATGGACCCTTCCCTTCATGTAGGTTGATTCAGGTAAAAACTCGCA
This sequence comes from Artemia sinica, assembly GCA_027921565.1. Taxonomy (NCBI): domain Eukaryota; kingdom Metazoa; phylum Arthropoda; class Branchiopoda; order Anostraca; family Artemiidae; genus Artemia; species Artemia sinica. Next base: position 46,076,894 of record CM051261.1, on the reverse strand, counting down.
GAAGTAGTAACTAGGACATAGCAAACCAGGTTTGGTTACTATCCCATAGCTTCGTCTTCTTCAAGAAGAGAAAAAAAAACTTTTTCGCATGCAGACCAATGGTCTGCGTTGCGCTGGCACCGATCTCCTGATTCAATGCCTTCGGCCTGGAGTGCAATGCGCGGTTGGGGGCAAATCATAAGACACTTCCGGTGTTTCCCCCCAGATTTCTCCAGATGCCCATTTAGAGCTGAGTCGACTCGGGCTGAGCTTAAAGACCCACACCATTAACCCCCCGTCTCAAACCAAAGAACCAGCGACATCAGGACTCGAACCCCTAACCTAAGGATTCGAAGTCTGAAGCGCTAACCACTCGGCTAGGACGGCTTCCTCAAGATGCCCTGGGTAAAACAATTTAGGCGGACATTTTCCCCACGGAAGTCAGACCGGGTCCGGGTCCCAATAAGCTATTCCTAGAACACAAGCACTTACTCCCCACAGAGTTTCATTGATATACGACTCTTTTTCATGTCAAATAGTCTGGTGACACGAATTTGGCGACCCCCAACATGCACTCGACCTCTCAGGGTACGTAACCGGGAATTTTGGTCCAATCTTGCACGATGTTTGGTTGAGATTCAGTCATTTCTCCTGTTAGATGTCCTGGTGACAAGTATTTAGGAGTCCGCTCTAGCTTTCCGTCCTCCGAAAAATTGGCTTCAGTTCTTATCCCTAATTGACATAACTAAAATACTAGCTCTTACTTTCCACCACGTTTTATTAAGATTCGAAAATCCTTCTACTAGGTTTTATTAACAGGAAATTAGCCCCCTCCCCCCTAGATGAGAGGATTTCATAGGTATACCCAAAAGCAAAACTAGGGCATTGCCTTTTACTTTTTTGCCAAGTTTTGTTGAAATCTGACAGTCTCTTCGGGTAGATGTGCAAATGACAAGAATCAGGAAAAAACTTATTTCCTTAACCATCTAGAGAAATGCAGATTGTCGTGACAGAGCTACCGAGATTGTTTTATATAACAAATCCGGCGATCCCTTAAAAGATTACATAGAGTTATGTCAGTCTCGATCTGCTCCCTTCTTATGCTAATTAGTACGTTATTTTTTTAGGGGGGGGGGTGTACTAAAAAAAATTAAATCGTCAGAGGAACTTTCTTTTTCTGTTTTATGATCTCCATACTAGAGAAAAATTTTGAATTTTCTTATTCTGTCCTTAGATATCCCTGTATCCCTGCCGCTGAGACTTATGCACATAGATATTATATCCATGAAAACCTAACCAATGGAAAGTGATATGTCACATCCAGTTAATAGCATGGTGGTATTCATTGAAACAAAACTAAAAATAGCAATAAGCATAAAAGGTAAAGAAAAAACTTACCTTCCACTGAAGTGACAGAAACCCGAAATCATCCAAGTTAATAGGGAGCATAATAAGCTCGTCGAGCCCTGGAAAAGATTGTAAATTAGTACATGCACACTACACAGGTAAGAGGAAGTCCAAGACTAAACAAGAAAAGATGATGCTTCGTCTTTGAAGAGGAGGTCCAAGGGTGCTAGCCAATTTAGGCCCTTTCGGTTTAAATCCCTTGAGTATACAAATAAACATATCAATAACAGCATATTATATTAGAGAAATATCAACAAAGGCGAAGTATATTAAAACCGTCCACTAACATGAACAGTAAGTAGAATTGGACCTTGTCAATAATAACCGGACTTCTAAAAAACAGAAATCTGATAATAATAATACCTACATCAAAATGTTCAGTTTCTTATTCTTATTTCATTGCAAATAGAATTTATTCATTTTAAAGTTAATTAAGGTATTAGCATAAGAACGCTTGCATGATCTTAGAAAATAAGCGGAATCTTAAGAGGGGATTTATAAGCTTGAATTTACGAAACGAAAGATTTTACATTTTCTCCGGAAGGGATGGGATGGCCAATATTGCGTTTTTCTTCTTTTTTGTGGGATGATCGCCTTGGGCCAGTGTTGGCGAGACATCGAAAGGGCTTATTAAAGTAGAAATGTAAGTTCTAGTGTAACAAAAGGGATCATACCCCATCCAAGTATCAATTCCTACTATCTTGTACAGCGAAAAACAAAATGGAAAAAAAGTTGCTGGAATAGAACAAAAATACTGCCTAGCAAAAACTTTGGAATAGCCAGGCAGTTTAAAACTATCTAAAATCTCTATAGCCTCCCAATTTCAAAGGCTATACTGCGGCGTGATAACGCAACCACCTCTTATATTTAGAATTATCCTATTTCAGTACAAAAGAAAATTATAGTCAAAGCGTTATTAACTATGATAAACACTACTGTGACTCAGTTCTCAGGTGAGACTAACATCGAAGTCCAAAAATACAGCACATTAAAGATAATGTTCCGTAAATGGTGTGTGTGAAATATGAACTTACTGATTACAAACCTAAGGCTGATTGTGCAATACATTTGTCCGCGCACAAAACACTAACTAAATACTTGAAAAATTGAATAAGTTACACTTTGAGTGGGGAGGAGGGGGGGTGTAGGTAGTAGTGAAGATCTCCTCGTGGTGCCGAGAACGGTACGCACAAATAGGAGCCTGCTACTAAAAATTTCAGTCACCGCCCAGCCACTGGCCATCTTGTCCAGTGCCTGACCATGAGGTAAGAAATTTGAGGAATGCACTGCTGAGGCTGGATGGATTGAAGCCAGTATTGGCTGCCACTTTAATCACGGGGGAAGAGGGGGAAGAGGTAATGAAAAATAAGATAAGAAAAATTGCTATTAAATAATATAAGAAACATTGCTATTGAATAAGATAAGAAAAATTGCATTGCTAATGCTGCAAAATGAGGAGCATTAAAACTTGACTGAAACAAATTGTCGTTTACATGTTCCACCCCCCCCCTTCTGCTCTTTTTGCAAAAAATGTTTTCATCTCATTCTTTCAATAGTTAATGCTCTAGCATACGGTAAAATTTGAATTAGTTAACTTAATTGTTGATATAAAAAAAAAATGAATTCGATCGTCTTGAAAGCAAATTCAGTAAATATCGAGCATTATTCGGTAAATAAGACTCGGTAAATAACCCTTGAAACTATCAAATCGCTACATTTGTAACACTCTAAAAAAAAGAAAATATACAGTTATATAAATAACGAGCAAATATTCGATTGAGATATTGAAAAAAAAGTCTGAATAGTTCGGCTTCCTGTCCAGAAGCCTTTATCAGCGCAGAAATTCCGTGAAACAAGAATTTACAGTTTTTTAGAGGCATGTTTTTCTTCTTCTCTTTTTTCATTGTTGTAGGCAATAACATTTTTTCTTTAATCTCTTTATGCTGCTTTCTTTTTCGTTCGGCCTCTTAGTGGAGCATTCCTCCTTGTTCCTTCGACAAAGGCTTCTAGAAGTGAAGCCAAACCCCTCGACAATCTTTTACTTATTTTTTGGCTGTCTTTATTAAAAGTTTTGCCCGTTATTTATAAACTTACATATTTTCTTTTTATTTTTTAAATAGAATGGCAGTGTGGCCTAAACGTTTATTTTCTAAAAAGCTTAGTGGTCAGTGTTAGTCAATCTTTGGCATCAACAGTGATGAGGTTTGGCGCAAACTACTATTGTATACAGAACAATTTGAGTTCGTTTTAGGGTTGCTCTTTAATTCTACTTGAAACGACATTTTTTCCAAAAAAAACTGATTTCTTTACTTTGGTTTCACAACAGTAGCGACTAGAGATTGAAAAAAGTAATAATAGGCTATGTAATTTGAAGAAGTACATGCAATTCGTTGAAAAAAAGAAAAAATAAATATATATAGAAAAAATCACCTTGAAACGAATCTACAACAGGTTTAGCCATGTTGCATCTGAGCAAGAAGATAGAAGATGAGAAGATTTTTTTTAGATTTTTTTTCATTTTCCTTCTTTAGTCACCTTCTGCAAAATTCAGATTCGGTACTTGTATGATATACCCCCCTACCGCTCAAGAGGTGAAGTTAGGTTAATCCTAATAAAATATACCTAAGTATGATAAAAATGTAATACTTTAGGGGGTAAAGTACAGCGGGTCCGGATGCGGGTCCGCAATAACTGTGTTAGCTACAATTATTCTGATGTTATGAAGCAAGAATTGTTTGCTGACTTCACACTGTCCAAATACTTTACCCCCACTTCACCCCCTAATGTGCAAAAATATAGCCCAAATTGCATATTTCCCACCTATTCTGTCACTTCTCTTTGTCTTGTCACACGCTAAGTTGAAAGAAACTAGCGAAAGAAACCGGTTCACAGTGCATCATTGCATGAACAACTTGAGCGGTAGAGAGTATATCATACAAGTACAATATCAGTAATGTAGTAGTCCCAGGGAGCCAAGTATTACAGTTAGAAAAAAAAATCCATGCTTCTAAATATGACTGCAATCCAAAATGCAATAATACCTGACATAAAGCGAGCTACGCTACACAAAAAAAAAGATGATAAAGCGTAGCAATCAACAAAACCTTATGTTCATAATGAAAGACGCGACTTTGTAACAAACCTAAGGCTATACTAAAATACTGCACTATTTGTATGATATCCCTACAAATTGTGTTCAAAAATCTCCCAAGTCCCTGTTTTTTGCTAAAGTCTTTACGAGTATTTTCTTTCTTCTAATATATAACTAAAACGTATAAAAGAATATACTGAAGTATTTTAAGATGCTGTTTTATTATATACGTACTGATTGAAATATAGTCTCTTCCTTAAGGTTTTTGTTTCCTGTGAAACATGTGATTCTGCGACAGGCCAAACAACAGTAACACAGACAATTTATACACAGCTGTACCAGGACAAGACATTTATGTAATTGGGATCATTAATTTCAGATCTAAACATTCACAAGCCTAGAATTACAACATATTTCTTATATTTTTTCTTAGAGAATAATCCAAATTTCCTTTGAAATAGGAATATATTTCTATTCTCACATCTCTGAGGCATGTTTTCATCGTGTTTTTCAATCTTTAGTCTAAGAGTTAGACACTCAAACGTTCATTATCCAGATCATTGAAGGTCAGCCGAACCGCATGCAACAAAAATACTTCTGAGAATACTTATAAGAAAAATACTTCTGAGAATGCAAACATTGGATAAAGACACCACAAAAATATCAGAAGGAAAATAATATTTTTAGAAAAAATGTCTCTTTAAAGTCCGAAAAACTGACATAGACTGACTAACTTTTTTCTCTGGGTTTGGGAAACTTTTCGCGGCAACAGAAAGCATATAAGCAGCAAGCAAAACAAAATTTCCACCAAAGTATCCAAAACATTCTTTGATACGATGAAATTGGTCATACATCACCGGAGCAATATTACAAAAACTCCCCAATAAAAATCTAACATAATTTTTCTTAGTAACCTTTTCAAACAAATTAGTTAAATAAAATAGCTTACCTAGCTCTTCTGACAGGTCTGTAGCCAGAAAAAGCTGGGGCGTAGTATGGATTATAGCCTCTTCCACGGCCACGTGCAAAGCCACGCCCTCTTGGTGGGCGATTTGTGGTGGAAATGCCGGGACGATTGGTCCTCTTCACTGTAACCTACAAATACAAACAAAGTGAACGATAAATTGCTATTTACAAAAGTAATCCAAAAACAACTTACTTACAAACTACAAAATAATAGGAGAATTCATACCTTCCAATAGGAGGGTAAGATCCCCTTGTATTTTCCAAAAGCCCCCCCCCCCCCCTACTAAGACGTAAAATAATGGCATAAAATACGCTATTCCAAAATTTGACCTCCCAATCATACCTCCCTTCCTTGAAAAAATGCCCTGATGACCACCCTTTCCCAGTAGGCCTAGTCGAAAATCTGTGTACTTATGGCAGGCTCTATCAGTTTTTAGATTTCAAACAAAATACGTCATAAGAAGGCACAATCGCAGAGAAAGGAACATCCGAGACAGAAATTAAGTGGCAAATCGAATTACTATTGAAACTTTAAAAATTATGCAAACCAAAGCATCTTCAGGAGCTTCGTCTTCCCCATAATATTCCATTTTTAGAGATGGTTGTTTTACTTTTCTCAGCAGAAAATGCAAAATAATTTCTTTGTCTGAAAAATAGTTTGCTTCGTTACCAAAAAAACATATAATCTTCAAATATAACTAAAGTAAATGTCTTAATGCACACCCTTATAATTGTAACTGGTTATTTTTTCAACTACTGTGACACCGTGAAGCGTTTTCTCTAATAGTCCATCGCATTTTATTATTTCCACCAACTTCTTTTTCATTGTGACAATACTATTTTGCAGCATTTCTCCATACAAAAACAATTGAATTTTTCTTTCAATACAGTTACAATTATTCATGGTTGAACTAAAAAAAAATATAAACAAGAAACAATCAACAAACAATCAGGAACGAACAGAGGACTTTTTTTTAGGGACGAGCGGCATATTTTCAAAAAGTGTCGGAGGAGAATTACATATGGTGACAAAAAAAAATAGTTACTAATGATAAACAAATGAACGCCTTAACAACATACATAGATTTACATAAAAAGTAACTTGTTGCATAGTAATTTTGTATATGCAACTACCAAAACATTCATTCAAATCACAAGTTGGGAAACATAAATTAAGGGGAACACTACAAAAACTTAATATTTTGGTAAGGCCTGAGACCCCAACAAGTCCCCCCCCCCATACACGCCTGAAACCAAAAACGAATACATAAAATTACTGGAAGAGTAAAAACGAAATAAACATACCGTTTAGGTTGGTTTAGATTTACATCATTAGCACATAGAATGGAAGCAATATATTATAGAAAAAATTCAATGACGGTAGAACAAATCATACATCAACATTATACAAACTATTTATTTCCCAAAATAATTCTTCTTTAACCTCGTAATTTAGGACTAACTAATGCATAAGGATGTTTCTCTGCGTTTATTTGAACATAAATGCAGAGACTGTTTCTCTGCATTTATTTGAACATTATATCAATAACTATAGTCGATGTTGTTGTAATTAATCCCAATTCCTTGGGAGACATGCAAGTAAAAATATTTATTCTGTTTACAATGGAAAAAAAGGATGAAAAGGCTTGATTTCATGTTAACCCTAAAATTAACTTATTTAACACTTAAGAAATCACATATAAAAACTAAAAATTATTCCTGTCCATTTGGCAATCAGTTTTCGGTTGCGACACCCTCCTAGAGGAAGTAAACTCGATTCGATTATTGCTCAATTATTAAAAATCGCCTTTCATTGCATATAAAAAAAAAACTGCCTGCCAAGACTAGCCTCTTTTTAGCAAATCATCGCCAGCAACGTGTACAAAAAAATCACCTTAATCTGTCTGCCTCTAAAAAGCGAATCGTCCAATGCCATGGCTGTTTGTACCGACTCTTTGTCAGCAAATTCAACATAGGCAAAGCCCTTTGGATGGCCATCAAACTTGTTGCATAAAATAGTGACTCGATTGATTGAGCCACAGCCATGGAAGTGTTGCTCCAGTTCCTCTGCAGTAGCGCCATAGTCAACCTTCACAAAAAAAAGTTATTAGTCTCTTATTCATCAGTTCTGTATATCACTCATCTTAACCTCCGAAAAGACTGTCCTATGTCATTAAAAGCCGAACTTCTGAACACATTTTAATAGTCAAAAATTCTTTTCTCTTTGCTCTTTTGAATGATATACAAACTTGTAAATTCCATTATGAATTCTCAAATTCCAAGTACAAAGTAAATCATATGCGTAAATACATACGATTAGTTCCCAAAACAGTTTTCCGAAAAGTGGGACAATTGACTCTGAGCTATATAATGGAACTTTATTCCAAATGAAATAAATAACTGAACTCTATATACTTAACGATACAATCCGGTATATTGATCTGAACCTCAATGAACATTTATGTATCACATGGGTTCTTTCAGCTGAGGATGGCAATATTACCGAAAGTCAGCAACTGACTTTTATATTTTTTTCTAGCATTTCTAGACCTGGCATTTGGGTAAAAAGAGCAAAAACTGATTTGCATAACCCCTTTATTTCTCCCCTCCACAAAGCTATTGCGCATCATTATGGAAAAAGAACATTGTTCATCTAATTAATAACCAGTCTACTAAACTGAGTTGTGCTGTTACTATTGCCTCTTACCAGCTTAGTCAAAGAGCAAAGTCAAAATAATTATATAGGTATTTCAAGCTGAGCCAGGATAGCGATTTTGCAAAATTTGTGAAATTCCGTCACAAGTCCGTATCACACTAAAAGAACAAAAATAATAAAAGTAACCATGGGAAGGCTAAATAGCAAACTTAAGCTGAGGCATCCAATCCTGTGAATTTATTTAGGAAAAACAACTGCATAATGTTTAACAAATATTATGAATTGTAAGGTGTTCAGTAAATTTGATTATTACATTACTGTTTTAAACGTGTTTAGGAAGAAGAGGATTGTTTATCCCTTTTTAAATCAGCCGTGGTATTAAAAAATGCGTTGTGTAACTTTTTTTGCAACTAAGATTTCAAATTGTTGCACTATAAACACAAGGTGCGTTTTACGAGCAAATAAAAAAAATATATAGGAAAATACAAACTGGCCACAAGTGCTTCATTCTCGCTTAAATTTAAACCCAGAGTTTACTGAGACTTTACAGTGAGTCTGCATACAGCGCATACAGATTATACATAGAGTCTGTGCCTTTGATTTAATGGCTAAATACAATAAATACAGGATATTTTTATTAAGTACAGAAATAAAGAAAAGGGCCACTGGGTACACACTCGGCAGTCATAACTGAGCCCATAGTATATATTAATTACCTTTAATCCTGAGCCAAGAATTGTAGTACACTCACTTAAGATAAATCCTTAATTTGTTCGCCGTCAGTTTTTCAGACTTCTGACGAGTCTTAATGACCCCACTACTTAGAAAGTCACAGAAATGATAAGCCCAGATCACAGCTAGCTTTTATAATTAATGCCCTTGCTCGCTATTGGCTAACAGATTAAGAGTACTAAAGAAACAGTGACAAAATAAAATTGTAACTAAGCGATTTTCGGACTGCATTTCAGAGTAGTTTTTTCTTTACTTTCAATCGTTTTGTGGTCGACCCATTAGACTTAAAGTAATAGTTGTTGGACTATCAAAGCTATAGGTTGTTTCAAAGTCAAGTCTCCACACCAAATTTTTCAACCTTTTTTTATGAAAACAATGAAAATAGAAAAATATTTTTTACACCCAAACAATAAATGTATAAGAATTCAAGACGTTTTTTCCAAAATACTAATCGAATTGACAAAAAAAAAGCCCTTTCACCTTTCATCAGTAACTTTTTTATTCACCAAACTCAAATAACTGCATTTGCTTTTTCCTGACAATTATCAGAAAAGAAATCCAGCTCAAAATTGCTTAAATCACTGATAGAAATGTAGGCTGTTAATTTCAGTTTTCTGTTTTTTTTTATTATTTTTATTATAACATATTTACAGATAATTGTGCATTTAAATACAACCGACCACTCAGCTCGATCATCTTACTTTACAAGTTGACTCATCGCCGAGTATGGATGCCCGCTGTATGTTGGTGCCCCCAAAACGTTATTGAAACCATTCCAAAGATCAAGAGTATGGCTAATAGGGCAGGTTCAGTCGTTCCCCACGACTCTTTCCAGTCTGTTGGTGAGAAGTTTGAACTACCATTGAAGGCCGTTTTCTACAATTACATAAATTCACCTCGTTCTCTAAAGCTTTCTCGCATTGTACCCCAAATTGTCAAACCGACAAGACAGAAACGAAGGCAAACAGCTCGGTCCAATTAGTTGGCAAGCCGAGAATAGAGTATTTAAAGAATAGCTTCATTTGACGTTGCACTTCGACCTGGAATGACCGTCCTGGGGACGATATCACTAAAAATTTCTCTGTTGACTCTTTCAAAAAAAGATTCAATAGCCACCTAAAACCTTGATAAAAGACTAGCGGCAAATCTGATATTTAATTCCAACTGGCACCGCGAATTAGGAATTAAAAAAAAAGAAAAAGTATTGCTCTCTTCATTGAGTATGTTTTTAATTGGACTTTTGAAGGATGGACCTTCGTCCTTGGATAATTATGTTTAATAGATTATCCAGCAGGAGTGAACATAATTAGCAGTAATGAATAAGACTTACATTCCCAACAAATACGGATCTTGCATCAATTTCCATTTTATCCTCTATTGAAACATTTAAAGCTTGATCTGAAAGGAAAGTCAGTTAGAGGATGCACAAGAGAAAAAAATCACAAATTTGATTTATTTCTCTAATTATTATATCTATTAAGAAAGGATTGAAAAATAATGAGACTTTGCGGGTTGAATGCGCGGTAAATGAGTTTTTTTTTTTCTTTAATATGATGATTACACAGTTAGAGAAAACTATACAGAAACTGTGAGTATAATTCCTGATGAAGGGGATATACATAGTGATTTTGACAAACCGTTCACTAATCCCTTTAAGTAAACATTTAGAAGAATGGTTATGATGGGGGCCGGCGTTTTCTCCCCCGGATAATTCTTACCCATGGGAAATTTCTCCACACGCAAAACTGAGAAGCCATAGAAGAAGTACAAAATAGGTACAAAACCTCGATTAGATGTCCTAAGGTGTGATAAAAGGACCAGATATCCAAAACGGTTCTAGAACAGAGGCTGGTTGGTCTCCAAGCACTTTCAACTTCCAAGAAAAAGGATTAGAACTCTCGATAGTGCCCTTTAAACTAAAACCAAAAATATTGGACGGCAACTAGCCCTCTTCCCACGTCCCTTTATATAAAAAAAAAAACATTCGCAATGATTTTCTTCGCTTAATTAGTTTTTGTTTACTTAAAATATTCTGTCCATTTTCGCTCAGAAAATGTGAACTAATTTTTTTTTTTTTTATATACTTCTTCCTATAGTGCTAAAGAAGAGAAATGGTTGTTCTCACCGAATACTCGTCTTGTTTCTTCCAGCATTTTCGTTGACTTTATAAACACCCCATTCTCTATTTTCTTTTCTATGCCTTTTTATTCTTTGTTTACCTAAATTATTGCTTGCTTATTTGGAATAAGAAGTTCTGTCCAATTTCGCATTTTTGCTCAGAGGTTAGTGCTGTTATGTCTCATCCTCGTTTATAAGTACTCTTTTAAATTGTGCAGATAATCTTTGTGGCCAAGGCAAAGATTTCATAAAAGCAAAACATAAAAGCGAAATGAAACGAGCTTTGGTGATTTTAAGATTTCAAGGTACAACAAAAGCTTTGAAAAATAACTTTAAGGAAATTAAGTTGCGTAAGTCAGGATTAAACGAGAATAAAAAGGTGAAGTTAGAGGGTAGAAAGATAGACCTAGCGAAGAGTTTCATTTGCCTAGATAGCCTTATTCGTAAAGTTCATGGATGCAGTTGAATTAAAATAAGCAGATTAGTCAAGACCAAAGTATAAACACATACTGAACAAGTACTGACAAGACCTATCCTCTCCACACAAAAAAGTGACCCTTTGTCCGCGTCTCCTGAGACGATTCCATACCTATGCGAACCTGGCGATTAAATCACAAGTTCCGTAGGTGATTATACTTGTTCCGTGAAAGCTGTATTAAATTTAATTTATTGGCTCGGAACGATTAAGTAGTACAACATTTTCCCTCTAGAGGCGCTGAGGTACGCGGGGTCACTTTTGGAGAGTTTTGACTGTACTTGTTCAGTAGATGATTATACTTTGGTCAAGACGCAACGCAGTCGTAGAATAGTCATTGTTAAATTCCAAGTTGTAAAAAGTTTGAAAGAACAGAAAGACAAATCTTCACCGCAAAATTAGGGTACTAGCATTCATAGTAATAAAGGCGGTGAATGTAACTGAAAAGAGAGCACCTCGAAAGATTTAAGTATGGAATACTAGATATTTTCTAGGGGAATCATCCATGGATAGTTTTGGACACTCATTGGAACGACATGTGTATATAAAAAATAAAAAAAAGGCTGTGTGTAACTCTGTTCCACTTTCCAGGGCTATAACGAATGAAAAGTTAAAATGATTAGAAAGCTTCATGGGTGAAGAGTGTGATACGTCGACTGAAATTGTGGTTTTTCCCAACCCACCTAGGTCCGAACGGAAGTTATGAGTCCTTAAAAGGAGTAAGAAGAGGTCACGAGAAAAGATTTAAAGAAACTAAGAACTTAATAGGAGGGAGTAAAGAGCGATACTTCGAATAATTGGATAGAGGATTCTACATAGCTGTAGTGGCCTCAGGTGAATTGAAGCTGTGGTGTGTGGTCAGCAGTAGCAGTAGCAGAACTTCAGATGGAAAATTTCAAAAAAAAAAGTTCCCAACAAAACAAATAAAGGACAAAATTCGCACCCAAAAACTTGCAAGCGGATGAAGCAACACAATTTGTTACTGTTTCTGAGATAATTACACAGAAAACGCATAAACAAAAGATAATTGGGTTATGGATAAAAAAGGGAAATACTTACTTCCAGGACTTCCAAGAATCTGCTTATCAACTTCACTCTGAAGCTGTTTCAATTTTTCCGCTTCTTCCTCCATCTCGCGCACTCTTGCTTTGATTGCTTCTAACTCCTTAAAATAAAAATGAAACAATGAAACATATTAAGCATACAGGTATAGGCCTCCGCACCTAAGTGATCACAGAGTATATCAATGCCACTAGCACACACAAAGCAGGCGGCGAATTTCCAAAGATGCCCAATGTATAGACAAATGAGAGAAAATAAGGCAGTATGTTCTTTTAAGCTTCAAACTTAATGGACAGAACATAAAAGAAATAAAAACAAACACGAATGAGATAGTTCACATTGGAATAAACAAAGAGCATAAATTATTCAAATTAGGTTCCTATACGCAAATACTAGGTAGAACGATTCAATTACCATAATATTCACAGCTAAGACCAGCTGCTGCCTTCAAAGGTAAGTTTCTACATGGCCTCGGTAGTTATCTTTCATAAGGTTTGCCCGCTTGCCTTCTTCTAAAATGGTTTATTCTTTGCACCGCCATTCGTCATATATTTAGAGACCCTTTGGTGGAAAAGAGGGGTATTCTAAAAATGATATGTTATTTCCTTCAGTCAAAAGGCCAACAAATGCAATACCTTTTAGTTAAACCGGGTAAAGGACTAGCAGCATACCATGCAATTTTATTTTGCAAGCCTCCGCAGAACGTTAGTAAAAAAAAAAATCAATGTATAAACAGTTGTTTTACTAAAAAAGTGGTGACATTTGTTTACAAAACCTTGATTTTTAAAAGAATTTAAATGAAATTAGTATTGAAAAAGTGCCCTGTTTCTCCTCCTTTTTGTTGCCCACATATTTTCTCTGGCATACCATCACCCTTATCCCTAAAAAAAGGAGTCTTTTGAGCCCAAGTACCAATTTTAGCCAAATTTTGCTTTCAAAACCATATTCCAGGAAAAGGATTTAGCATCAGATACAGCTTTGAAGCCAATGCTCCCTTATTATTAAGGAAATCACCACAGTAAAAATACCAACAAAGATAAAGAATAGGTGAAGACGCCCCCCCCCCCCCCTCTAAAGCGGATATCAAACTCAGGCCCAAGGACAACCTGAGCCAAAAAAGCATATTTTTTTGGATATTTGACCCCCCCCCCCCCCCTTACAGAAAAATTTAAAAACATCTAATTCCTGGGGTGTACCTGCATACAACTACTACTTCTAATGACAACTAATGACAGTACCAAGTGTTACACACAACTCAGCCCCAGATGTTCTACTTAAACTTAGCCTCCTTTGACCAAGACCTGATTGTGCTGTAAGGTTCCTTTGGTCCATATTTTCAGACAGTCTCAAGACGAGTGAACGAAAATAATTGCACTTAAACGTATGCCCTTTGGACAAACGTGCTGCATGTTGAAACTCGCTAGGCCAGGGTGCACATTCCTCAAGTTTAAAGCCAATCAGAACACATTTTTCGCAAGAATTAATTGTGCCTTGTGAGGTCCAATTGGGAAAGGGTACAAGCTCTGTAAGCAGATCACAAAATCTTTTTTTGAATCTTTGAAAATATTTGAATTCCGAGAATGCCTCTTGGTCTGTGTTGGTTTCATAATCGACAAAAAATATTCCACGTTTAGTAACGCCTTTTGCATGGGCTTATTGAAAAAGAAAATCCAAGTCTGAAAACTAATTTGGTCTGGTCTGATTCAAAATATTCCGATTCCAGTAATTCCTTTTGGTCTGAACTGACTGAACATATTCCAAACCTAATATCTTTTTTTTGGTCTATGCTAATGAAAACATTCCAAGGTCTTGGTCAACTCTTTTGGTCTTGGCTGGCCAAAAGTATTTCATGGCAGGTACCTCCTTTTGCTTTAGACTATTAAGTTTCCTGCCATGCAAGTTTCGATCCAATCAAACACTCAAAGATGTACATACATTTCCACTCTTTCAGCCAAACTACTGCTGCAGATAAAGCTTAGTTGCCCAGCCTTAGGACGACAGAAAATAACTTTTTAGAATTAACTCCTTTTTAATCACTATCTTGACTGGGAGGTCCAGGGAGGCTGTCTACACTCTCAGAGCGTAAATCTTTGTTTGATCTGGGTAAAAAAAAAGGTGTATCCGTCTTTTCTACTTAAACATAACTAAAAAATAAGCAATAAGCACCATTTAGAGCCCTAGCCCTAGAGCTACGCAGGTCCTCTAGAGGCTTATTTTTTGGATCTTCAAATTAATGATTGGATGACCCATCGGAATTGAGATAATCATGATTTTTCGAAGGATCGAAATCATATAAGGACTCAGAATAAATTTTCCCAATTCTAAAGAGGATTCCGCTGTGTACTAAAGGAAAAGAAACAAAAAAGGTTGTATTTGATTTTAAAGCAAAGCTGTTATTTGAACTTCCTGAGATTAAATAATTTTATTTGTATGCAGCAATTTGCAAGCAGCAGAATACTAATTAATTATGAATATTAGATCAATGAAATATAATAAGATAAAGATCGTTTTAGCTTGACAATGCTTTTTTTCAGTCTGTTTCTATTTTTTTAGATTATTCATGAAAGTTTAGTTCCAAAAGTGCCATTTATCGTTTAGAATACTGCTCATTTACCAGGCACGTAAGCAGTATTTTACCACAGAGGGGCAACAGCTTGATAAAATACGAAAATTATACTGGAAAATATAAGATTTTGGATGAAAAATACGGGAAACCTCAAAATTCTAGGGGCACTTGCCTAAACATCTTCTTCGTATATCTCTGATTAACTATTAATAAGCCAAATGTGACTCATTTTATATTCATAATTCAGCTATAAAAGAAAATAATCAATTATTAAGGAAATCCTGCCCTTCCTATATAAAGAGAAACTATGCTATGATAGAACTTGGAAATCAGCTTTTTCTTTATTTTTATTTGGGCGATTTTAATGGCGTGGAAATGTATTTTTATACCTTCCTTACTTGGATGCAAATCTTCAAATCATTAAATGAAATTAATCAGACGACGGGTCCCTTTGATCTTCTTAAGGCTAAAAACAATCTGCAAAACCACCAAAAGGCAACACATTAATATATACTTAGGGTGAACAAGGAGGGAAAAGGCGGGAGGGTGTCTGGGAGCAGCCTTCCTAAATTCTTCTGATGTTTATAACTGTCACAGCTGTATCACATTTCGCATCTATAGTTACATTTATCCATTGGAAGGTGGCTGGGGATCAGACAAGACTGGTACAAAAGATACTTCCAAATCTCTAGCTCTAAGACTAGAAAGTACACTTTTATGAACTATTCTACAAATTGTTCACCTTTAAGGAGAGAGTTGCCCTGCCCTCTGTATTAGTTTAACTTAAACTAGGAATAAATTAAGTTAAACTTGGAATCAATTAGAACTGTTGAATTAAAAAAATAATAATAAATAAATCAAAATCTATTGACATAGCCAGGTAAAGCTCATTTCAGCACAAAAAGCAAGAAAGTCTACTGAAAAAAAAAATAAATTAAGTTAAATTACAACCCTTTAATTGGGTTACAGTGTCTTATTTGTGGTCTTCTTAGCTAAATGATTGATGAGAACAGGCTATGAATTCCTATCATCAAAATAAGTTTTAAGTATTTCTTTCGTTATAAGTCTTGATTAATTATAAGCCTGAAATTTGGAAACGGCAAATTATTTTAAATTAATTGTTGCATCAAAAACATTCTAAAACAAAGTTGACTTGGTGATGTGGCTACCTAAATCTTATAATTATCATCAATACTACGAAAAAAAGAGATAAGTATTCTTGGAACCATGAACTTTATTGAGAGACATCAAGGTGGAATCCAGATTAGAACTCGAATCGTGAAAAGTTTTGCATCATTCGATTACTACTTCCAATCATTTTGACTGAAACGGCTATCTCAAGTTTTTATCCAATGTCACAAGGGGAGGGGGATACCTGGGAGTAAGCTGCAACAGAGGAGCAGCGCTTATTACGCTCCAATCATCTTTGGGACTTCAAAAGAGGGTTAAACATAACGAAATGAGCCTTTTCCAAATCCCTGTGACCACCCATACTATTCAAAGCAGTCAGTAAAAAAAAAAAAAAAAAAATAAAAAAAAATAATAATAAATAAATACATGGGAGACATATCACTCTTCACTTATTAAACATTTCTGCATTGACTATTAGTAGATTATACAAACTTTGGTGACAAATACTGGAGAAAAAAGAATAAGATCAAAGAAAATACATTCCTAAGACCTTGTTTAATGCAAAAAGGAAATTCATATAACAAAACTGCAATTATATATATTTAATTTATCTCTATAGAAACTTACCTGGTTTTTCAAAAGAGCTAGCCAGGGGTACCAATTCACAAAAGTATAGGGAGAAAGAGATTTTACTGATTTTTTGTGAATACACAAATAAGGCTTTTGTTGAAATCCAGGGGGGGGGGGAGTTATCGTTTTATTGTCGATTTTTTAATAGAATACCTGAATAAAATATTTTTCAAAATCTAGGGGGTGATTGTCCATGCTCCAATCTGTGACACTGGAACTTTCTGAGCTTCTATACAGTAGATATCAATTTTGAATTTAAAATAAAAACATATCAACATTCACTTCACAGAATTCTATTCTTTGCACAAAATGTGTCTTGGTTTTATTACATGTTATTTTTTATAATCAAGATCATGAGCACCCCAGTTAATTATAAATTAATGTTTTTCACTTCGTAAATAACAATAAAGCTGATTAAACTTACAGGATCATCCATGGACTGATCTACTTCATGACCTTCATATCCTTGATGAGCGCCATATTGATCATGCTCCTCAGCTTCATACCCATGAACTTGATCTTCCATATCAGGTAATACAAAGTGAAAGATATAAAACCTGAAAAATAATTATTTAATTAAAGTACAGTCAGACAAAACTGAGTAATGCTAGGTTTAAGTTAATTGGATATGAAAAAATAGCATCACAGAGCCATTGATGGCACATAAAGTGTCAAGTCGACGTTTCAGTTCCTTGGTCTTTTTTACAGAAACAAGTAGGAAACCTGTGGCCCAGCCTGGCGGAAGCAGGAATCAAACCAAGAGCCCCATATTACCAATCAGATCATCAATCCACTGTGCTACCACAGGATTATCACTAATAAATATACAATTAATTTACGGTATACTTTTGGAATTTGAGCTTTTCTCAAATAAATCTTTTATGCTTTTCTGTTTCACTAAAACATTAGTTGGGCTCCTAACAAATTACAAGTTCTATATCTACTGGAATTCAAAAAGTGGCTTTTTGAGTAACAATTAAAAAAAACCTGCCTTTTGATTATACAGAAACACCCAAGTTCAAAGAAATGATGACACGTTTCCTTTGTTTTTGTACTTTTATTTGGGCCTATTCTTTTTCTGTTTCTTGGTAGAAGGGAGCTATTGATAAACTGTAGAGGATGGTTTTTAATACTGAACCTTATCACCCAAAACTGCTAATAGTTTGAAATTGTGCATATTATAGCTGCTTGATAGGATCATACAGTTTTGACACGAATACGTTAACTTTTAAAATGGCACTACCATGGAGAGAAAATTGTAGCTAAAAGCTTGATAGCTTTTAGTTTGGCCAAAAATGTTAGAAACGTGTGCATATGTGTGGTATCAAATAATATTTTACTGCAGTAAGACACGCAAAACCTTCAGTGAGTATCTAAAGGATGGATAGAGACAGGGGCACAGCTGGGGGACAGGGTGTTTGTGGGAGGGGGAAGCGGAAGTATGGCTTACAAGGGGCCCAGGCTGAGACCTAGCAGGTTTTTTCTTTTAGCTTGGCATGGACTATTATTGCATGATATTAATACATCAGTGAGACGCAAGTAAAAACCACACTCAAATCCAAAGTACCTGCTGATACGAAACAATTATAAAAATACAGTCAACAGTTTTGCTCAAAAAAGTGCACCAAAATTAAAAATAAAGTTTGAACAATTGACACATATATGCTTCAGGCCTCGCATGTAGGCTAAGCTAGGCGATACCTTCAGATCCATTCAAATCTCATGATTTTGGGTTTTTTTCTATTATAGCTTATGTTTTCTCCATAATTTACCAACTGTTTGTTTTCGGTCAAGTTGTGTCCCCTTAAAGCATCATCTCCCTCTAAAATGCTTCCTGTATTCATATTTGATCATACACACACACACAAGGGGTCATTGACCTCTCTCAAAACCAGCAAAACACTGCAATTTCTCACGACTTATTTGATTTCTGTTATAATTTGTTTTGTTTTACCCGCCCCCTTTTGAAATATGAGCCCTCTACACAAATTCTTGCATTTGGGCCTGAAAGGCATAACAGTGAAAATACATATTTAATAGTAGCAGCATTGACAAAACTTGATGCAATAAGATTTTTTAAGCTACAAACATAATCTAAAAAGGTGTAAAACAAAATCTATCTTTACATTTTTCATAATTTGAGATGAAAAGCCTCCAGGTTCTAAATCTATTTAATAATACTCTCACTTTTTTCATCAAGTAGAATTATATATAATCAAATACTGTAAAGTCAAGTTGAACAAGGTGAGACTCTCCTTATGCAAACAGGTAAATCCACCATCAGGGATCTCCTCCCAAAATCTTTGATAAATAGTTCCTTATATTTTCAACATCCTTCCCTGATAATTTTTTTATAATCTCTTCATCCAAAAAACATATCCCTGTATATATGCCCAGAACAAATGAAACTGGAATTCCATGTCCGTTTAGAATCCTACTGAAACCCGCTGATGTCCTTTTTCTTCTTTTTTATGGCCTCTCATTAGAAAACCACACGATTTCAAATTTAGCCCTTACTGGCAGTAATAAAGTTATATTAGGCCATTACGCCAAATAAAGCCAATTTGAAGAAAAATCAGCAAACTTTTGTATATAGTTTAGGATTATATTCAGCCCCATGAGACAGGGCTTGGGCACACTTACATTAACACTGTTTATTATACTTGAAAAGAGCATTAAAATGGAACTAAATGGTGTATTTATTTCTTCCTAAAGGATTATCTGTCTTACAACATAATTTTACAAGCTTACCTTTGAATATAATATTACAGACATTATTGCCTGAGAAGTGATTATTCGTCCAGTGATAAGCCTAATTCAGATAGATATTAGGTTAAAGACCGTTATGCCAATGTTTTTTTGGTTTAATTTAGTATTTGAGAAAACAGTAATTAAAAAGTGGCCCAATTAAGTTTAACCATAGGACAGAAGTCAGATAAAAAAAAGATATACCATTCAACACTTTTTCCAAATAGACTATAGATAACAGCTTGCTGACTTTGTGGATTTGCATTAATTTTGTGTATATTTCTCGTCAACACTTGGTTCACAATGTAAAACAAAACTAATTTGAAAACAAAAATTTCAGTCCATAGTCTAGAGCAAGTCAGAGGGACTGGGACGCGATTTCACAGGTGTTAATATATTTGGAAATAGTCCTGAATGGGAAATCAAACCGTACACGTATTTATTTTGTTTTTTATCTGATTTTGGTCACAGCTTAACACAAGTAAGCCTTTTCTGACAAGCCGAGGATCAAACATTCCCCTTCCCCTTTTCCCAGATGATAAATCCTGTACAGCAGATGGCATATTTAACAATCCTTTCCGTGGGGGCATGGCTTTCCTGGCATAACAAATTGTCGGAATCGCAGTGGCAAGTAGCAGCAGTCACAACTAGTCGCGGTTGCAGCCGCAGTAGTAGTAGTAACCCTGAAAGCTTCAAGTTAATACCCTCAGCCATTGGAAGCCGGGGAGGGGTTAAAGGGGTAAACTTATACCTGGGCAAAGCTTCTGTTGGAGTACTACTTAGAAAAATGTTTTTTATATTTGGGGCATTTGAATGTAAAAAAGCTAAAAGCATCTTTGGGGACCAACTTAGAGCTGTCAGGAGGAGTTGAATGAGCCTTGACTTTTGGCTAAGGAAAAGAGGGAGGTTAATCTTCTCTTTGGGGGGAAGAGGACCAAATACTGACCTGCCAAGAAGTTTTTCCACTGTAAGCCCCTATTTTCGACATAACACCTTTAAATTAGGTGTTGTTTTCTTAGACCACACTGCCGTTCTAAGACGAACAAATTAACTTTCAAATGGGGATAAGTCCATTTATTTAGACAGTGAAAAAACAGGCATAAAAGTCCGGATATTTCGGTCACATATACAGCGACCGTCTTTAGTAGAAATACTTTCTTAGACCACACTGCCGTTCTAAGACGAACAAATAAACTTTTGTACCTATTTTTTCACTGTCTAAAAATGGACTTATCCCCATTTGAAAGTTTATTTGTAAGCCCCTATTGGACTTAGAATCTATTCAGGGTGAAGTAACAAGGTAAATCAGAAGATACTGCGTACATAAGCAATCAGAACAGCAAAATCGTCATTGGATAGGGGAGGGTAGTTGCCCCTCCCCAATAATTTGGAAAGTTTATAATCTATTAAATAACCTAAAAATTATAATGGGTGAGAAACTGGTTTATGTATTGCCAGGTTCATGTTTTGTCAAAAAAAAAAAAGGACTAGGTTAAGAGGTATATTTTAAATTAGCTTACTGAATTAACGTTAATACGGCAAAAATTACGATACCGCTAGTTTTGTTTTAAGTTTGATATGGTAAGATAAGGGTACAAAAACAAATACACGCCATGCACTCCGGGGTACTGAGAATCTGCCAGTGAACCTCCACCATCAGACGGGAGCGGAAGCAGGATTGTCAACTTAATTTGATGCGTGTTAGTTGTTTATAATGTACTGTGTCATATTTTTGAAATTAACCGAGCAGCATGTTAACCTAAACAGTATCTTTGATACCGCTTGAAAAAAAAATGTGCTGCTGATTGAAAACTTAGGACAGGCCAACGCAACCTTTACTTTTTACCGTTTGCTATCCATTATTTAATAATTTCCCAAAAGTCTTCAGACACCTTAAAAACATGTTTAGACTTGCATTTTGACGAATTTCCCGGGGAGAACCCCCTTTTCTTCTGAAGGATATCCCATACGGCCAGACCCCCCCGGATGTGCCCCCCCCCTTGCCCTCAAATCAAAACGCTGAAATTACGACTATTTAAAATAGGGCAACCTATCCGCGATATAGGGAACGGCTTACAGAATTGAATTAAAACTCTTAGGGAATATTGGGGGAGTGGAGGACAATAGGACTTAAAATTATATGTTTGAGACAGGGGATGAGAGGGCCCAACCATCTTTGTCTCCAAATATTAGTTTGCCTAAAACAAAGTCAACTATGTACTAGACAAAGGGAGGTAAAATTGGTCCAGGAAGTGAACACAAAAAATAGCAAAAAGAATTAAGAGTTGCAAGGTAATTATTCGGTGAATATTGTTTTTCCCACCAGCAAATCTTGACTAGTATTACGATTTCGTTCGTTTTTTATGTTTTGACATATAAAAGTACTATTGTTTCAACAGAACACAAATGACACTCTTGCCTTCAGAGACTTGGGGGGAGGTGAGTAGCCCCTCCCTAATTTGTGGTAAATACTCTTTGTCTAAAGTTTGGCTTGGTTATTCTTTTTAATCTCTTTGTTTTTAGTTTCATCAATTCATACATAGTAGCATCGATTAGTTTTATGTTTGATCGCTTGTTTTAATTTGTGGCTATTTTAAGTTTTGTTTACTCATTCTCAGTAACTTCCCGTGTTTTAGTTTTGAATTATTAAATGACTTTGCTTCAAATCATTTTGGGTTTTAATGTGGTTCTTTAATTTTCTTTGAAAACATTTTTGTTTAATACAATTCCTGTTCATTTCTGAATTGACAGAGTTTCATTATGGGTTAGAGGTAGAATTTTTTTTTAAGCTTTCCTGCTGAAGAAATATGTGGGATTATGTGGAAAAATTAGATAAAATTTGAATGTTCAGTCAAAAAGTTTGATCAGCTGTAGTTTTGCACAACAATTTTGCTATAAAATCTGAGAGGATTCTCAATAATATTATTTGGAAATCTTATAATTCTCGGTCTTTATTTATATTATTACAATTCATACGATTATAAAACTTGCACAATTTTTGATCATTTAGAGGACTGAAGCAATTCTGATCCCCACCCTGTAGACACCCTTAATCTTATGATTACCCCCCCCCCTGTAGACACATACATCTTAATCTGCCATTTTATTAAAAGAAGTGTTTCATGTAATACTATACTTAACTGAAAACCATGATTTTCTAAAAATTTCATTTGGTTGTCTCAAAATTATAAAGTTTTTAGGGCTGTACAAATTTTTTGTCACTGTTGTCCTGTTGAATTGTGAAAGTGAATAAGCAAATCTAACTGTTTAAAATTTGAAAGTGCTTTTTATCCATAAAACTAAAAAATTAACAATCTGTTGATTTCGAAAGACTACTAAACATCCAAGGGAAATCTACACCCTCTTAAGTTGTTTGGTGTCAAATGTTGTTAGCTTGATTTTTTGCTGTTTTTTAACCTTTTTTTTTATTAAAAGTTGAATTCCCAATTTATCCTCATTTTCAAAGATACGTATGGTTGAATAAATTTCCACTTAACAAATTCAAACAAAAAAATTTCATTTTCAATGTCCTTTGTACTTCATTTTATTTTTTTTTCTTGTTAGCAGTCTTGGAGAGCAGCTAAAACTGTATAAGAAGCTGGTATCTCCCTAGAGGGGTACACGAGTTTTACTTTACACAATTAAATATTTTCTATAGAATCATTGAAAAAATCACCCTGGGGGAGAGGGTGGGAAGGGTACAAAAACTGACATTTGCCCTGTGTACCTGAAAATCCAGCTATGTCTCTTTTGGGTTGAGGTTGCTTATAAAACAGAAATGATACAGGAAAAAAAGGAATATGCCATAAAATTATCCATTCAATGTTCTTTCCAAGCAAAATAATTACTGCCATTACAAATGCTTCCCGGTTCCTCAAACAAGGCCAGATTTAGCCTACACAAGTACACACAGGTGTTCTAATTTTGTAGATTAGCCATCATTTCTTGGGCTTATTTCTCACAAACAGTTGTTACACCTGGCTAGCAAAGCCAAATCGAAAAGATCAGGAGACTTTGCATAAGGCTTAGAGTAACACCACCAGTAGTCTACTTTGACAGTGCATGATCACAGACAAATATTTTGATTAAATGTATCTTTCATATACATGTACTACGGGTTCCTAATCTTGGACATGATCTTGATGGTATTCGATAGTTAGGATTCACTGACTACAATCTTAGTTTAAAATTGCTCTTTACAAAAACATTTTCCGAATAAGGAAAAGTTTTTAAAGAATAGTAAAAGAGTAAAAGAGAAACAAAACAATGTGATAATCTAAACTTAAAACAAAAAGAAATTACAATGAATTAACTAATGAAACCAAAACTAGACAGGAATCAAAATGAATAATCAAACACAAAGATAAGAGGTACTGTTGTAGATGAATAGAAGTATCCTAAAACGAATGCAAATTAAACCACCAATAAAAGTTGGGCTACCACCCTCCTAAACCCTTGGAAGGCCAGAATGTCATATGTGCTTTATTGAAAACAAAGTATATTCTAAACAGTTTTTCATTTATTATCATTAATATTTGTAAATTAAACATTCTTGAGACTCCCTGGAATTAACAAAATTAAATTTAGATAATCAATCTAGTTTCATCAGTTGGGTATACAGCAATTGTTTATCAAAACTTCCTTCCTTTTTAATGCATCTCTGTCAATAGTTAAATTATTATAGAATTATATCATCTTTTTAAATTGTTTTACATGTTTCATTTATTTATTTTTAAAATATTTTACTTATACTATTTTATTTACTATATATTTAAATTATTTTATTAAATATAAAATCAACAGTTAAATTATCTATTGATTCATTAGCTCAGAATATTGGTTCAAAATTACAAATCTCTAATCTAAAAACTTCATTTAGGATTCAATGTTCTATTTGTTTGTATGAAATAGGATCAAAGGAAAAATTATGATAAAAAGTGCCCTTAAACAATAATAAAAATAGGTTAAAGTCACAAATGTAACTATTATGATAAATACTTTCTGTTTCCCTGTATAGAAATTTCAAGGGTCAGAAATGAAGTGACGTCATCTTCTTTACTCTTATGACGTCGTAATTTGAAAAGGAGTGACGTAATAATAGGGTACATATTGAGAGGCATACCATAGATCAATTTAGTTTCTTAAAAGCTTTCACGAGAAAAAAGTCTAGCACTGATACCAAAGGAAGTAGTCTATGTATTCCAAACACAGCAAACCAAAACTCAATGTCTTGTAAGATAATGTTTAGACAGTTTGAAAGTATGCTATGGTCTATGAAATGTGGCGATTCTTAAAGTATATGCATAATAACTAAAGTCCGAAAAAAGCAATAAGATAAATCATGAAGATAGAGAAGAATCGTTTCAGGTATGTGGTTATAATTTGTAATTTTAATTCAAGTTTTAAAAACATTTTTCCTAGGTTTATCTAATACACTAGCAAAGAAGAAAATGGATGAGCATAAAAACAACTTCGGTACTTGTGCATTATTAGGCACACACTCAAGAATGTGGATCTACAGATAAGACAATAACCGGTTTTTGGCTGGCAGTATCCAAAGAAAATTAGCTTAGGCTCAGTTGAAAACTAAACTGTAGGGATGTTTTTTTTAATTAATGTTCAATATATAGAGATAGTATTTTGATTGGGTTAGCTTAGGTATTTAATATAATGGGTTCTTTATCCCCCCCCCCCACAAAAATCATTTGTTGTAGTTTTCATACTTTTGTTATTAATGTACTGTATTTCCATCATATTTCGGTATATTTCATTATGATTAACCAAACTTCATTTCTCGAGTGTGTAATGAATAATGCAAAAGTACCATAACTTCATATCCCATGCATAAAACCCACCAATTAATTATACAAATTAGTCACGTACTTCAAAATTTATCCAAGAAGATGGGAGGATGAGTTTCAGGCAAAGAAATTTATAATAAGGTCCATTAGGCATTTACTTATGAAAACGACAAACAAAGAAGTTACAAGCTGACTGTCAAAGGAACTTTGTGTTGAAGTACCTGACAAATATTCCACATTAGTCATATGCTTCAAAACTGAGTCATAAAGATGAAAATGATCAATTTAATATAAGAATCAAACTTAGTGATGAAGTATCTGACTAATGATACATATTAGTAATATACTTCAAAAATTTATCCACAAAGATGAAAAGGATTAAATTAAAGGTAAGTATATTGGATGATACTATCCATTTAATCCTTCACCATTAAAATATTTTCTAGGTTCACCATATATGCTAACAAAGAAGACAAAAGATGAGCATCAAAGAAACTCTGTGTTGAAGTATCTGACTAACAATACATATTAGTCATATGCTTGGAAACAGGCCCACAAATATGAAAAGGATCAATTTAAGGTAAGTATACTTGATGATACCATTCATTTAAGCCTTTACCTACCAGAAACTGTTTTCCTAGGTTCACCATATTTGTCAACAAAGATGACAAAGGATGAGCAACAAAGGAACTTTGTGTTTAAGCATCTGACTAATAATACATATTAGTCATATACTTCAATATTTACCCACAAAGATGAAAAGGATCAATTCAAACTAAGTATATTCGATGATACATTACCTTTAAGCCTTTACTAACCAGAATCTTTTTTCTAGATTCACCATATACATATGTTGACAAAGAAGACAATGGATGAGCAACAAAGGAACTTTGTGTTAAAGTATCTGAACTTTGTGCTGAAGTATCTGACAAATTAGTAATATACTTCAAAATTGAACAACAAAGATGAAAATGAACAATTTCAGGTACGTATATTTGATGATACAATTCATTTAAGCCATTACTAACCAGAAAAACTTTTTCTAGGTTCACTATATACGCCAACAAAGATGACAGAAGAAGAGCATCAAAGAAACACTGTGTTGAAGTATGTGACTAATAATACATATTAGTCATATACTTCAAAGTTAATCCACCAAGATTAAACCAATCAATTTGAGGAGGTTCAATTAGGCCTTTATTTTCAAGAAAAAGGTTGTTTTTTTTCTCTATTCACCATGTATACAAAAAAAGACAAGGGCGGACTGTCAAAGGAAATTGGTGTTGAAATATCTGACTAATAATACATATTAGTCATATATTTCAAAGTTACTCCACCAACATGAAAACAATCAATTTGAGAAGGTTCACTTAGGCCTTTACTTTCAAGAAAAATGTTGTTTTTCTCTCTGTACACCATATATACCAAAAAAGAAGACAAGGGCTGACTGTCCAAGGAAATTTGTGTTGAAATATCTGACTAATAATACATATTAGTCATATACTTCAAAATTGAACCACAAAGCTGAAAAGGATCAATTTCAGGTACGTATATTTGATGATACAATTCATTTAAGCCATTACTAACCAGAAAAACTTTTTCTAGGTTCACTATATACGCCAACAAAGATGACAGAAGAAGAGCATCAAAGAAACACTGTGTTGAAGTATGTGACTAATAATACATATTAGCCATATACTTCAAAGTTTATCCACCAAGAGGAAAACAATTAATTTGAGGAGGTTCACTTAGACCTTTACTTTCAAGAACAAGGTTTTTTTTCTCTCTATATTCCTCATATATACCAACAAAGAAGCCAAGGGCCAACTGTCAGAAGAAATTGCTTTGAAATATCTGACTAATAATGCATATTAGTCATATACTTCAAAATTGAACCACAAAGATGAAAAGGATCAATTTAAGGGAAGTATATTTGAAGATACATTACATTTAAGCCTTTGCTAACTAGAAAAACTTTTTTCTAGGTTCACCATATATGCCAACCAAGAAGACAAAAGATGAGCATCAAAGAAACTCTGTGTTGAAGTATCTGACTAGTAATACATATTAGTCATATACTTCAAAGTTTATCCACCAAGAGGAAAACAATTAATTTGAGGAGGTTCACTTAGACCTTTACTTTCAAGAACAGGTTTTTTTTCTCTCTCTCTCTCTGTTCCCCATTTATATCAACAATGAAGCCAAGGGCTGACTGTCAGAAGAAATTTGTGTTGAAATATCTGACTAATAATACATATTAGTCATATACTTCAAAATTGAACCACAAAGATGAAAAGGGTCAATTTAAGGTAAGTATATTTGAAGATACATTATATTTAAGCCATTACTAACCAGAAAAACTTTTTTCTAGGTTCACCATATATGCCAACAAAGAAGACAAAAGATGAGCATCAAAAAAACTCTGTGTTGAAGTATCTGACTAATAATACATAGTAGTCATGTACTTCAAAGTTTATCCACCAAGAGGAAAACAATTAATTTGAGGAGGTACACTTAGACCTTTACTTTCAAGAACAAGATTTTTTTTTCTCTCTCTGTTCCCCATATATACCAACAAAGAAGCCAAGGGCTGACTGTCAGAAGAAAGTTGTGTTGAAATATCTGACTAATAATACATATTAGTCATATACTTCAAAATTGAACCACAAAGATAAAAAGGGTCAATTTAAGGTAAGTATATTTGAAGATACATTATACTTAAGCCTTTACTAATCAGAAAAACTTTTTTCTAGGTTCACCATATATGCCAACAAAGAAGACAAAAGATGAGCATCAAAGAAACTCTGTGTTGAAGTATTTGACTAATAATACATATTAGTCATATACTTCAAAGTTAATCCACCAAGAGGAAAACAATTAATTTGAGAAGGTTCACTTAGACCTTTACTTTCAAGAACAAGGTTTTTTTTCTCTCTCTGTTCTGCATATATACCAACAAAGAAGCCAAGGGCTGACTGTCAGAAGAAAGTTGTGTTGAAATATCTGACTAATAATACATATTAGTCATATACTTCAAAATTGAAACACTAAGATGAAAAGGATCAATTTAAGATAAGTATATTTGAAGATACATTACATTTAAGCCTTTACTAACCAGAAAAACATTTTTCTAGGTTCACAATTATGCCAACAAAGAAGACAAAAGATGAGCATCAAAAAAACTCTATGTTGAAGTATCTGACTAATAATAGATGTTAGTCATATACTTCAAAGTTTATCCACCAAGAGGAAAACAATTAATTTGAGGAGGTTCACTTAGACCTTTACTTTCAAGAACAAGGTTTTTTCTCTCTCTCTGTTCCCCATATATACCAACAAAGAAGCCAAGGGCTGACTGACAGAAGAAAGTTGTGTTGAAATATCTGACTAATAATACATAGTAGTTATATACTTCAAAATTGAAGCACAAAGATGAAAATGATCAATTTAAGGTAAGTATATTCGATGATACATTACATTTAAGCCTTTACTAACCAGAAAAACTTTTTTCTAGGTTCACAATTATGCCAACAAAGAAGACAAAAGATGTGCATCAAAGAAACTCTGTGTTGAAGTATCTGACTAATAATACATATTAGTCATATACTTCAAAGTTTAAGGTCATATACTTCAAGGGCTGACTGTCAGAAGAAATTTGTGTTGAAATATCTGACTAATAATACATATTAGTCACATAGTTCAAAATTGAACCACAAAGATGAAAAGGATCAATTTAAGATAAGTATATTTGAAGATACATTATATTTAAGCCTTTACTAACCAGAAAAACTTTTTTCTAGGTTCACCATATATGCCAACAAAGAAGACAAAAGATGAGCATCAAAGAAACTCTGTGTTGAAGTATCTGACTAATAATACATATTAGTCATATACTTCAAAGTTTATCCACCAAGAGGAAAACAATTAATTTGAGGAGGTTCACTTAGACCTTTACTTTCAATCACAAGTTTTTTTTTCTCTCTCTGTTCCCCATATATACCAACAAAGAAGCCAAGGGCTGACTGTCAGAAGAAAGTTGTGTTGAAATATCTGACTAATAAGGTTTTTTTTTCTCTCTCTGTTCCCCATATACACAGACAAAGAAGCCAAGGGCTGACTGTCAGAACAAACTTGTGTTGAAATATCTGACTAATAATACATATTAGTCATATACTTCAAAATTGAACCACAAAGATAAAAAGGGTCAATTTAAGGTAAGTATATTTGAAGATACATTATATTTAAGCCTTTACTAACCAGAAAAACTTTTTTCTAGGTTCGCCATATATGCCAACAAAGAAGACAAAAGATGAGCATCAAAGAAACTCTTGTGTTGAAGTATCTGACTAATAATACATATTAGTCATATACTTCAAAGTTTATCCACCAAGAGGAAAACAATTAATTTGAGAAGGTTCACTTAGACCTTTACTTTCAAGAACAAGGTTTTTTTTTTCTCTCTCTGTTCCCCATATATACCAACAAAGAAGCCAAGGGATGACTGTCAGAAGAAATTGTGTTGAAATATCTGACTAATAATACATATTAGTCATATACTTCAAAATTGAACCACAAAGATGAAAAGGGTCAATTTAAGGTAAGTATATTTGAAGATACATTATATTTAAGCCTTTACTAACCAGAAAAACTTTTTTCTAGGTTCACCATATATGCCAACAAAGAAGACAAAAGATGAGCATCAAAGAAACTCTGTGTTGAAGTATCTGACCAATAATACATATTAGTCATATACTTCAAAGTTTATCCACCAAGAGGAAAACAATTAATTTGAGAAGGTTCACTTAGACCTTTACTTTCAAGAACAAGGTTTTTTTTCTCTCTCTGTTCTGCATATATACCAACAAAGAAGCCAAGGGCTGACTGTCAGAAGAAAGTAGTGTTGAAATATCTGACTAATAATAGATTAGTCATATACTTCAAAATTGAACCACAAAGATAAAAAGGGTCAATTTAAGGTAAGTATATTTGAAGACACATTATATTTAAGCCTTTACTAACCAGAAAAACTTTTTTCTAGGTTCACCATATATGCCAACAAAGAAGACAAAAGATGAGCATCAAAGAAACTCTGTGTTGAAGTATCTGACCAATAATACATATTAGTCATATACTTCAAAGTTTATCCACCAAGAGGAAAACAATTAATTTGAGAAGGTTCACTTAGACCTTTACTTTCAAGAACAAGGTTTTTTTTCTCTCTCTGTTCCCCATATATACCAAAAAAGAAGCCAAGGGCTGACTGTCAGAAGAAATTGTGTTGAAATATCTGACTAATAATACATATTAGTCATATACTTCAAAATTGAACCACAAAGATGAAAAGGGTCAATTTAAGGTAAGTATATTTGAAGATACATTATATTTAAGCCTTTACTAACCAGAAAAACTTTTTTCTAGGTTCACCATATATGCCAACAAAGAAGACAAAAGATGAGCATCAAAGAAACTCTGTGTTGAAGTATCTGACCAATAATACATATTAGTCATATACTTCAAAGTTTATCCACCAAGAGGAAAACAATTAATTTGAGAAGGTTCACTTAGACCTTTACTTTCAAGAACAAGGTTTTTTTCTCTCTCTGTTCTGCATATATACCAACAAAGAAGCCAAGGGCTGACTGTCAGAAGAAAGTAGTGTTGAAATATCTGACTAATAATAGATTAGTCATATACTTCAAAATTGAAACACTAAGATGAAAAGGATCAATTTAAGATAAGTATATTTGAAGATACATTACATTTAAGCCTTTACTAACCAGAAAAACTTTTTTCTAGGTTCACCATATATGCCAACAAAGAAGACAAAAGATGAGCATCAAAGAAACTCTATGTTGAAGTATCTGACTAATTTTAGATGTTAGTCATATACTTCAAAGTTTATCCACCAAGAGGAAAACAATTAATTTGAGGAGGTTCACTTAGACCTTTACTTTCAAAAACAAGGTTTTTTTTCTTTCTCTGTTCCTCATATATACCAAAAAAAAACGCCAAGGGCTGACTGTCAGAAGAAATTTGTGTTGAAATATCTGACTAATAATATATATTAGTCATATACTTCGAAATTGAACCACAAAGATGAAAAGGATCAATTTAAAATAAGTATATTTGATGATACATTACATTTAAGCCTTTACTAACCAGAAAAACTTTTTTCTAGGTTCACCACATATGCCAACAAACGAGACAAAAGATGAGCATCAAAGAAACTCTGTGTTGAAGTATCTGACTAATAATATATATAATAGTCATATACTTCAAAGTTTATCCACCAAGATGAAACCAATCAATTTGAGGAGGTTCAATTAGGCCTTTATTTTCAAGAAAAAGCTTTTTTTCTCTTCACCATGTACACAAAAAAAAGAAGACAAGGACTGACTGTCAAAGGAAATTGGTGTTGAAATATCTGACTAATAATACATATTAGTCATATAATTCAACATTGAATCAATAAGATGAAAATGATAAATTTAAGGTAAGTATGTTTGATGATAAATTTCATTTAAGCCTTTACTAACAAGAAAAACATTTTTTTCTAGGTTTACCATATATGCCAACAAAGAAGACAAAAGATGAGCATCAAAGGAAATCTATTTTGATGTATCTGAATAGTAATAGCCTACATATTAGTCATATACTTCAAAGTTTATCCACCAAGATGAAAACAATTTATTTGGAGGTTCATTTACACCTTTACTTTGAAGAAAAAGGTTGTTCCAGGTGAGGACAGGCCATGGCTTTGTACAGTTTTGTAATCACTCACAATTTCCTGGTGGTAAATGTTTGCTTTATGAGGCCAAGGGCTTGGTTTGCTTTTGCAACTTGAGCTCATGTGTGGCAGTGAAACTTCAGCTCACTGTCAACAATAACCCCCAGGTCCTTCTCCTCACTGACTGCCTCAAGCTGGGCATCTCCAATGTGATATGCAAGTTTTGGATTATTGCATCCAAGATGTAGAACTTTACATTTTAAGGCATTGAACTGTAGACACCAATCTGATGACCATCTAGACAGTCTGTCCAGATCTTCTTGCATAGTTGACAGATTTAGGTTGTTCTGGGCCAGTCCTAGGAGCTTGCAGTCATCAGCATATAGCATCAAAGGATTCTTCAGGTTCTTCAAATGATATATCATGTTGTTAGCTAAGAAATTATTATGAGGAAAAGTTACTTGCCAAATAGATGGCTAACAAAAGTGTTTATAGGTTAAGTTTGTTTCTAGCTACTTGGATAAAGAAAGTATTGCTGGGGAAAAGTTGCTAGTCAACTAGTTCAAAAATAAATTGTTTCCTCGGGCAATGTTTGTTTCCAGCTAGGCTAGTTGGCAAAGTGTTGCTAGGGAAAAGTTATAAGTCAACTAGTTGGAAAAATAAAGTTTTGCTAGGGAGAAGTTACTAGTCAGCTAGTTGGAAAAGGAAACTTGGTAAATATTTACCAAATCATATTATTGACTTACAAATAAAGTGAATACACCACTTGATGCCTTTTTTTATGCTCTTTCCAGATATAATAATCATTTTTGTCAGAAATGAATTTTACCCCCACCCCTATATACCAATTCAGGGTATATATTTTCACATTAGGGGGGTGGGGGTAAAGTTTAAACTTACCTCCCATTAACATCAGAAATAAAATTTGCCCCTCTCCCTAATGGGCAAATATATACCCTGAATTGGTATATATAGGGGTGGGGGTAAAATTCATTTACAACAAAAATGATTCTTATATTTGGAAAGAGCATAAAAAAAGGCATCAAGGGGTATATTCACTTTATTTGTAAGTCAATAATATGATTTGGTAAATATTTACTGGAAACTTTTGCTGGGGAAACATTTATTGTCAACTAGTTGGCAAATTCAAGTGTTGCTGGGGAGAAGTTATTAGTCAACTAGTTGGAAAAATAAAGTTTTGCTGGGGAGAAATTATTAGTCAACTAGTTGGAAAAGGAAAGTTTTGCTGGGGCAACATTTATTGTCAACTAGTTGGCAAATTGGTAAATATATACCAAATCATATTATTGAGTTAGGAATAAAGTGAATACACCATTTGATGCCTTTTTTCATGCTGATTACAAATATAATAATCATTTCTATTGGAAATGAATTTTAGCCCCCCCCTTATATGCCAATTCAGGGTATATATTTCTACATTAGGGGGGTGGGGTGGGGGTAAAGTTTAAACTTACCTCCCATTTAAATCAGAAAAAAATTTTACCCCCCCCCCCCCTAATGTAGAAATATATACCCTGAATTGGCAGTAAAGTTCTACCAAATCATATTATTGAGTTAGAAATAAAGTGAATATACCATTCAATGCCTTTTTTTATCCTGATTACAATGATAATAATCATTTCTATTGGAAATGAATTTCAGCCCCCCCCCCCTATATATACCTAACCCAACCTAACCTAACCCTGAATTGGCATATATAGGGGGGGGGCTGAAATTCATTTCCAATAGAAATGATTATTATATTCGTAATCAGCATAAAAAAAGGCATCAAATGGTGCATTCACTTTTGCCCTAACTCAATAATATGATTTGGTAGAACTTTACCAAATTGGCATATATAGGGGGGGGGGGCTGAAATTCATTTCCAATAAAAATGATTATTATATTTGTAATCAGCATAAAAAAAAGGGTTAAAGTTCTGCCAAATCATATTATTGAGTTAGGAATAAAGTGAATACACCATTTGATGCCTTTTTTATGCTGATTACAAATATAATAATCATTTCTATTGGAAATGAATTTCAGCCCCCCCCCCCTATATATGCCAATTCAGGGTATATATTTCTACATTAGGGGGATGGGGGTAAAGTTTAAACTTACCCCCCATTTACATCAGAAAAAAAATTTGCCCCCCCCCCCTAATGTGGAAATATATACCCTGAATTGGCATATATAGGGGGGGGGGCTGAAATTCATTTCAGATAGAAATGATTATTATATTCGTAATCAGCATAAAAAAGGCATCAAATGGTGTATTCACTTTATTCCTAACTCAATAGCCTAATATGATTTGGTAGGCTAGAACTTTACCAAAAAAGGCATTGAATGGTGTATTCACTTTATTCCTAACTCAATAATATGATTTGGTATATATTTAACAGCAAATTTAAGTGTTGCTGGGGAGAAGTTATTAGTCAACTAGCCTAGCCTAGTTGGAAAATGAAAGTTTTGCTGAGGCAACATTTATTGTCAACTAGTTGGCAAATTTAGATTTTTCCTATACAGATGGGCCAAATTTTCCAACTAGATGACTAGCTTATAAACTAATTTTTTCCAATAGTCAAAGAGTGGATATCCCGGGATACCTAGTCTATGATGAAAACAAGGAAAGCTGCTGGAATGGCACTGTGAATAAAGTGAACAATATTTTAAAATAACAAAAAACGAATCAATAGATAGAATAGATATTATGGATGATTGTGGTTCAAACTAGTCTAGAATAAATAACAATTTCCACCATACCTTGGCTAAAAATGCCACCCCTCAAATAGAAAGCAATAGTTCGTCTTTTCTTTTAGTTTAAGTTGCTATTTCGCCATCTATCTAGATACTATAAGAGCTTGTAAACGATAAAGCCGCCTTATTTCTCTGAACGTAATCATGAAGAACTAACAAAAAAAACAAATTGTTGGTCGTGTGCTAGCTACAACACTTATGGACAACTAGACAAATAACAACAATGATCCAGTGTACTATAATTTAACATTAATTTTTGAAAAAAAAAGTTTTTCAGCTGGAAGTAAAGAGCGAGGTTGAAACTTAAAAAGAGCAAAAATTATTGCTTCGCGGCCTATGCAACATTGATAAACTAGCACAAATAAACCGACTAATGATTTTTCCATGCTTTTAGAGCTATGCAAAACTAGGGCTTTACTGAAAATACAAAATCTACGTGACAAACCACGATTAGGAGTAAAAAATAAGTACCTGCAAAAAACCAAACACTAATTTATAAAGATTTCAACAGTCTTTCATCAGCCACAAAATCAGTAAATTTTAGGAAACAGGTTTAATTCTCTCAAAAATTGGGGTAAGATCAGTTTTCAATAAAGTACTAGTTTTTTTAGAATTCTATAAATTCAGGAAAATATTACGAGGCAGTTTATTTGCATCAATATTGTGAATATATGGTACATAAACTACGAAGCAATAATTTTTGTTCGTTTAAAATTTCATCTTCTCAGTTTATATCTATCAGAAAAACTTTTTTTAAATTAATCATAGGCAGCGCAATAGCGCTGCCAATGTAAAGAACGATGTTGGCATAATGTATTTTTTTTTTTTTTTTTTTTTTTGGTTTCTTGGTCTTAGACCAGGGCACTTCGTATCGAAGGAGTTGTCGTAGAAACTTCGAAAAGGGCTCATTCGATTGGAAATTGGAGTGGCTTGTGCCCTTTTTAATAGTCATAAGTGATTGGAAGGCAACTCACACCCCTTCCACGCCCAATAGGCAACTTACACCCCTTCCACGCGCTGCCTATGTAAAGAACGATGTTGGCATAATGTATTTTTTTTTTTTTTTGGTTTCTTGGTCTTAGACCAGGGCACTTCGTACCGAAGGAGTTGTCGTAGAAACTTCGAAAAGGGATCATTCGATTGGAAATTGGAGTGGCTTGTGCCCTTTTTAATAGTCGTAAGTGATTGGATGGCAACTCACACCCCTTCCACGCCCACTATTTCCCCAACACACATCCAATCAAAATATTGAGATAGCCATTTTGTTCAACGTAGTTGAAAGGTCCAGAAATTATGTCTTTGAGGATAACAAACCCCTCACAGCCCTTGGGTCTAGGGTTGTAAGTTATTTCCTGGGGCATATAAGGTTTTTATAGAAAGTGTTGTCGTAGAAACTTCAAAAAATGCTCATTCGGTTGGAAATTGAAAGGGCTAGTGCCCTTTTTAATAGTCGGAAGTGATTGGAGGGAAACTAACCCCCCTCTCACGCCCAAGATTTCCCCAAAAGCATCCAATCAAAATTTTGAGATAGCAATTTTCTTCAACGTAGCTAAAACTTCTGGAAATTGGGTCTTTGGGGATGACACTCCCCCCCCCCCCCAGCCCTCAAGGCAAGGGTTGTAAGTTATTTCGTGGGGGCATATAAGGTTTTCATTGAAAGCGTTGTCATAGAAACTTTAAAAGGGTTCATTCGATTGGAAATTGAAAGGGTTAGTGCCTTTTTTAATAGTTGAAAGTGATTGGAGAGCAACTAACGCCCCTCTCAAGCTCACCATTTCCCCAAACACATCCAATCGAAATTCTGAGAGAGCCATTTTGTTTAACGTAGTTGAAAGTTCTAGAAATTAGGTCTTTGAGGATGTCAACCCCCTCAAAGCCCTCAGGGCAAGGGTTGTAATTATGCCCTGGGGGTATATAAGGTGTTTATAGAAAGTGTTGTCGTAGAAACTCAAAAAGGGCTCATTTGATTGGAAATTGAAAGGGCTAGTGCCCTTTTTAATAGTCGAAAGTGATTGAAAGGCTTGACATTTTCATAGTAAAGATCGAAGTGGGTACAATGTATTGTTATTATTTTTTTTTTTTTTTTTTTTTGTTTAGACCAGGGCACTTCGTATCGAAGGAGTTAGAAATTTCGAAAAGGGCTCATTCGATTGAAAAAAGAAAGGGCTAATGCCCTTCTTAATAGTCGAAAGTGATTGGAGGGCAACTAGTCCCCCTCCCACGCCCACCCTCCCAGTTGCCCATTATGTTTAAAAACTAAATGTTGCCTTAAGATTAAACCAAAATGCACTTTGTTAATGCTAATTCCCAATAAGGCATCTCAGCAGTATCCATTAAACCAAAAATGAGCAAAAATAAAATCAAATAATCTACCGAGCGTGAAACTACCACAAATCAGTCTTCATCTGACTTGCGTGCGGAGAGGGGCTGTTTTCGAATTCTATTTCATTGACGCACAATGGCGTTGTTTGACTTTTGTATATCTAATCTATAATTTTGGTTTATGAATATGAACATGATGGATATTTTGGATATTGAACCTCCGCACAGCAGGTAGAGAATTTTTTTGGTTTTTACCCCAGGTGAAGACGGGTTGTTCGGGTTCGAGGTAGGCCTCCTCCCTATCAGCCTAGTGAACAGCACCTAGTCCTTCCAAGTTAATTGTTCTAAGTTATTTAGTCCAAGTTAATTATGCCTAAATATTACTGTCCTGAGTGCAGAAATCCAGCAACTAGTGGGACGGTTCAATGCACCAAATGCAGTCAATGTTGGCATCTTAAGTGCGCAAGGACCACGCTTGGAGCAAGAGAGAAACTACCGGTATGGTTGTGCTTAAATTGTGACTTCTCCACCTCACCTTCAATTACCAGCGGAATGAAAATTCCGGCCAAAGTTACGCCACGAGTGAACCCTAGTCCTAAATGCTTTGTCAAAAACCCACCCATAGTCACACCAATTACTTCTAATCCCCAAACTAAGATAGTAACAGGGCCCAGCAGTAAGGCTAAAACCCCATGCGTGAATTGTTCTGAATACGTTAGTGAAATCTCGGCTTTAACTAACGCATATTCCGCCCTTGAGAATCAACTCTCAGCTAGTCATAATGAACTCTTACTACTTCGAAATGCCGACAAATCACTCCAGTCTGATATACGTAACCTCCAGAACTTAGCTGACGAGAAAACAGCAACTATTGACACCTAATGACTCAGTTAAATCAGTTGCGAATCCTTTCTCCCGTGCCACCCGTGAAATTACGCTCGTCTCCCCTTAGCTCTGAAATGAATAATTATATTCAAGCCCCGAGCGATCAGACTTGTAACTCATTTAGTGGCGTAAAAAGTGCATGCAGTGTGAGAATGCTCTTCGATGACGAGGCTCAGGAGAGTGTTAAATTAGCTGACATAAGTGTAACTGACGAGAATAAGTCTCGTGACCTTCAACCGACTAAAGATGATGAACTGCTAATTGTTTTCGAAACAATAGTCCAACAAAAAGGTACGCGCAAGTCCTTAACTAACAAAGAACATAATATTATATGCAGGTTTTTCGAGAGTGTTTTTTGTAGGAAAAAGAATCGTAGTCAGTTTTTACATGTTTGTAGGCATTTTATCTCAGGATGTTGCAAAAAATAGTAACTGTTCTTTCGTTCATTTTAATATGTGTGCAGATTTATCTTGTGTCGACAGTGCTTGTGATTTGGTCCATGCTTCTAGGTCATCGATCACACTTAAGAATTTAAATTTGTCAAAAAATAGAAAAGCTACCCTGGCCGTAGGCCAGGTTGCGTCCTCATCGCCCCATCGGTCCGATGCCACCGTCAAGTATCTAAATAATACCTGTACCGTTTTTTCCAGTGGTCATTGCTTTGGTTGCACTAAAGTGCACGTTAAGGTTCCTCCTTCTTTTTATCTACCCCCAGGAAGAAAATTGCACCAATCTGTAAAAGATATAAATTGTAAAAGTCACTCCTCCCCCTTTGGCCGTCCTTTTTAGTACACCGCACCCAAGCAATAATCTACCACCAAAGTCCGTCAAACACAGCTCAACAGTTAACAAACCCCTTCCGATTCCCTACTCCCCCTCCTCTTTTAACCAGCTCCTGTCCCAAACTCTTGAACAAGAAAAATCCTCGTTCCAATATTATACCCAGCCTCTTAGAAACGTCAGTACCCATCCTTCCTTCTCTTACCTTCCCATCCCCCCTTTCCTCCCAATCAAAAGTCCTCCCAACTTGCCTCCTTCTTACCCTATCTCCGCGAAATCCCACCTCCAACCCATTCGTTTTTTCCCTCGTGCCCACCCTGTCAACGTGACTCAGGTCTGAGACCTTTTGCACTTAATAATGGTCTTTTAATAAATCCTAACTGTTCTTACTTCCCGCCAACTGGAAACAAGTCGCACCTTCATCATCATGCTTCATCTGAATCCTTGCCCGTTCCCCCTCCTCCAAATCCCCAAGGTAAATCCTTCACTTACCCTTCTTCTCCACAGCATCATAATACAAACTTAAAACACCACCCAGGAAATTCTCAAACTCATCAAGTCTCCCTGTCGAGGTTATCCAATCGGAATGCTTCACTGATCACACGTGATTATTCAGATGAAAGCTATAGTTTCACCTCTTTGATAGAAGAAAATTTTACAAAAGAGCAAAATCTTACCTGCGGCTCTCTCAGTTTACCCCCAACTTTTGAAAGTGAACCTCTACCCCTTTCACTTCAAAACCGGTTTAGTAGTCTCTTGGTTCAGGGTGGTGAGTTTGAGCCTTACGGCAAACCTCCCTACAATAATCCGAATGACAAAATTTCACTTTTAGGGGATCTTCTCCCCACTCCCGGCTTTGATTTTAATACCTGCACCCTGCCTAAGCTGCCTCAGAACAAAGCTTTTTTTTAAAGAAATCTGTTGTTAAAGAGTTTAATAAAAAACGTCACCATTTCCCCGTTTTCCTCCTTACGAACGACGAAAGTTTAAATTTTGAAAAGTTAGTTGAGTTAGAAGCAACAGCAAAATTGAACCATATTGATGTAATTGCAGTTACTAAAGTCCAGGCACAAAATCCAGATCTCCTTAAAATGACCGGTTTTCAGGAGTTCATAAGGCTACGCCCGGTTGACCACCCACTTGGGAAAAAAGGAGGAGGAGTAATGATTTTCCTAAAGGATTGCCTATCTCCTACCCTTATGCATGTACCAGGTCTAGGTGATTGCGATGAAATCATTTGGATATCTACAAAGCCCAAATGCCTACCGTGGCCTTACACTAATTTAATAATTTGCTCTTTTTATTATTCACCTGGACAGAATGCTTGTTCTCGTCGTAATTTTCGTGACAGGCTACAAGCAAGTCTTGACTTTGTGACGACGAAGTATCCAAATGCCGGGATCTTTATAGCAGGAGACACGAACGAACTAAGTCTTAATTATCTGTGCAATGATCAGGAGCTTAAGCAAATTGTTGATTTTCCTAATACAAAGGGTAGAAACAGTTTGGATGTTATTTGCAGCAACCTTAAAACCTTCTACAATATTCCAACTGCCCTTCCTCCCCTCGGTGGTAGCTATAATTTCATGCTACTTTTGAAACCACTGCTAGTTTTCAAAACAAATCACCCAATTTCTGAATTTTCGTACCGCCCAA
Source organism: Artemia sinica (assembly GCA_027921565.1). Taxonomy (NCBI): domain Eukaryota; kingdom Metazoa; phylum Arthropoda; class Branchiopoda; order Anostraca; family Artemiidae; genus Artemia; species Artemia sinica. The sequence goes on along the minus strand of CM051261.1, from coordinate 46,036,405 downwards.
TAACAAGTCAAGGTCTTTTTGATTTTGGTTCTTGGATTACGTCCGAGAGTTGGGATGATGTTTTGTCGTGTGTAAATCTTAATTCAAAGGTTAGTTTGTTTCAAACAAAATTGATGACAAATTACCGAAATTGTTTCCCAGAGGTTACCAAGAAGGCATGTTCCTCAGATAAACCTTACATTAATGAAAAAATAAAAGGACTAATCCATTTGAAACTAAAACTTTTTCGCCTTGGAAAGAAAGAGGAAGCCCTAACCCTCCATAAACAAATTAAGAAGGAAATACGTCGTGCAGCTTTGCGCTATGGTAAGTATAAATTAAATGACTTAGAACAGAGCAAACCTCAGCAATGGTTTAAGAAAGTGAAAGAAACAGGGGGTCGGTCGTGCAAGAAACTTGATTTTCTTCTGGATGAACCGCCTGAACAGACAGCAAATGAGCTTAATAAACACCTAGCTAGTATTGTGCAGACGTTCCCCCTTCTCTCGGAAAATCAGCTAATCCCTGAAACTCCAAAAGATAAAATCCCGGAAATTTCGGCGAAGCAAATAATAGAAAAAATACAGAAACTGAAAAAAACTAGTATTTGTCCAATTGATATCCCAATTGATCTAATAAAAGCTTTCCCCGATAAACTATCAACTCCCCTTGTTAGTATTTTTTATGATAGTAGTAATTCCGGATGTTACCCGTCGTGTTGGAAGCTGGGCTATATTACTCCAATCCTAAAGAAGGGTGGCGTGAACGATTTTACTGGAGTTCGACCAATCACCTTAACCCCAGTTTTTTCAAAAATGTATGAGGGTTTAATAGCTAATTGGTTAAAGGCAGAGATTCTTGAACTTATTGACTTACAACAATTTGGAAACCTGAAGGAGACATCTACTTCACACTATCTTGTTAGTCTTCTTGACACCATTCTTAAAAACCTTGAAAACCCTGATACTTGGTGGAATCTTTTATTAACTGATCTCCAGAAAGCGTTCGACCTAATTGACCACAATATCCTCTTAAATAAACTGCTGACGGAGTTTCAAGTGAGTCCCTTTCTAGTTAAAATTGTTGCCTCCTTTTTAACAAATCGTTTTCAAGTGCTTAAATATAAAAATGTTTATTCCGATTCCCTTCCTATCTTTTGTGGAGTGCCCCAGAGAACTCTTATGGGTCCCATTTTATTTCTTATAATGATTAATAGCCTCATGAATGACCACACAGAGCGATGGAAGTATGTGGACGACCTGTCTGCACTTGAGGTTTGTCGACGAAATATTAAAAACTCAATTATGACATTACTTGACGATGTCACCCAGGAGGCTTCTTTGTCGAAGATGAAAGTTAATGCTAATAAATCGTCAGTTATTACAGTTAATTTTTTAAAATTACCCCCTTCTTTCACAAGCCCCATTCCTCCCATTTATTTTCGGGTCTGTTTATCGTTCTCCGTCGGGTAATCCAAAAGATTTTTTGAAGTTTTTGAACCGCTGTTGAAAAATCTGGAAGCGTTGAAAAAACTGGTTATTATTTCGGGTGATTTTAACTTTGATCTTTTGAATCTCGATGTTGGAAATAATAAGGAGTTTTTAAGTATGATGTTGTGTTCTAATTTTCTTCCAAGTATTTCTCTGCCGACAAGAGTTACAGCTAACACAGCCACATTAATAGATAATATATTTTTCTCTCCTGTTTTATTTGATGCTGAAAAATCGTCAGTAATTTTGTCTGATATGTCGGATCATTTTCCGGTGAGTGTTCTTTTAAATTTGAATAATAGTAATAAACAATATCGAGATTCGACAATGGATAATTCAAAAAAGCGATATACATGGATTGACTGTAAAGTTCTACGTCAGTTAATTGGTGACCATGATTGGAGTTCGGTTTATGGCTCAGATGACGTAAATGCTACGTTTTCAGATTTTATTGATAAAATGATGCAACTGCGGGATCGGGCTTCTTCAACACGAGTTTCGCATGGAAAGTTTGCGCAGAAATTTGACCCATGGATTACTGAAGGTATTTTGACATCGTTAAAATATAAAAATAGAAAATTTAAGAATTATTTAAAATTACAGACACCTGAGTCATTTGAAGAATTCAGAGCTTATAGGAATAAGCTAAATTCAATTATCAGACATGAGAAGAGAAAATATTATAAAGAGAAATTTTTGGAGTATAAATCGGATATGGGAAAAACATGGCAATTGACAAATGAAAAGATACGTCCTCGTAGTCGTAAAAGTACTAGTGTTAATTGCCTTGTTTTAAATGGAGAAAATGTTACAGAGCCCAATGAAATTTTAAATGCTTTTGGAGATTATTTCAGTAATATTGGTTCTAGACTTGCATCGACTATGAATATGCAACTGAATTCCCCTTCTGTTCCAGTTAATGAGCAATATGCAGAAAATTCGTTTTCTTTTTCTGGGATTAAGCCTCATGAGATTGAAAAAGTTATTCTGAAGCTTAAACGTAGTTTTTCTAAGGACGAATTTGGATTTTCGGCTCAAACCATAAAGCAAATAGCGTCGAGCATTTCACCTTTGTTAGCACATATCTATAATCTATCACTTATGCATGGGATTTTTCCTGAGCTTTTAAAAAAAGCAAATGTTATAGCATTACCTAAAGCTGGGAGTTCAACTGACCCTTCAGATTATAGAGGCATTTCTCTACTTTCGATTTTCAGCAAGATTTTGGAAAAACTTGCAAATAGTCGATTACAAAAATGTAATCGCAAGATTATTTGATAGCAAGATTTTACACACGTCTCAATATGGTTTTATAAAAGGAAAGTCAACTGAACAGGCAATTCATGAGCTTTTAATAAATATTAATGATTCACTAGATGATTGTCAACACGCGTTGGCGGTTTTTCTTGATGTCACCAAGGCGTTTGACACCGTAAATCATTCGTTGCTTCTTTTTAAACTCAAGTCTTATAGGTTTTCAGAAATAGCTGTTAATTTTTTTGCATCTTACCTTTCTGGGAGACGACTAGATTGTGTTGATAAATCTCGTGATCTCCGTTCCGAAACTTTTCCGATTAATTACGGAGTGCCTCAGGGCTCTGTCCTTGGGCCTAGTCTATTTCTTCTTTTTATAAATAATTTGCCAGAAGTTTTGCCTCTTTGTAAAATTATAATGTTTGCTGATGATGTAGTAATTTTTGCTTGTCACCGGGACCTATCAGTTCTTTTCCAGAACCTCGAATGTACGTTACTAACTGTATCTGATTGGTATTCAAGGAATTTACTAGCTCTTAATGAAAAAAAGGCCAATATATGTTATTTTCGCGAACTGGATCAGTAGTGTCAGATTGCTTCTCTCTTTTCTTCAATTAAAACGGGTAGATCAGCACAAATATCTTGGGATTATTTTAGATGAAAATTTGTCGTTTCATAAATATGTAAAAACACTGTCGTTAAAAACTTCCCGAAATATTGGCATGCTAACTCGTCTCCGTCATTTATTTCCTAGAGCTATTCTAAAATCCATTTATTATTCTTTCGTACACCAATATTTTGTCTATTGCATTTCGGTTTCGGCATCTACCTTTTCGTCTGTTTTCAAATCTCTCCAAATACTTCAGAATAAAGCAATGAGGATTCTTTTCAATGTTGATTTCAGATCTTCAGTTAGACACCTATATGTGACTTCAGGAATTTTTTCTTTGGACCAACTTCATTTAATTTCTATCTCTAGTTTTTGTCACGATTATCAATATAGTAATTTACCTGTAAATTTCTCCAGCATTTTTCCAACTAATTCTCAATTTCATAATTATCCTACTACGCATCGCTCAGACTTTTCGTGCAAAATTCCCCCGACATCAAGAGCGGGATTCAGCATCCATCACTGGGCCAAAAATCTGGAACTCAATTCCAGCATCAGTTCGAGAATGCAGGAACAAGCGACATTTTCTAAGACTGGTAAAGAAATATCTTATGACATGCTAAGCATTTTGTTCATTAGGGTTTTCTTTTTCGTTGTTGTAAAATTTAGTAAGAAAATGGCTGTGTATTTTCGTTGGCAATATTTTCAGCGCTAAAGTATGCCACCAGGCATGTGTGCTGTTTTGTGACATTTATTTATGTATGTGTTATAAATAAAAATATTCTACTCTACACGCATTAAACTACTTGGGGTGACAATAACCACTGACTTGAAGTGGGATGCCCATTCAAAACATCCTAAAACAAGCTTCCCCTTCGGTTTCCCTTCTAAAACTTTTGTTAAAATTTTCTTGCCCCCCTAAGGTTCTTCTCCAACTTTATTGTTCTTTTACTCGGCCAAGACTGGAGTTTGCTTGTCCAGTGTGGCATTTTGGTCTTTCTTCAGAGCATATTTATAAGATTGAAAATGTCCAAAAACGAGCACTTAGAATAATAAATGGTGAAGGGAAGGTTCCATATCATTATCTTCGAGGTAAGTTCAAGCTCACCATGCTAGCCGAGAGAAGGAGCCTCCTATGCCTTCGTTTCGGTACCAAGACCCTGTCTGTTCCTCGATTACGTTTCATCATCCCCGAACCCTACTTTCCTGCCCACAACAGACCATCCCGTATAAAATCCCAAAAAGTCCCCAAACTGGCTCCCATCCACACTAAACATGAAAGGTATTGGAAGAGTTTTGTTCCGAGTCTTTTTGAGTTGTACAATAGCCAGGAGAATTGGTCTTTAATTTTATTGTTATCGATTTTATTTTCTTTTTGACTTTTTAATTAAGTGTTGACCTTTTTCATATATTTTTTTTTTTTTACAATGAATTATGTTCAAAGTGAATGTCACGTTCTTTTGATGATATATGTGTGTATGCTCTTTATTATTATATATATATATATATATATATATATATATATATATATATATATATATATATATATATATATATATATATATATATATATATATATATATATATATATAAACCCAAAACGAACAGAAATTACAATAAATAACCGAGTCAAACTCAAAACGAGCAGAAATTAGCATGAGTAGGGCTCAAAACCACTATGCCTTCCCAAGGCTAGAACATAATTTGAACTTCACTGAAAAAAATACAAATGAATGTGCATTGTCAGTTTAATACACATATACTGATATTTAGTAATCAAAATCTTAATATTATTTGATTTATTAAAGTTATAAAAGTAAAAACATTTATATTTTTTCTGTAAAGTGCAAGTTATGTTCTGGCCTTGGGAAGGCATAGGGGTTTTGAGCCCTACTCGTGTTAATTTCTGCTCGTTTTGAGTTTTACTCTGTTATTTATTGTAATTTCTGTTCGTTTTGGGTTTCATTTATTTATCGATGCTGATTTGTGGTAGTTTCACGCTTGGTAGATTATTTGATTTTATTTTTGCTCATTTTTGGTTTAATGGAGTTCTTTACTATTGTTTGAAAAACTTATTTTGTGGAAAAAAGTTTTTCTAAATTAATTACTTAAAAAGGCCACCATCTGATAATGAGTTGTCAAAAATTTCTACAGCATGTATGTCATTATCAGCTGATCATGCTACCCTTTTTAAAGGTAAGAGAAGGGTGAGTGTCCAAGAAGGGAGCTGTAAATCTCAGGTTTAGAGTTTTCAGCCAAGTGAATTATAATCTTACCGTTTTCTTGCTTCCAGTTCCATAAAAAAAAGTTTCGTTTCCGTGTGTGTTCAGTAAAGTCCCAGTTTTGATAAATCCTAAAATCATGGGAAATTTTTTATTTCAATTTTTGCTCTTTTTAAGTTTCAACTTCGCTCTTTGCTTCCGGTAGAAAAATATTTATGACAGAATTCCTAATGCGGTAATTTCCTTCTTTGCTGTGGCACGATCTATGTTGTTACTTAAAAAGGATATACTCTTCCTTCATGTTAGAGGTAGCGGGATATAAGTTTCAGGTGATGGGCTTTTCGACAACGGTAAATTCTAACTTCCAACGGTGTATACTTTGTTTCGATCCATCACTTTTTTTTGAAGAGTTTTAAGGTTCTTATTCAAAATTTCTGTAAATTTGTTTTAATTACCGCTTTGCTATTAAGACTAATTGAAATAATAGTCACTATCCCTGAATCGGCTACAAATCTTAAGTTTTTTTTTTCTCACTAGACAAAGCATTTTGAAAATTCTGGTTATTCCAGATATGGTTCCCAGGTATGCCGGTTTTGGTGCCATATGGCACTTTATGACGGCGTTAAATGCACTTTACGACGATAATAACAGAAAGGAAACCTAGATATCAAAGTTTTAACTCCATCCGATGTGGCTTTTAAATTTCGTTTTTCAACTACAAATCTACAAAAAACAAAAACAAAACAAAAAAAAAACGCTGAAGTGACACACAATTTTGAATTGAGCTTTTACGCACCTCTCTAACGATAGTGCTTTCGTGCTAGTTCTAGTGGTAACAATCGATAGGGGAGGGTGCGCTATTTCCTTCCTAATTTCTAGCCCTTACCTAGATTTTGAGAAATATAACCCAAAGTAAACTTTTTGGGTGCCATATGGCTCTTTATGATGGTGTTATCAAGTCTACTAATAAAAAGCGATTAAATATAATTGCTTTTTATATAATTGCACTTTTCCATTCCAGAAGTATCACCTAAATTGCATTTTCAGGGTGCCATAAGCACCTTAATTCTAAAATAATTCTAAAACGCGATCAGATGTACAAATTAGCTTTTAAATGAGCCCTTAAAGGACTTTCTATGATATTCTAGTGCCCCACTAGCGACAAAGAAAAAAGAGAGCACATCTGTTCTACAAATGCAAAAAAGTCAACTTTCCTTGTTGTTCAAGGTGTGGGACTGTAGTTTCCTGTATGGGGTTTTTTACAGTGGTAATTTCAATGGTGGACTTTTCGTTTTGCTGACACAATTTTTGGAGGTTTCTGGCTCTTATTGAACATGCTTGTAAATTTGTTTTCGAAGTAACATTTTACTACAACTACTATTAACAACTCACCATGCACAAAGCCACCTGAGGTCAACACAGCTATGCACGCTCCTCCTCCATCCAAATCAATTCAAAACCTCCATCTTTACACCCTCCCAGAGAGTTCTGATTTCCCTTAAATTTTTCTTTGTGACATCCTCCCACCCCAACTGCGAACGACCTGCTTTCCGTTTAGCCCTGACAATTGGCCGGAAAGGACAATCTTCGGCAATTTGTCATCCTTCATCCGCAGGACGTGCCCTGGCCATCTCAACCTTTCTCTCATTATAGCCCTAGAAAGCGGGGTTGAACCACACTTCTCGCACTGTCTATTGTTTGAAGTACGGTCAGTCAGCAGGGTGCCCAAAAACTCCATAGGCAATTTCTCTGGAAAAGAGAAACTGCCTACGGATTGTTTCAAATCCAGTTTAGTAAAATATCATTTTACTATTAAAATAAATCGGAATAATGATTATCATTTCTGAATTAGCAACAGGTATTATTTTTCCTCCACTAGACAGTTTTTATTAACCACATTTTGAAGCTTTTGGTTACTATGGGCCGTGGTTGTCGCTCGAACTATGGTAATTTCTTACGGGTCCTAGATTACAATTGCTCCTCCTCAAACGGAAACACTATAAGATTCTGAAAACAACTAAAAAATGCTAAATACATCATTTCCTAAAAGCGCTTCACTTTACTTTACCCCCCCCCCCCAAACCTAATGTGCAAACATATAGCCCAAATTATATACATTTTCTATGCATTTTTCCATACGCCCCTCTTTCCTTCAAATAGATTTAACGGCCAAGAAGCAACATCGACTAAATCAAGAAACGGAAAAAATAAATAATACATTCAGCCCATAAGCTGAGTTCCATATTTAATATATCTTAAATTCTATCTCTAAAGACATTTTTCAGCCCTGCCCCCAACCCAAAATATAACTTTTACTTACAGGTTTTCCCCACAAGTTCTTTTATGTTTCGATAAAATAGCCAGTTCACGCGGTCTTTTCAATACTTTACCTCTTGAAGTTTCTACATAATTGAAGTCAACTTCTGCTTACCTGTCTGCTGAGTGTAGTTTATATATTTTCATCGTTTAAGGTTCAACAGTAATCCCAAGTCAGCTATCCTTTTTTGGGCAAAAGGCACACAATCTAGAAATTAATTTCATCTTATCGTAAGAATAACATATAGAAAAAGACAAGCGTGTGCGGTCATTGCCAAATAAATTACGAAAGATAAAAAAAACAAGGAAAGCAATAATAGACAAAATAAAACTAAAAAAAGATCTTCTAAACTGAAGACCACTTGGAATTTTTTTTTAATTCGTTTAAAAATATTATACACATCACAAATCATGTGACAAAACTTGACAAGTTCAAAAAGAAACTAAGCGGGGTGAAATTCGCTCACACAGTTAGGAGAGATAAAATAATGTGTGTTGTTCAAAAGTCTATCACAAGCTCTAGTAGAGCCAAATTCGCTTCATATTTCTATTTATAGGCAGCGCAATAGCGCTGCCTATGTAAAGATCGATGTGCGCAAAATGTATTATTTGTTCTTTTTCTGACCAAGGTACATCACATTGAAAAAGTTGTCGTAAAAACTTCGAAAGGAGATCATTCGAATAGAAATTGAAAGTTCTAGTGCCCTTTTTAAGAGTCAAAAGTGATCGGAGGGCAACCAGCCCCCCACGCCCATTTCTCCGAACAGTCCTATCAAAATTTTGAGATAGCCATTTTTTTGAGCATAGTTGAAAGGTCCATTTATTATGTCTTTGGGGATATCAACGCCCCAGAGCCCTTAGGGCAAGGGCTATAAGTTATGCTAGTTGCCCATTGTTAACATATAAGGTTTTTATGGATAGAGTGGTCGTATAAAATTCGGAGGAGCTCGTTCGATTGGAAATCGGAAGTTCTAGTGCCCTTTTTACGAGCCAAGTGATTGAATGGCAAGCAGCCCTCTTCCCAAGCCCATTAATTTCCTAAACACATTGAATCAAAATTTTGAGCTAGCCATTTTGTTCTACATAGTTGAACGGTCTAGTAACTTCTAGTAACGGTCTAGTAACTTTTAGGGTTACAACTATTAGGGTTACAGCTCCTGCTCTTACAATTTAACTAAATCAAAAGTGTAAGTGTATCCAGGTTGTCAGAGCACAGATACAGTTTTTTGGGGTGGTATGATAAGTTAAGTTTTTGGGAATGGTAAGCTTCACTTTTCAGGTCAGCTTAAGAAGGTAAAAAACCAAATCAAACAATACTATTTGTGACAAGACTTTCAAAAGTGTGTATTGTTGAAATTTGTTCTTGAACATACAAATAGCAAGCCAAACTAAGGATTCTTATAGAAAAAAGTGAACAAATTTTAAACATTACTTTCTTTGTCCCTGAAAAAGACTATGTCATTAAAAACGAACAGAAATTAATCTAAAAACTTTTCCCACAAAATTTGTTTTTTAAAGAAAAGTAAAGAGCTCCAATAAACCAAAAATGAGCAGAAATAAAGTAAACAATCTTCCAAGCGTAAAATCACCACAAATCACCATCAATAATTAATTGTAACCCAAATCAAACAGAAATTACAATAAATAACCGAGTCATGCTAAAACAAGCAGAAATTAACATTAGCACGGCTGACACCTCCTCCCCCCCCATGCCTTCTGCAGACCAAAACATAATTTGCACGTTACTGAAAACAAAGAGCATATTAAATGTTTTCATTTTTTTTAGTTCGTGATTACTAAACGTAAGTAAGGAGCGACTCGGCCCAATAGTAACCAAAACTCTAAAAAAGGGAATTTTCATAACATTTATCAGAAGAACTGGCTTCTTATGCTAATTCCAGAAGTATATAATTCAAGTGTAATATTACACATCAAAAGCTACGAGCCTGAGAAAATTTTTCTGATTTTCGAAAAAACCAAAAGTTTGACTTTTTGTCCCAGTTCTTTAAGAACGACTGCTGAAAGGTAAGGGCCGCTGAACTGAAAAAAGAAGCGTTTTTTAAAGCACTAACAACTTTGGCGTGACGAGCGAGGGCTTGAGGATGGGGCACCCCCTCATATATGGAATAATTTCCGTTCGTTTTAGGTTTGAATGTTGCTCCTTACTTTCAGTTGAGTTTTTTTTTTTAATCTGTAGAAAAGGCGAACCTCAGTAATAATCACGTAAGAATTATATATCATATTCAATATTAGCGCCCCCATACGAATGAATTCCAATTAGTATTGTATTAGATTTCTCACAATAATCACTAATTTAACCATTACTATAACTCATTCATATGGCGACAGATAAGTCTTGTCAATAAAACTTCAAAAACGGCCTTTCTCTAGAAAAAGTGAGCTCTCTTATTAATATCTAACGAATATTGTTGAACTTATCCTCAAGATTTTTGAACCGACGAGGAATGGCGAGGAAGTATACAAATCATCCAAACTAATCTGTACAAGTCTAAAGTCAACTAAATTTCCCATTGCGAAGACTGTAACGCCATCTTTTTTAAGTTATCTGTTCAGTACGATCAATGAATTGAGTCATCCATATTTAGTTTGGACGTCCAACAACAGATCAGCGTATATGTTTACTAAGGGTGGGAGCCTAAAAGAGGTAGAAATTACTAAAAAAAAATTAGCGCGAAGAGCGAGGTGTTACGAGAGGGGATCCCACTCACATACAGAATGATTTTTGGTCGTTTTAAGTGTTATTGTTGCTCCTTACGTTCAGTTGAAAAAACTTTTTTTTATTCAATTAATAGAAGAATTGCTCAAAAGTTGCAACTTCGCCGTAATTTTCGTATGTGAGTAGCTAATATGTTCTTTATAGCATTTCTTCTTTTTGCCAGATAAAACGATAAAAAACAGACAGGACAGGAATCAATCCCCGTCTTTGGACCAGACATTTGGATTTGTTTAGTCAACAATGAATCTATGTGTGAGATAAAGTGGAAGTGGTGAATTAAGTAACGATCTTATTTCATAAGTACTGAAAATATATAGAATAGAACTCAATATCTCAGAATAAGAACTATTTAAGTAATATTTGGTAATGTATTAATCATCTAAAAAAAGAATTACAAAATATAACAGTAAAATAAACCAATTTTAGAACAAAAAGTAAAAAACTGAAAAATTTTCCGCTCAGTAAAGAGGTTTCAGCATTAAATGAAACAATTTAATGAAAAAAAAAAAAAAAAAAAAAAATCAAAATATGAGTTGCCCAAGTTAAATAAGATTATTTTGGAACATTTAATGAACATTGGCAGAAATTCTAACAGAAGTGATAGATAATAAAATCTTTATTTAATATTCAAAAGGTTACTTGTGCCATTATCATTGTTCAATATTAAAAATTTAGTGTTTTTGTAATAATAAAAATTCATACTATATATCTTTGGAATAACAGTTATAGAGATTTATTTAAATGTACAATATTATCTTTTTTTCTAGATTTTGGTGGAATGTTCAAAGAAATAATAGTCCTTTGTTTAGGAATCGTTGTTCTTAACTTAAACTCTTCAATAATGATCCTAAAGTCATTTTGGCAAAGTTTGGCTTCAGTTAACCTTTTTTTCCTCCAAAAATATCTGGTAATTTTCATCTCTACTTTCTTGAAGAGTTTTGGGAAAGGCTTGGAATTGCGTAAGAGGGACCTTCTTTCGTGTGCTTTAAGCTACCTTGTTCTTAATTCAGAAGTTGAAGATATTGATATCTTTAAGATACTTCAGACCATGTTTATCTAGACCAATATCTCGAAATAAGAAAGATATATGATCCTATTTTGATGAATTTGCGTTCTATTATGATAAATAGAATGGCTCAACCAGAAGAAGTTTTGGTGGTTGAAAATGAACGAGAACTTGTTTGTAAGTTCATGAAAAACAGGGATTCAGTAGATTTGTGTGAGCATGTGAGAGAAACCCTAGTCTATACAACACATTTAAATAGTGTTGAAACAGGAATAATTATATCTCATAAGCTCAAAAGCCAGGTTGATGGCTCAGAATGGTCATGGAAGATTTTCAATACACTTTGTTGGGCTACTGGAAGTATTTCTGGGGCTATGGATGAAGCAACTGAGAAAGAATTTTTATTCAGAATAATAAATGAACCATGGAACTTTATGGAGCAAACTAAAGGACAAATCAAAGCAAACTTCAAATATCATGCAAGCAGTGGCACACTACCCACATGTTTTAAGTGGAAATTGCAAATTTCTAAAAAATAAGTTATCTATCTACTTTTTGAGTTATTGCATTTAATAAGTACTGAAAATATACAGAATAGAACTCAATATCTCAGAATAAGAATTATTAAAGTAATGTTTGGTAATGCATTAATCAAAAAGAATTACAAAATTATCGTATTGACAGATTACGATAATTGTATTGGCAGAGTTTAAGTTAAGAACAACGATTCCTAGACAAAGGACTATTATTTCATTGAGCATTCCACCAAAATCTAGAAAAAAAGATAGTATTGTACATTTAAATAAATCTCTATAACTGTTATTCCAAAGATACATAGTATGAGTTTTTTCTCTCACATGTTCATACAAATCTACTGAATCCCTATTTTTCATGAACTTACAAACAAGTTCACGTTCATTTTCAAACACCAAAACTGATTCTGGTTGAGCCATTCTACTTATCATAATAGAACGCAAATACATCAAAATAGGAACATATATCTTTCTTATTTCGAGATATTGGTCTAGATATACATGGTCTGAAGTTGGATATGATGGTGTGGGTTCATACACTTTCAAGGATGCAGTATATAGGTCTTCTGCTGAGTAGTTCCAATATGCTATACATACATTAAAGATCTCAATATCTTCAACTTCTGAAATAAGAACAAGGTAGTTTAAAGCACATGAAAGAAGTTATTTTTTTTTCCTCCAGATAAAATTTCCATTTGTATGCTTGGGAAAAAGGCAGCAAAAAAATTGAGCTAGTTCCCTTATCAAACAACACGGTGTCGCGTAGGATTAATGACTTGACTAATTATGTGGAGAACAAATTTTTAAAAAGAATAAAATTGAAATATTTTGCGATTCAACTTGACGGAAGAGCCCTCTCAGAAGTTTCTACTAGTCCTTCCACATGAAGAACCTTGGTGAAAAAAAAGATAATACGTTAAGCCCACTTTGTTCTTTATTTAGGCAGTGCATTATGATTTGGGAACATAACCTTTGTTGTTTGGGAGCTAAAAGAGCCTAACTGGAGAACTAGAAGGTAAAAGTCCCTAAATATGATGCATGTTGCTCTTTAAACGGAAGCCTTATTTACCTTTTTTTGTCGGAATCCATGTATTTATTTTAGCAAATTTAAACTATTGCATTGGAGAATCCATTAGATTTGACAAAGTAGGAGGAAAAGGGTTCTAGATTTTGGTGGAATACTCAATGAAATAGTAGTCCTTTGTTTAGGAATCGTTGTTCTTAGCTTAAACTCTTCAATAATGATCCTAAAGTCAATTTGGCAAAGTATGGCTTCAGTTAATCTTGTTTTCTTTTCAGAAACTATATTTGATTCCTTTTAATACTGAAACCACATTATCTAGGAAAAATATACAGCTAAATTAGATATTCTTAATCAAGAATAAAATAAATAAATAAAATAGATAAATCAAGGCCACCCATAACAGAATTATTTCTATATACACTCCAAAATATCCACTCAACTTTCTAGTCTTTAAGCCAAAGCCAGGACTGGAATTAAAGGACGATCTCCATGTTCACACTTCTTGATAACTCCTTATGGGGCAGTACTATTGAGTTTCTGATTATTAGCTCAGAAGGCACATGAACACTAGAACCTGAAAGAAAAGGAATTGCTGGATCAAACTTGTATGCTAGCTTTGGGGAAACTGTTAAAAATACGAGAGGGTTAAGAATTGAGAGAGGAAGGGAGAGAAGATAAAGAGAGAGGAGAGAAAGAGAGATAGTCCTTCGTTTGTGAATCGTTGTTCTTAACTTTAACTCTTCAATAATGATCCTACATAGAGAGACGAGGGAAAGAGAAACACAGAAAGAGATAAAGGAGAGAAAGAGAAAGGGGAGGGAAAGAAGGATAGAGGGAGGGCGAAGGGGGGGGGATAAGAGACAGGAAATACAAGGAGAGAAAGTAGATAAAGAGGGGGAGCGAAAGGAAGAAGTTGAAAGGGAGGGAGGGAGAGAGAGGAAAGAAAGACACACAGGATAGAAAGAGGGAAAGAGAGAGAGAGAGAGAGAGAGAGAGAGAGGAGAGAGAGAGAGAGAGAGAGAGAGAGAGGAGAGAGAGAGAGAGAGAGAGAGAGAGAGAGAGAGAGAGAGAGAGAGGAGAGAGAGAGAGAGAGAGAGAGAGAGAGAGAGAGAGAGAGAGAGAGAGAGAGAGAGAGAGAGAGAGAGAGAGGAGAGAAAGAGAGATAGTCCTTCGTTTGTGAATCGTTGTTCTTAACTTTAACTCTTCAATAATGATCCTACACAGAGAGACGAGGGAAAGAGAAACACAGAAAGAGATAAAGGAGAGAAAGAGAAAGGGAAGGGAAAGAAGGATAGAGGGAGGGCGAAGGGGGGGATAAGAGACAGGAAATACAAGGAGAGAAAGTAGATAAAGAGGGGGAGCGAAAGGAAGAAGTTGAAAGGGAGGGAGGGAGAGAGGGGAAAGAAAGACACACAGGATTGAAAGAGGGAAAGAGAGAGAGAGAGAGAGAGAGAGAGAGAGAGAGAGAGAGAGAGAGAGAGAGAGAGAGAGAGAGAGAGAGAGAGAGAGAGGAGAGAGAGAGAGAGAGAGAGAGAGAGAGAGAGAGAGAGAGAGAGAGAGAGAGAGAGAGAGAGAGAGAGAGAGAGAGGAGAGAGAGAGAGAGAGAGAGAGAGAGAGAGAGAGAGAGAGAGAGAGAGAGAATGAGAGTTTACCAAGGATTGTGATACAGGGACTTAATTTTCCTTCTTGATTAAATAGAGGTGAATTATCCATTTTGGCAAACGGCTTATTTGGATTAGGATCGCAGGGAGTTCCTTCGACTCTCGACCAATCACCAACTTCGCAATTCCAACCAACAATACTATTCATAACAAGTGAGTTTGATCCAATTTTAGCTTGACCAAGAATGATTGAATTATGCACCCGAGTTCCTGGTCCAATAACAACATGGTGACCAATACTGACGTTTGGGCCAATCTAAAAAAGAATTTATGCTATTCCTGTTGAAACAATTATTCCGGTTACCATTGGTTGTACAAAAGTTCGAGATTTTGGAAGTGAAGCAAACAAAGTTACAGGATCTAGCATATAACCTCTGCATAATTTTTTTTTTAGTTTGTGGAATACAGTATTAGATTTCCACACAATTCCACAAAGCTGAGACAAGGTCGCAACATTTCAAAATCAATCCACAGAGGATCTTTGGATTGAGTATTTTATAAGCTCATATATAGGTTACAGCAAGGTGGCAAAATTGAGCGGCTTGGAAGTAAGTGGATTATGTCAAATTTGAATAAACTCAAACACACTTAAGTGACGGAAAACTTTGGCTGTTTCTGACTAAATTCCCAAAGCTAAAGACTAACATTAAATAGGAAAGAAAATTATGGCCTTTGATATAATGAATATTAAACAGTTTGGGATAACGAACTGTAAGAAAGGAGCGATTCGGCTCAATAGTAACCGAAACTCTAAAAAACAAAATTTTGATATCAATAGACGCATCAAAAGAATAGGATTTTTATGTCAATTCCAAATATATGATATTCATGAGGTTTACTGTTACCCATCAAAAGCTATGAAACTGAAAAAAATTG
The DNA here is from genome assembly GCA_027921565.1 of Artemia sinica. NCBI lineage: Eukaryota > Metazoa > Arthropoda > Branchiopoda > Anostraca > Artemiidae > Artemia > Artemia sinica. The sequence continues at coordinate 46,020,697 of CM051261.1, read as the reverse complement.
CCTGATTTTGGAAAAAGAGGAGAAACATGCTCAAAAAGTCAAGGAATCTTAAGTGAAAATGTACCAACAGATTCAGCTTATCCGAGAACCCTACTATAGAGGTTCCAAGCTCCCTTTTGCAAAAATGTGGAATTTTGTATTTTTGACAGAAGAAAGATCACGAATGCGTATTTATTTATTTTTCTCCCCCGGGATGATCGTGTTGAATTAATCGGGAGAGGGCTTATTCAAACGGAAATTGAAAGTACTAGTGCCCTTTCTAAGTGATTAAAAAAGATTGAAGGGCAACAAGCTTCCCTCCCACGCCCCTTTTCCCCTAAAACTAGTCCGATCAATATTTTGAGACAGTCATTTTGTTCAGCCTAGTTGAAAGATCCCATAAGTATGCCTTTGGGGATAAACTGACCCCCCACGCCCCCTTGGGAAAAAGCTGTAAGTTATGCAATTAGCCCATATTTTTCGCATAGTATTTGTTATTGGAAAGTATAGAGACTTTTTCGGGAGAGGGATTCTCCACGGGGAGGGAAGTTTCCTAGGGTGGACTGTCCAGGGAAAATTTTACACTGGAAAATTTGCAAGAATTGCTATACGAAATTCCTTTTTTTCGTCTTACTTTCTCTTTGCTGACTTGATTATTGATGGGTAGATGTTCCAGGGGAATTGCCTGGGAATTTTTTTTTAAAAGAGTTGGAATTGTCTGGATGATTCTTCTTCAGGAGGGAGGGGGGGATTTTAGGCGGGAGAAATTCTCCATGGGAGAATTTTCCGCGGTCCAAATTTCCATCTGAGGGGGTGGGGGGATTTCCGAAAAAGTTTCCAATGGAGGAGGAATCAATTCAGCCTGAATCAAATTAGACAAAACAATTTTCATGCATTTTAGAATATTCTTCTATTATCATCCATCCCCCTAAAAAAATCCACTGGTACGGTACCGGCGACGCTATTCTTAATCGTAAGTTCTTAGAATCTCTTGAAAAGCGACACATGACATTGTTCTTTCACATTAAGACCGTAGACATTTTGATAACAATGTTTACATTAAAGAATTGGCGATTAGGGCCACCGTTAAAAGTTTAAGAGTTCTTTGCTATGCTGAATTTTGTATTTACTCTTTACGATGATTTTTGTTTGTTTTAGAAACTCACACGTTATTAAGCAAGCTCAAAAATGTACTATTTATACTTTTACGTATTTTCGTTTCGATACAAATTTTGTTAATACCAAATATAAACTATGGCATTTTATTTTTTTTTAATTCTTGTTGTCATGCTTACTTATCTTTTTATTCATAACATAAAACCCAAGTTTGACTTTGGTAGTTCTGAAAGGCCGTTAGAAACAAATTTTTCCTTAAACCAGAAAACATTCTCGTAAAGAAAGAAAGATTTTTAAATTTTACTTTTCTTATTCTAATCCACTAGTGGCTGTTAGAGCTTGGGTCACAGTGGGCACTTGGTGAGGATTCAAGAATTAAAGATGCATCACAGTTTTGAACCTTGGGTATTCCAAGCAGTTCTTCCGCTACCTTGGAATTTCTGGAGATTTCCCCCTAATTTTGAAGAAAGGAAATTCGGTTCCAGGAATCTTTTCATAAATTAATGTTAGCTAAAACTAAAAATTTATATTTCATGTTAACGTTTGCGTCTTTACGAACGCTAACTTTCCATATTGTTTCAGAGAAATTAATTTTCTTTGAAGGAAATTCAGGGAAATCCCAATAAATCTAGTGACAGTAGAAATACTAATTGTTAGCCAACTAAAACAACACCCTATGTATCGGCTTCACTCTTGCCTAGAGACCCATAGTATCAGAAAGTAGTTCTAGCTTGAATACTCTACCAATACGAGCTCTTAAATAAAAAAAAAAACAACAGACAGAACCTACCAGGGCAGTTTCATCCACTATGGCTGTGGGATGGATATAAACGTCACCTTTTACATTGTCGCAACGTGGTGTTAACCTGTTTAAATTCTGCTTCTCAAACAATGCCAGATAATGTCTATTAGCATAGATGGCAGCAGCAGGCGACTTGATCTGTGACCACCAGTTAGAAGTCTGATATACCCCAGCATGCCCTTCAACTACCAGCCGACTAATTATTTCTTTTCCAAATATATAGCGTCACGTTCAAGGCACACTTCTCGCTGTCCACTGAAAGAAAAGTCGAAATTGTAGTTCCTTCGGTTTTACTAAATACTTTTCTCATCAAGCAGAGAAGGATTTGGGGTCGAAAAGTCATACAAGGATTTTTTTTTGTTCAGAGATAGGAGCTTGTTTGTATGTTGGTGCTGTCCACTATAAAATTATACATTTAAAGAATTCCTGCGACTTGACACAGTCAAGAGTTTTAGAAATCGTACACTAACAAAGAGTTGAGTCACTTTTTTACGTAAAGGAACGAAGAACGAAAAAAATGAAGAAAATTGAAAAAAATGAAGAAAATTGAATGAAGAAAATGGAATAATTTTCGGCCAGTGAGAAATCCAGGGGACTTTTCGGTCATGTGTCAATCCTAAAACACGATAGTCCGCCTGATACTATAAGCAGGCGAGCCTATTAGGATAAAGGTCACTCTTTTGCCTCTGAGTATAAGCAAATTCAATCCCCCGTTTTGAATACAAGTCCAATGGGCATTGTCCGTTATGAATCAACCAAAATATCTCGATCATCCCCATTGCAATTTTAGTAGGCTTTTCCAGAAGTCAAAGCTCATATATTGAGAAGAATCTCAGTTGCCCAATTTTCTTCAGAGTCATGTGGACATGGGCAGTTATAAATATTTGAAAACCTCTTATTTGGGTTCTCCAATTGCCTTCAAATGGCTATTAGAAATTCATAGACTATTTGAATTACCCTTGTTCCATGACTAACTACCTTAGTTCTGCCCTAATATGGATGGATGGATGATATGAATATCATCCGTCCATCCATACTGATGATAAAGATAAACTTTCTACCAACAAGTGAAATAACATCATTTTTATACAATTCTGAAAGAGGCTTATGCCAGCTTTGCCTCTCACTCAGACTATCTGTCTTGACTTTTTCTCCAATTAGTCATGGCTTGAGAAGCATTCAAGGAATGCTTCTCGCTGTCCACTGAAAGACTGGGCGAAAATGATTTTGTTTTGGCTTTACTAAATACTTTATGTATTAAGCAGAGACGGATATGCATTCGTGGAGCCGTACAAGAATATTTTTGTTCAGAGGTGGGAGCTTGTTTGTATTTTGGCAATAACCACTATAAAATTATACACCAAGAATTCTTGCGACTTGATATGGACAAGAATTTCAGAAATAGTACATGAATAAAGTTTCCAAAAAGCAACTTCAAAAAAATTTCTTTAAAAAAGTTTTCTCCGAACATTAGTTTTTTTCCATTTATAGCATATATGTCTTGTTTTGAGCACTGAAGACAGCTAACCGGAGATTTTTGGCGAAATATATACTTCGTTACTAATAAACAGCTTCAAAAAGATGCTATATAGAATACTTATATACTTGATACTTGGGTTAAGCGAGCAAGTTAGACCTCCTACATTTCTCAGAATTTGAAGCCATTAGTTCAGGGTTTTCAAATATCGAAATACACAGTTTATCGATACAAACTATTTGCTACAAGTCATTCAACTACAGCTATTTATATCATTGAAAACTTGTAACATATAATCAGTCTTGTTTAAAGTACCTTCAACTAGAGTTGGAGTAACTCTGTATGCTATACTCGACATATTGGACTGAGTCAAGCTCAAAGAGAGTATGACTTCTTGGGAAAAGTGATTCATCTAGGCCTTTCAACAGCTTTGTGCTAAGCAAATAGTTGATTTTTAAACGATGTTGCAGGCCCCTTTGAGGACTTAAGATCTTGGTTTCAACAACAGCCAGCAATTGCAGCTGCTCGCTTATTTCCAGTCACAAGTCGTTCATAGAAATTAACCCCTTTAGTCCTGAGCTTTATAGATATAGATTATATGAAGGTCCTATCTTTGTACAGTAGCCTATACTAGATAATTAGTTAAATTAATCAGTGCTTTGTACGAGAATAGTATTGCTGCGGTTAACGTAGGAAGTAAGGTTGGTAGTTTGTTTGGTCTTAATTAAGGAATTAAACAGAAGTTTCTCATCTTATCCGTTTTTAAGCCTATTGTTTTCACAGAGTGTCTCAACAAACACCTCGAACACTTCAGGAGAACATGGTATCAAAAAAGAAGGAAAAATTATCCTAGAATTAGATCACGCAGATGACTTGCCATTCTTAGACAAAAGTACAACCGAAATGAATGTTTTTGGAGGTTATGAGTGAAAAGGCGAGAATATGCTAAAATTTTTGTAAAGATGACTCAGTCGTTTGTATCAGGAATAGGCAAGGAATGTGAGATGATGCTAGGTAGCCAAAAATTGACCCAATGGATAGATTCACTAGCTTAGATAGCGTTTAATACATTAGCGGGAATAAAAAGCCATAAATTAGAATATCCAAGGGATATGATCTGCTTTTGCAATTGAAAAAAGGAGAAATACAGAGAAGGGGGGGGCGGATTTTTAGAACTAAATGTGGGACACTAGAAGCCATAGTTATTGAAAACAACAAGTATGGACCTGAAACATCAGCACTTCGAAAGGTTGAGGAAGATATATTTGATGTTTCCCACAGGAATTGTCCATGGATAGTTTTAGAAACTCGTTTGGATGACTGTATATCAAACTAGAAACTATACAATTAAGTACTGTTCAATTCTACTTTTTAAGGCTATAATGAAAGAATAGGTAATAACGTAAGATTTTTGGGTCGCATTCTACGGATAAACGATGGTATGCTGCCGAAAATCGTGCCTTTCAATAACTCAGGAGGTCTTATGGAAAAGCAGGACAGCCTTTAATGGGATGAGAAGAGATCATGCGTTGGCCTCAAGCGTGTTGGTAGTGCAGTAGCAATAGTAATATATATTAATACTTATATTATAAAACTTGTATGTAGCTAGGCAAAAAATTGACATATACATATATATATATATATATATATATATATATATATATATATATATATATATATATATATATATATATATATATATATATATATATATATATATATATATGTGTGTGTGTGTGTATATATGTTAAAACGCAGAGCAATCCGTCGAAGTAAAAGATAGATACTAAATTTGATGACTGTACTGCCGTGCTTAGCGATCGAGAAACATTTCGATAAATCTGGTTTTTGGGTAGTTGCTATTGTGAAGAATCCGTCCATTTTACCGAATTAAGAGTTTTATAAATTATTTTAAATTATTCTTAAGGGATTCGTGGATTTTCTAATAGCAATAAGATCAGCTCAACTCCTCATCACTGCCTAAGGAACGCGCTTCAAGGAACAATAGCTTCGACAACAAACATTTTAATGAATACTTCTAACAAAACCACTTTGTGTACTGTATGTTTTATTTGTTTGTGATCACTTCTAAGTGAGGTACAATATGGCTTTTGTCATCCGAAATAAGGTCAATTGACTCCTTTACATTTATAATGTATAAAGAAAGGACAAATATGTCTTTTAAACTAAGCACTGTAACATGTTTCCTTCCAATTAAGTTTTTTTTCCCGATTTTTAATTATTGTGAAACAGGTAGAAATAGAGTTCCTGCGTGCTGTCTTAATAAATGTTTCTGATATAAATGTGCATTGGTATATTGAACCCTTACCCAAGAGCTTGAAATTTACCCTTAGAAAAGCTTTTAAAAAATCAGCTTTTAAACATATATAGACATAGGTGAGACCTTTATGGGTGTGTATGTGTGTGTATGATTTAGGTGGATTTTTAGAACACAATTTCTAGACATTTAGGAGAGCCAGATCCTTTGAACAAATCATAGGAGGTACCACCCCCTTTCCTCTCTGTGTAGGGCTATGTGTAATCGAAATGCTAACATTAAAATACAAACAAAGATCTCTTGGTGAAAGTACTGGACCCTCACCAAAAGAGTAAAAACCTCTTGTTTTTTATTTTTTACATCCACTACAAGTTATTGGGTAGTATGATGAGAAGCATCATCACCTCCTGTAAGGAAGAAAATAGTCAGCCTACCATAAGTGGCTCATCCACTAAATTTCAATAGGCCAAAAATACCTCTGAGACACTAGTCTTTTTTTCCTTTTTTTATATGGATTTAAATGAAAAGCAATTATATTATCATTATTTAAAAAAAAAATTACCTTACAATTTCCTCTTCTCTTTCCTGGTAAACTTTTGCAATTGTCGAAAAGACACTAGGTGAGAATACATACACACCACAGCTGATCAAAGTTGAAACAAATGTACTTGGCTTATCAACATAATGCAAAACTTTGTGAGATTCCTTATCTTCAACAATACAACCATAGTTCAAACTTTGCTTTTTAGTGGCCTCAGTTCCCAGTATAGTTAAAACATTTGATTTTCTTTGGTGCAAATCCAACATTTCTTTTAGAGGAAAATCAGCACAAACATCTCCGTGCAGGAAAAAGAAGGCGTCAGGGCTTCCAGCACGAATTTGATCTCGGAAATGGTACATTCCACCACCTGTACCAAGTGGTATGTACTCCTGTAGATACCTGCAAATATTGAAAATTAACAAAGAAAAACAGGTTATGATCATGAAATCTAAATTAGACCAGTAACTTTAAAACAAGCTCAACTGTTCTTGGTAAGTAAAGAGCAAACAATGCAAAAGTCCCCAAAACTCCAAAAACTGAGGATTTTCGACAATATATGCATTAAAGGAACCTTTTATGCTGATTCTATATTTGTAGAACCAAGGCCGTACTATACTAAACAAACTTGGCGGCAATCGTTTTGCCGCCAAGCCCTAATCTTCGGTTTAACTTTGCTGAAGTGAGTTCAAAGATATACTTATCTTTGATAGTCGATCAATTGTCAGTTGGATGTCTGAAATTTTTCAACATTTTTATCATGTCGGGCAGTTCACGGATGTCCACAACGCGGTTTGTCCTCAATCATTTCGTTGCCATTTTTTAAACAAGCACACTACTTGCACATTTGAGTTTCACTCACAAAATCCTCTTTGTAAGCTGTTTTCCTCATTGCAACAGTTCCCAATAGCATTTTAACCAAGTGGAAAACGAAATTACAGATCTGCACGTTGTTTGCTTAAACTTACCATCAGAAAAAAATGAAACAAGAACACAGCAGCAAATGCATATAACAGAAGCTCTGCACATCACAATGCTATTCCAGTTTCTTTTGGGTACCATCTAGTATGTGTTTATTCTGTCATATATGGCAGAATAAAAAAAAGGTGAAGAAATTCACATAAAAAAGAATAATTGAGATACTTAAGAAATCACAAAGAAATACAAAATAAGCACATGTCATTACAGCATCTGATAGACAAAACATTTGATTTACAGAGACAAGAAATCAGATAAAACAATGTATTGTATTTGAAATTATTTAATATTTAACGAAGGCTAATTCAATCTAGAAATGAGGTGGCTGTTCCTATTTCAGGGTGATAAACGTGAAAGAAACCAAGAAATCGAAGAAAAAAAAAATATAGGCCTAAGCAAAGTAATCACTTAGCAAACCAAAATATATAGTTATATGGTAGAGGCTGGAAATAAATAAAATCGAGAAATCTGTAAACGTTGAAGATAATTTATCAAGTAATTTTCTATTATATTACCGTGATTACGAAGTCTGTGGGTAACTTAGCAAGAAATAATTGCTCTAATTACGCCAAAAGAACCATACAGGTTTCTTATAAATTGAATAGCTTGAGACTTAATTAAGAATGTAAAACATGGCTATTTTATTTTGAATTTTATTTGCAATAATGATATTATCGATATTGGTTAACATAATGCAAGCGCAGGGATAAATATTCTCCAAAACTTCCTAATTGTACAAACATTCAAAACCTAAACTAACCCAAAGAAAGACAAAAGTATCTCTTCAACATCAAATTTGACCAACCAATTCTTCATAGTATTGCAAGCGATCGAAAATTTATTTTCAATCACACAGCGGCTAATCTCCTTGAAAAAAAAAAAAAAAAAAAAAAAAAAAAAAAAAAAAAAAATCAAATTCAAGAGCAAAATATTATCCCCGTTTTAAATAAGCTGGGAGGAGTCAAATTAAAAACACTGGATTTGAATAAACAAGTAAGTTTATCCTAATACACCCCAAGGATTCAAATGACAGGAAAATACTTTTTCTCAGAAAGAAGCATTCTGGAAACAGCATGTCCAAGCCATGTTCTTTGGAAGAAGTTATGGAATGTATTGAAGTACTTTTGGTGCAGATTTGATTTTTGAAAATACAGGGACTTCAACACAGAGTAAACTGTGGGATGTTTGTCAAGCCCCACAATTTTTCGTCCTTTGCAGCACTGACACAGTGAGGTTGTTTAGAAGCTGATGAAAGAAAGATTGAGGAAGTTAGGCCAAGTTCAGCAAATAAAAGATGACAGGTCACCAAAAATCGTATTTTTAGGCAATCGAGCTGGAACCAAACGAAAAGCAGGATATCCTTCAACAGAGGAAGAAGGTCATAAGAAACGATTTATTTTTGACGTAACAACTTTAAATACATGTTGTTTTCTTAGACTAAACTGTCTTTCTATGACGACTTTTGTATAAATATCTGGACTTTTGTACCTTTTTTTCACTGTCTAAATAAATAGATTTATTCCCATTTGAAAGCTTATTTGTTCGTTAAGAAACGATTTGAAGCAAGTGAGTAGTAATAATAAAAAGTGGCGCTCTAAACTGACGGGTGGAGGAGGATTGTATAAATCTGTATTGGCCTCAGCCGGCTTACTAGGGCTTTGATGAGTTATTAGAAAAAGTCATATTGAAACTTGATTATCCTGTTACCAGGAAATTCTACTTCTACAATTAGTATACAAAAGTTTATCCTTACAAATTATTTCATACAATACAAACCTAGACAATATAGAAAAATCAATTAAACTTGCAAAAGGAATAAATCATAAAAAATGGAAAAAAAAATAAAGAGAATTTTCTAAGTAAATATCACTAATTGATAACCATGCACGGTTTACTGGGACAAATTCTTGATAGGAGGCTTTTTAGGCTGCATTCTACATGCGTGGATATTTAAACGATATTCCAGTGTTTTCGGAGGGACAGGGATAAATACCCCTAGAAGACAGGTAAAAGAAACCCTGCTTTCATCAGGTTACCAGAAATTTCACTTCTAAAATTAGTTTCGAGTTTTTCAGCACTTTGAGATCTTAAACAATAATAAAAAAAAAAATGCATACCTAATATTCACACTGTATTCTTGCACAATTTTTTGGACAAATTGCTGCATTTCTGAAAGTGGATGGAATCCAATTAGCAAAATTTCTTTCATTCCTGGTACTTTGAGGCATGCTTCAATATGATGTTGAATTATGGGAAGGCCAGCAATTGGAAATAATGGTTTGGGTACATCCAATGACAATGGCCTAAACCTTGTTCCTGAAATAGATATTTAGAATTATACTTACATGCCCAAAACCAGTTGCTGTATCTGAAACATTTTTTCAAAATTTGGTAGAGCTTATATTCTATTCTCATTCATTTAATCCAAAGTCAAAATTTAACAGAAAAGACTATAAAATAGAATAAACTTAGCAAATGGCAGTGTCTCCTATGTTTCTTTTGTTTGGAAATTACACTATTGGTGGTCACTCTTTACTGAGGACCATATTAATTGCAAGGAGTTTGTGGTGATTACCCTGGCTGGTCGAAAGGAATGGCAATATATCTATCAAATTACTAAAGGAACTGGCAGAATGCAACATGTCCTTCATTGATGCAATGAGTGTAGATGATTCATGGCATGCTGCTAAGAGTTTGTTGCTTGATGTTATCAATAGACATTCATCTACAAAATGGATACACAGACCCAAAATCCTCCCATTTATGTCAAAGGAATTAAAAATGACCAGGAACAAGAAAAAAAAGTTTTGGTGGTTGCATTCACAGAATGTGAATAATGCATATCATTACCAGATACAAACAAGCAAGCAACCAGGTGAAAAATATCTCTAGAAAGATTTCTGAGCAGTATGAGGAGGCAATAGCTGCATCAGCTAAATCAAATTCGAAAAACTTTTGGAATTATGCCTCAGATAAAAAGCCTGGAAGACACTCAGTTACCCAGCTGGAACACAATGGCTGTATAATTGATGAACCTCAAGCAACAGCAAATTCCCTTAGTTTTCAATTTGCATCTATCTTTACACCTGTTGACAGTGCTCCACTCCCAGATCCCCCCAAATATGACATCATAAGTGAAAGCCACCTGTTACTATCAATAGAGTTAACCTTGAAACCCATCTTAAAAATCTGAACCCAAACAATTCAGTTGGGCCTGATGGCATTTCCGCTCAACTTCTCAAAGAAGCACATGCTGAACTGTCTCTTCCTTTTACCAAGCTTTTCCAGAAGTCTCTAGATTTAAACTGTATATCTGCAGAATGGAAGTTAGCATATATTACCCCTGTGCATACAGGTGGTAACAGAGATGAGGCAGTTAATTACAGACCAATCAGTATCATGTCTGCTGTGCATAGTCAATTCTGCAGTCATTCAGCATCTGACTCAAAATAAGCTGTTGTCCCCATGGTTTCTGTTCTGCTAGATCAGTTGAGACCAACCTTATTGATGCATATGAATATGTCACCAAACTTATAGACAAGGGTTTCCCAGTTGACATGATTTTGCATGACTTTGCTAAAGCATTTGATAAGGTGTGCCACAGGCAACTGCATAGCAAGCTTGAAGCTATTGGTATTAATACAGAAACTATTGACTGGGTGATGCTTTTCTTTAGTACAGTAATAGAAAACAAGCAGCTAAAGTGTTTGGGGATAATGAACAATCATTTCTCTCTAATGTTGTGGAAGTGAGAAGTGTAGTACCTCAAGGGACAGTCTTGGGCCCAAAATTATTTAATATTTTCATTAATGATGTACCTTGTAATATCAAAAATAAAATAAGCCTTTATGCAGATGATTCAAAGGTAATTGGTTCAGTTGAAAGTTCAGGAAAAATAGAGTCCATTCAAGCAGACTTGGCCTCATTTACTTGCTGGGCAGAGACTTGAAATCTGAAGTTCAATGTCCAGAAATGCAAGGTTATCCACTTTACTACTACTACTACTAACAACTCATCGCAGCACCAAGCCGCCTGAGGCCAACACAGCTACGCACGCTCCTCCTCCACCCCAATCTATTCAAAGCCTCCCTCTTTACACCCGCCCACGAAGTTCCCATTTCCTTTAAATCTTTCTTTATGACGTCCTCCCAACCCAGACGGGGACGACCTGCTTTCCGTTTAGCCCTAGATGGTTGGCCGAAAAGAACAATCTTCGGCAATCTGTCATCCTTCATCCGAACAACATGCCCTAACCACCTCAACCTTTCTTTCATTATAGACCTAGAAAGTGGTATTGAACCACATTTTTCGTATAGCCTATTGTTTGAAATACGGTCAGTCAGCCGGGTACCCAGAACAATCCTTAAGCAATTTCTCTGGAAAACATCTAGCAAATCTTCATCCGCTTTTCGGAGCGTCCATGCTTCAGAGCCATATTTGACCACTGTCATCACTGTAGCTTCTAAGATTCTAATCTTGGTTTGCAGACTTATCTTCCTATTCTTCCAGACTTTTTTTAACTGTGAAAAAACACCCTGAGCCTTGGCTATTCTATTTTTAACATCTTCACTGCTCCCACCATCTTTACTAATAATACTACCAAGGTAAGTGAAACTGCCCACCTGATCAATCTTTTCATTACCCAACGTCACCTTTTCATCTTCACTTATTCCTAGCCTTAGTGACTTGGTCTTCCTAACATTAATTTTCAAACCAATACTAGCACCCTGAACTCGCAAAACCTCTAAAACTTCATTCATTTTGCTCACACTTTCATCTAGGATGCTTAAATCATCAGCATAATCCAAGTCCAGGAGACTTTTTCCTCCCCATTTGATTCCGTGGTCTCCCATTGCCTTTCCTGTGCTCCTTAAAACAAAGTCCATCAAAATAATCCATATAAAGGGGGATAGAACACAACCCTGCTTAACTCCTGATTTAATACAAAACCAGCTGCTAACCTCATTTCCTACCTTAACCGCAGCAGTGTTATTCTCGTACATAGCACTAATCACTTTAATGTATTTGTCTGGTATACCATACAAGGATAAAACCTTTACTAAAGCTCCTCTATCAACAGAATCGAACGCTTGCTCATAATCTATAAAACTAAGGACCAAAGGTGTTTGAAAACTTAGGCACTTCTCAATTATTAACCTAAGAGTGAAAATTTGGTCAACACATCCTCTACCTTTTCTAAAACCGCACTGCTCTTCTCTTAAAACTTTGTCTACGGCATCTCTCAGTCTAAAAAGTATCATATTACTAAGCAATTTGCTACCTACAGAGACCAGACTAATGCCTCGATAATTACCACACTCACTTTTATCACCTTTCTTATAAAGTGGCTTAATTAAGGTTTTCCTAAAATCATTAGGTACTTCCCCTTTTTCAAAAATCATATTCATAATCTCCAATAACTTATTTCTAACCTCAGAGCCACCATATTTAAGAAACTCATTTACTACCCTATCAGCACCTGGAGCCTTATTATTCTTTAATCCTTTTAGTACTGTTTCTAATTCCTCCTCACAAAACAAATCTTCCTTCACACCCAAGGTATCACAAACTTTTTCATTTTCCTCTATATTTTTTCCTGCAACTCTATCTCGGTTAAGCAAATTCTCAAAATGTTCGGCCCATCTCGCTTTAGCTTTTGTCTTATCGCTAATTGCCACCCCATTCCTATCTTTAACTGGGACAAGTCCGGATTGACTACTACCTCTCAATTTGTTAACGTGCCAGTACAATATTTTACTATTATGCCGTCTAGCTGCATCTTCTAAATCCTCGGCAATTTTATCCATGGCCTCCACTTCACACCTCCTTAGTTCATATTTCAATGCTTTCTCCACTTTCTTTACATTTCTTTTGTTTTCATGTGATCTATCACTCAGATAATTCTTGTACAAGTCCTTTCTCCTTTCTATTAAACTTAAAGCTTTTTCACTAATATTCTTAGCTGCAGTTCTAGCTTTCTTCCCTAATACACCTTCAGCAACTTCACAAATTATTTTTCTAAAATTATTCCAACCATCTTCCACATTATCAAATTTTAAGCTCTCAAGTTTAGTATTCAACTGTTCCTGGAAAGTTTCTCTCAAATTCTCATCCTGGAGTCTACTAACATCATAACTTCCCGGGAGGTAATTACCCTTCCGATATTTCAGCTTTAAATTAACCCTTGACACTACTAGATGGTGATCTTTACTTTTAACATCAATAACAGCACTCCTATATACCCTAGTATCTTGTATTGATCCTGCCAGTCTTCGATTTACTATAACATAATCAATAAGGTTTGCTGTCTTACCATCACGTGAATACCATGTTAGCTTATGAGCCATTTTATGACCAAACACCGTATTGGTTATAACTAGATTGTTATACCTACAAAATTGCAAAAGTCTGTATCCATTACTGTTTTCTTTTCCTACACCAAATTTACCTAAACTGGGATACCATCTATCCATATTTCTACCAACCTGGGCGTTAAAATCTCCCAGCAATAACATCATATTTCTACCTGGGACCTTGTCTATTTGCTCCTGTAACTGTAAGTAAAATTCATCTGAGTCACTAGTATCTCCATCAGTCGGTTCTACAGGGGCGTATACTACTATAACTGATACCTTGAACTTTCTAGTCATAAAATGAGCAATTAGTATTCTATTATTAATACCTTCCCAGCCTAAACAAGACTTAGCAGCTTCCTTATTCATCATGAGCCCTACTCCCTGTCTATGTAACCCATCCTTCCTGCCTGAGTAAACAAATTCTATATCACCTAATTTCATGCTTCCTACCCCTGGGATATGAGTTTCTGAAACTCCTAATAGATCCAGTTCGAATCGTCTGAATTCGTCAGTCAAAATGTCGATACGATAGTCATTTTTTAATGTCGTAACATTCCAAGTTCCAATTTTCATGTTCTTTAAATCATTGAAATTTTTTTCGCCTCAGGAAAAGCAATGATCCCGGATACCAGTGCAGGACGGGGATCACATATCTTCTCAAGTCTACACCGAAGTGCTTAAGCCTGCTTAGAACCGGACAGCAAGAAGTCCCTGGGACCTCCATGAATGGAGGCTTTGTGCAATCCTGGGCCCATCTTGGTCACAACATGGTTTTCAGCGCTTGGCGATGCTCTTCTATCAACAAGAGTCGAAGTCCTGCACAGACAATCTCAAGCCTATTACCTCCGACTCATTATATATTCATGCCTACAAATATTATGCTACTACGGGGAGGCAACCCGTAATAGATAAATCAGCTAGGAAGAGGTTTTTCAGCCCAAAGACGCCCATCAAAACATACCAATCCCAGAAGAATTGTCCATTAGTCAGAATCCCGTGCGAATGCTGTGTCGTTTACTAGGCTATAATTTCCTCGAGGGGCGCCACTCCTCAAGTGGGAATAGAGTTGACCGCAAGGTCCCCAGTCTTGCAGGTACCCCGAAAAGGTCGAGGCAGCCCTTTGCAGAGGCCGTTGTCCATAGATCTGGATCTTACGCCCTGCCACAGTTGTCCTCCTATAGAGGATCCTCCCGCGATGGTGTTCTGCATCACCATGTAATTTAACCCATTGCTGGGAGAAGGTTTGCAACTCATGGAACTTGTGGATAAACAAGTGGGCCCTTTTGAGTGTACATTTGAGGGGCCTTCTTCCTCCTCCGCCTGTATTTATGACCCCGGGCAAGGGTGCCCCAGATTCTATTATGGACCCCCAGGGACAAGGTCCCCCCTTGGTCCATGCCTCCTATGGAGGTACCCTACATATCTGTAGAGTGTTCCCCTATCGCCACCTGGGGACATGCTGAATGGCCTGGGGGAGGCCAGATAAACGGATCACTTTTGTTTTGCAAAGGCAATAACTCAGTGACATATTTAACCTACTACTTATAAATATACATAACTCACTGACTAGGCCTATTTTAGTTATATACAGAAATATATAACTCAGTG
Organism: Artemia sinica; assembly: GCA_027921565.1. Classification (NCBI taxonomy): domain Eukaryota; kingdom Metazoa; phylum Arthropoda; class Branchiopoda; order Anostraca; family Artemiidae; genus Artemia; species Artemia sinica. The sequence goes on along the minus strand of CM051261.1, from coordinate 46,005,565 downwards.
ACACATTAAACCTACTACTTATAAATATGTGTAACTCACACACTAGGCCTATATATGTTATATACAGAAATATATAACTGAGTGACATATTTAGCCTACTACTTATAAATATGTGTAACTGACTGACTAGGCATATAAGTTATATACAGAAATATATAACTCAGTGACATATTTAGCCTACTACTTAAAATATGTGTAACTCACTGACTAGGCCTATATAAGTTATATACAGAAATATATAACTCAGTGACAAATTTAGCCTACTACTTATAAATATGTGTAACTCACTGACTAGGCCTATCTAAGTTATATACAGAAATATATAACTGAGTGACATATTTAGCCTACTACTTATAAATATGTGTAACTCACTGACTAGGCCTATATAAGTTATATACAGAAATATATAACTGAGTGACATATTTATCCTACTGCTTATAAATATGTGTAACTCAATGACTAGGCATACAAGTTATATACATAAATATATAACTCAGTGACATATTTAACCTACTACTTATAAATATGTGTAACTCACTGACTAGGCCTATTTAAGTTATATACAGAAATATATAACTGAGTGACAAATTTAGCCTACTACTTAAAATATGTATAACTCACTGACTAGGCCTATATAAGTTATATACAAAAATATATAACTGAGTGACATATTTAGCCTACTGCTTATAAATATGTGTAACTCACAGACTAGGCATATAAGTTATATACAGAAATATATAACTCAGTGACATATTTAACCTACTACTTATAAATATGTGTAACTCACTGACTAGGCCTATCTAAGTTATATACAGAAATATATAACTGAGTGACATATTTAGCCTACTACTTAAAATATGTGTAACTCACTGACTAGGCCTATATAAGTTATATACAGAAATATATAACTGAGTGACATATTTAGCCTACTGCTTATAAATATGTGTAACTCACTGACTAGGCATATAAGTTATATACAGAAATATATAACTCAGTGACATATTTAACCTACTACTTATAAATATGTGTAACTCACTGACTAGGCCTATCTAAGTTATATCAGGATTCTTACTATCTTGAGAAGTAAAAGAGTTATGCAAATATAACTTGCAAAAGTAAATCTATGACCAAAAATATAACCTTTAAAGGCATTGCCAAACTACTATTTCTACCTTTTTCTTTATTTTTAGGACCTAAAATTCACATTTGTAAATTAATCTCTATATCATCATCCTTTACACTATAATTCAAACAAAATTTATATATCAATTTTATTTATTTTTTGGCTAAATGGCTTTCTCGAAATTTTGTTCTGACGTAACTTATGAATTCACTCACGTAACAAACTATATTCGTATATTTTTATTACGTATTTTAGGGGGTTCACCCCTAGTCAATACCTCACTCTACGCTAAAGTTCAAATTTTGTTCCAATGCTTTAAGAATGACCCCTTAATCACAAAAGCCATTAATTAAAAAAAAAAAAAAAAAAAAAAAAAAAAAAAAAAAAAAAAAAAAAAAAAAAAAAAAAAAAAAAAAAAAAAAAAAAAAAAAAAAAAAACTTTGATAACCAAAAATTCAAGACACCAGTACTCAATTGAGTCAATGGACAAAACAAGGCAACCTATTGTCACTAGTCATGCTGAATATGATCTGGGTCTATTATTTGATGAACAGCTGAAGTTGAGTTTGCATGCCCAGACTGGGCAGCAAAGGCCAGTCAGACTCTTGGTATATTTAAGAGAACTTTCAGTAGTTGTTCACCATCAGTTATTTCAAAGCTCTATAAAGGTTTAATTTAACCTAAGCTAGAGTTTGGCATTTGCATTGCCAAACCAATTAATATATCTGACCAAGAAACTCTAGAAGCAGTTCAGAAGTGTACAACTAAAAACATCCAAGGTTTCTATAGCATTCCCTACCCATCCCAGCTTGAAAAACTAAATTTACCCTCACTGACTTATTACCAAAAGAGAGGGGATATGATTATGGCATTCAAGCTGCTCAACCATAAAGAACTTATCCCAAGTGTCTTTCAAGGACAAGAGGACATAATCAAAAGCTTTTCAAGAAGCATGCCAACTCAAGACTACATAGGAAATTCTTTTCTAATTGGGTGGTGAATCTATGGAACTTGTTAGACTAGGTAACAGTCTCTTCTACCAGTATTGAGCCATTCAAATCATCAGTTGACAAGGAATGGTGCAACAAGCCCTGGCAATTATTTTGGGACTCACCTGATCAGTCAGCACACAATCTTCACTGACCAGCAAATACAGGATCATTTTATTGCTGGCAAGTGTAATTTAAGGTAATTTTAAGGTATGGGATTTAAGGTAATTTTCAATGAATCAATTAAGGCAAACAAAACATAGTAGAAGTCATAGCAATTACTTGATTAGTATTCTAAAATTGTAAACCTGCAATTCTTAAGTTTTCTTCTGCCACAAATTAAAGTGAATAATTAAAATAAAAAAATTTCAAATTCATCTATAGAATTTAGAATAATTTTTGCAATCTGAGAGACCTTTTGGGGGAGGGAGGAAGCATCAGCTCCCTAGCTGATTTTCTTATGTTAACAACTTCTTTTAGTCTTTTAGCATTCATGAGCAACAATATGCTAAATTCCCATGAATGGATGAGTTCCCACTTTCTTGATTCCTTTCTTCAGAGCAATGGATTTTGTTATGGATTGATTTAGGTGAATTATTCTGTTTGTTTGTTTTATGATTTTGGTCTCATGGCAGTTTCCAGTTATAAAACCATGCATATTACAATAAACCAGACAGTATTTGGACTGTTACCTTAACTTTAAGCTTTTTGGCTTTCAGTTCAATTTTCTTTTCTTTTTTTTTGGTCAGAAATGAACATTTTTCTGTCAATGAAGGTAAACAGAAAACACTTCCATCATTAAATGACTAGGTAAATTTTAAAAAAGATAGATAAAAAATTTCTTAAATTCAACAAGGATATTATCTTCTAATAGTCAACTAAATGGTTTATTTAACCCAAAACAATTACAAAAGAAAATGACTCTTGGAGCTTCTTAGTAAAAAAAAACAACAATGTGTATTTGTTCCTAATTTGGAAAATTCAATCCCCATTAAAAAAAATACATTAAGGAGAGGGGTGAACAAACTTGATTGGTGCAAGTGAATAAAATTTTTATGTTCAGAAAATGTTCCCACCTTAAAAATGTGAAGACTGATAAGCTAACAACTTCAGAACAAAAATTGGGTAAAAAAAGAAAGAAATTGGTCCCACAAGAGTAGATATTCTCTTATTTGAAAGGAGCTTCAACAAGGCTTCAGGACATATTGCTGGATACAGCTCATTTCTAAGTATTTGAAGCAGCAGAGGAAACATCAACAAAGTTTCTAGTTGAACTCACAAATCAAGGTTATATGAGTAATGTACAAAAGCATGGGCTTGTCTCATTGTTTTTCATGTGTGATAGTGCCATGTGTCCATTACCCAGAGAGCACACAAAACAGGTTTGACACAGTTTTCTACCTCTAGACAATAGTAGATTAATTTCAAAGCTGGTACAGAAGTCCTGCCTTTATAATTGCTGAGTCTTTAACCAGATAGCCAAAAGTAGCTAAAGTAGAATTTTACTGGCAGTTCATATTATTGACTTACAAATAAAGTAAACATACCACTCAAGGTAAATTTACAGGTGGCACAATAATTTAGCTAGGATGAAAGTGAAAACATCATTTGATGCCTTTTTTGATGCTCTTTCATAATTCATAAATTGCTTCTGCTGTAAATTGCATCTTGAGCCCTTGAAAGGGCCCCAAAGGTATTTGATTTTTGTAATCAAACAAAGAAATTATCAATAACAGTTAAGTTATTGAAAAGTTGTTAAAAACATATCACTAGTTTATAAATAAGTTGTTAAAGAGTAGTATATTCCACAAATACTTATTATAACAATACAAACCTCATTTATGGGGCAACACAAATATAAACCATTTTCCTAGCATTTCAAGTTTTTCAAATGCCATTGACAAAAATAGAGCTGCATTTTGCAATTCAAAACTTTGCCATTGACAATTCAGGGTATATTCCAATTCAGGCTATATATTTGCACATTAGGGGGATGGGGGTGGGTAAATTTCATGGTAACTTTGCAGTGGACCATATAATTTTGCTAGGATGAAAGTGAAAACATCATTTGATGCTTTTTTATGCTCCTTCATAATTCATAGAAAATACTTTTGGACCCCTTTAAGGACTCAAGATGCAATTTGTAACAGAAACAATTATTGAATTATGAAAGAGCATAAAAAAGGCATCAAATGATGTATTCACTTTCATCCTAGGTACATTATTGTGCCACCTGCAAATTTACCCTACTCAATGCTTTCTTTATGCTCATTACAAATATAATAATAATCATTTATAGGCTATAATATATATATATATATATATATATATATATATATATATATATATATATATATATATATATATATATATATATATATATATATATATATTATATATATATATATAATATATATATATATATATATATATATATATATATATTATATATATATATATATATATATATATATATATATATATATATATATATATATATATATATATATATATATATATATATTATATATATATATATATATATATATATATATATATATATATATATATATATATATATATATATATATATATATATATATATATATATATATATATATATATATTATATATATATATATATATATATATATATATATATATATATATATATATATATATATATATATATATATATATATGGGAGGGTACCTAGGTTATGTCACATATTTAATATATACTATGCTTTACGTATTTTATAATATACGTATTTAATATATAGGCTACCTGAATTGGTATATATAGGGGTAAGGGTAAAATTCAATTCCAACAAAAATGATTATTATATTCATAATGAGCATAAAAAAAGGCATCAAGTGGTATGTTTACTTTATTCGTAAGTCAATAATATGAACTGCGAAAAATTTACCCTAACTTTACTTCTTGAGTATTAGGCCTAGTGCTATAGCAGATAGGGCCTAATTGCTAAATGAGTTTCTGGTCAAGTATAAGCCATAAGTGGGCTAATTTATGTGGTTATCCTTAGGCATTATGATGCCATTTAGAGTTAATTTTGCACTAAAGGCAATGGTAATAAAAACAAACCTTTTAGGGGTCCACCTACAAGTATTACAGCCTTTATACCCATTCTTTAGACTGGGAAATGATATATCTGGTCTGCTTTCCTTCTTCTTCTCTAACGGAACGGAGGTAATGGAATATCAGTGTTACCAACACCTCAAAACAAAATGTACCACAAATTGCATGAAAAATGTACCAGAGACAAAAAAATTGTACTATATCCAAAAATTTTTTAGTGACGTTTTTTGGTGAATCGTCGGTGACGTAAAGTACTATCTATGAAAATTTTGCATAAAACATTTTCATTCACTTTCTCTCTCCATTTCTTTGTTTTCTTTCTCTTTTAATACAGTACATTACTCCTGACAGTACTTGAAGAAATTGTTTGGAGTAACATATATTACTACAGAAACATTTTACTACAGGCCAATAAAAGTCGTTTCGGCCATTTACGACCATTTATAGCACCGCTTGAAATTGATCCCAAGTGACGATTTTCATACAAATGAGGGGCTAAAATTGCATTTTAACCTTGTATTCTTACAGTATATTGCTGAAAAGCAGTTGCTGAGACCTGATTTTCCATTTAATAGTTTGCATAAAATCCCCCTTTTTCCTTTTATGAAGATCTCGATAGAGGGTACGGTTGTTCCTGTAGCCCCCCCTAATATAAGCTACCGCTTACAAACTATACAGGAAAAAAAAATTTTTAAATTGAGACTGATTAAAGAAATGACTTTGGGGGTTATGGTCTGGTCTATCACGTACTGGAGATTTAAATTTTGAAACAATATTTTTCTCCAAAATGCCTTTAAAAGATACTCCACTAACTTTGTAAGGTCGAGCTTGATATATCCCCACAAACGGTACAGTAGAGACCATATCTTTCACTATTTTTTAAATCATCTTTTATTTTTAAAACTGGAACTGGCTTTATAAACTTCGACTTATCTGAGGTTCCAATTAATCTATACTACAAAAGCTATACATCAGAAGAAATTAAAAAACGACATTAAACATCACTATCTGAGTTAGAAGCCATGGCGGCACTTACAGTTGCAGATTTTCTGTACCCTTTTCTAGTCGTTAGAAGTACCTAACGATTTTAGGAAAACCTTAATTAAGCCACTTTATAAGAAAGGTGATTAAAGTGAGTGTAGTAATTATTGAGGCATTAGTCTGGTCTGTGTAGGTAGTGAATTACTTAGTAATATGATACTTTTGAGACTGAGAGATACCGTAGACAAAGTTTTAAGAGAAGAACAGGGCGGTTTTAGAAAAGTTAGAGAACGTGTAGACCAAATTTTCACTCTTAGGCTAATAATTGAGAAGTGCCTGAGTTTTCAAACGCCTTTGGTCCTCAGTTTTATAGATTATGAGCAAGCGTTCGATTCTGCCGACAGAAGAGCTTTAGTAAAGGTTTTATCCTTGTATGGTATACCAGACAAATACATTACAGTGATTAGTGCTATGTGCGAGAATAACACTGCTGCGGTTATGGTAGGAAATGAGGTTAGCAGCTGGTTTTGTATTAAATCAGGAGTTAAGCAGGGTTGTTTTCTGCCCCCTTTATATGGATTATTTTGATGGACTTTGTCTTAAGGAGCACAGGAAAGGAAATAGGAGATCACGGATCAAATGGGGAGGAATAATTCTCCTGGACTTTTCATATCCTGAAAACATTTTGATGTTAAATTTAGAAAATTTTTCGATCCTCCTGAAAAGAGTTTATCTGTAAAACAATGCATTTTATTCTCTGTTTTTTAAACATGACTTTTTTACGATTTAGCCAACAGGCTTCGATAAAAACCTCACACTGTCTTTTTGTCATCAATGATGGTCTTCAAAATTCATAAATTTCATAAATACAAGTACCAAAGAAGAACTTCGCTGGTCATGAGATAAAACTGTTTTTTTTTTTAATTACATTATCAAACAGTTTGTGCAAACGAACTGTAATTAAGGAGCGAATCGGTTCAAAAGCAACTGAATCTCTAAAAATCGGATTTTTATACCAATATATAAAAGAATGGCCTTTTTATGCTGATTCCAAATATATAAATTTAATTAAGTTTAGTTTTACTCATCAAAGGTTACGAGCCGGAGAAAATTTTCCTGATACTTGAAAAAGGGAGAAACACCCCTTAAATTCAAGTGATCTTAATAAAAATCACACCATCAGATTCAGCATATCAGAGAACCCTACTATGGAGGTTTCAAGCTTCTATCTGCGACGATGTGGAATTTTGTATTTTTGCCAGAAGAAAGATCACAGATGCGTGTTTACTATTTTTTTTCCCCAGGGGTGATCGTATTGACCCAGTGATCCTAAAATATCGAAAAAGGGCTCATTCAAACGAAAATTAAAAGTACTAGTGCCCTTTTTCAGTGACCAAAAATTAGAGGGCAGCTAGGCCCCTCCTACGCACCTTTTCCCCAAAATCGTCTGATCAAAATTTTGAGATAGGCACTTTGTTAATCATAGTTAAAGGCCCAATAAACATGCGTTCGTGTATAACATGGCTCCCCCCTCCCACAACCCCAGGGGATAGGTCTTCAGGTTATAAATTTGCCCATTGTTTGGGCATAGTGTTTGTTATTGAGATGTATGCATACATTATTGGGTGGGGGGGACACATTATCTGCTTAGAGGTTTTCCGTGGGAGGAAATTTTCCAGGGAGTGAAACTTTCAGGGGATATTATGCACTGGGGGAATTTTCCAGAATTCTTATACAAAGTTTTTTTTAATGTCTTGCTTTCTCTTTCCCGTCTCAATTTTACGCGCGGAGTGGTTAAGAGTAATTGTCCGGGGTAAATTTCCACCTGGATCGAATTGTCTAGAGGATATTTCCGTGGTGAGTGGGTTTCTCCGTGAAGGTGGGGCCATATCTCCTGGCATTATTTAAAAACGATCAGAAAAAAAAGACTTTGCAAGTGAAAGTAAGGAGCAACATCAAAACTTGAAAAAAAAACAGAAATTATTACGTATATAAAGGGGGTTAACCCCTCCTCAACACCTCGCTCTTTACACTAAAGTTTGAATTTTGTCCTAATTCTTTAAGAATGACTCCTGAAAGGCAAGGGCCGTTTAATTAGAACAATAGGCTAAGACGCTTTTTTAAAAGTACTAAAAACTTGAGCGTAAGGAGCAAGGTGTTGAGGAGGGGGCAACCCCTTTATATACGTAATAATTTCTGTTCGTTTTAAGTTTTAAACACGTAAAATGAATCATTTTAACACGTTTTCTCCTGAATAGCCCCAATATATATATATATATATATATATATATATATATATATATATATATATATATATATATATATATATATATATATATAAAAACTAGATATCAATCACTCTTGACTCTCAAAAAGAGTATTTGAATTTTCAATTTACAATTGAATGAACTCCTTTCAAACTTTCTACGACAATTCCTTTTTTATGAAGTGCTTTGGTTAGGAAAAAAAACTAATAAGCAGTACATTGTGCCCACATAGCTCTTTACTTCAGCAGTGCTATTGTCCTGCCAATGATTTCAGGCTGCTTTAATTTTAAATTACTTTTGTGGGACCCTTTCTACATATTGAGATTTTGAGTAAAATTAAAATTTAGTATGTATATATATATATATATATATATATATATATATATATATATATATATATATATATATATATATATATATATATATATATATATATATATATATATATATATATATGTTTCCCCAGATGAGTCTCATCGGAATTGTGAGATGGCAATGTTGTTTCAAAGAACAAGTAACAATCTAATAAATAAATTCAGCAGGTGTAAATCTCTATAGTAATTTAAAATTAAACCAGCCTGAAATCATTGGCACCACAATAGCACTGCTGAAGTAAAAAGCGATGTGGGCACACGGAGTTCATTCAGTTGTAAATTAAAAATTCAAGCGCTCTTTTTGAGAGCCAAAAGTGATTAATATCTAGCTTTTTGTAACGTCACTTGACTCCTGAATTCAAGCTTATGACATATGCAAGAAGTACTCAGATGGGCAAAAAGCTCCCAAAGGTAGTGAAAATGCCGACATGTCAAGAAGGAAGTCTCATTGGAATATTAACCTTAAGCTCACAAAAATAGTAATTTACTGTTTACACGTTTTTATCTTTCTTTCATCAGCTTCTAAACAAGCTCACTGTGTAAGTGGTGCAAAGGACGAAAAATTGTGGGGCTTGACAAACATCCTAAGGTTTACTCTGTGTTGAAGTCCCTGTATTTTCAAAAATCAAATCTGCACCAGAAGTACTTCAATACATTCCATAACTTCTTCCAAAGAACACGGCTTGGACATGCTGTTTCCAGACCGCTTCTTTCTGAGAAAAAGTATTTGCCTGTCATTTGAATCCTTGGAAGGTATTAGGATAAACTTGCTTGTTTATTCAAATCCAGTGTTTTTAATTTGACTCCTCCCAGCTTATTTAAAACGGGGATAATATTTTGCTCTTGAATTTGATTTTTTTTTTTGTCAAGGGTTACCCGCTTTGTGATTGAAAAAAATATTTTGATCGCTTGCAAAACTATGAAGAATTGGGTGGTCAAATTCGATGTTAAAGAGATACTTTTGTCTTTCTTGGGGTTAGTTTAGGTTTTGAATGTTTTTACAATTAGCAAGCTTTGGAGAATATTTATCTCTGTACTTGCATTACGGTAACCAATATCGATAATATCATTATTGCAAATAAAATTCAAAATAAAATAGCCATGTTTTACATTCTTAATTAAGTCTCAAGCTATTCAATTTATAAGAAACCTGTATGGTTCTTTTGGCGTAACTAGAGCAATTATTTCTTGCCAAGTTACCCACAGACTTTTCGTAATCACGGTAATATAGTAGAAAATTACTTGATAAATTATCGTCAACGTTTACAGATTTCTCGATTTTATTTATTTCCAGCCTCTACCGTATAAATAGTTATGCGGTAAAGAAACTGGAATAGCATTGTGATGTGCAGAGCTTCTGTGATACGCATTTGCTGTTGTGTTCTTGTTTCATATTTTTCTGATGGTAAGTTTAAGCAAACAACGTGCAGATCTGAAATTTTGTTTTCCGCTCGGTTAAAATACTATTAGGAACTGTTGCAATGAGGAGAACAGCTTACAAAGAGGATGCTGTGAGTGAAACTCAAGTGTGCGAGTAGTGTGCTTGTTTAAAAAATGTCAACAAAATGATTCAGGACAAACCGCATTGTGGACATCCATGAACTGCCCGACATGATAAAAAAGTTGAAAAATTTCAGACTGCCAACTGACAATTGATCGACTGTCAGAGATAAGTATATCTTTGAACTCAATTCAGTGAAGTTTAACCGAAGATTAGGGCTTGGCGGCAAAAGGATTGCCGCCAAGTTTGTTCAGTATAGTACGGCCTTGGTTCTACAAATATAGAAACAGCATAAAATGTTCCTTTAATGCATATATTGTTGAAAATCCTCAGTTTTTAGAGTTTTGGTGACTTTTCGCATTGTTTGCTCTTTACTTACCAAGAACAGTTAAAGTATTGGTCTAATTTAGATTTCATGATCATGACCTGTTTTCTCTTTGTTAATTTTCAATATTTGCAGGTATCTAAAGGAGTACATACCACTTGGCACAGGCGGTGGAATGTACAATTTTCGAGATCAAATTCGTGCTGGAAGCCCTGACACCTTCTTTTTCTTGCACAGAGATGTTTGTGCTGATTTTCCTCTAAAAGAAATGCTTGATATGCACCAAAGAAAATTAAATGTTTTAACTATACTGAGGCCACTAAAAAGCAATGTTTGAACTATGGTTGTATTGTTGAAGATAAGGAATCTCACAAAGTTTTGCATTATGTTGATTAGCCAAGTACATTTGTTTCAACTTTGATTAGCTGTGGTGTGTATGTATTCTCACCTAGTGTCTTTTCAACAATTTAACAGGAAAGAGAAGAGGAAATTGTAAGGTAATTTTTGTTAAAAAATAATGATGATATAATTGCTTTTCAGTTAAATCCATATAAAATAAGAAAAAAAGACTAGTGTCTCAGAGGTATTTTTGGCCTATTGAAATTTAGTGGATGAGCCACTTATGGTAGGCTGACTATTTTCTTCCTTACAGGAGGTGATGATGCTTCTCATCATACTACCCAATAACTTGTAGTGGATGTAAAAAATAAAAAACAAGAGGTTTTTACTCTTTTGGTGAGGGTCCAGCACTTTCACTAAGAGATCTTTGTTTGTATTTTAATGTTAGCATTTCTATTACACATCAAATTTAATTTGATGAGCGAACCATAGCCCATAGTAACCAAAAACTACCTAGTGAAAAACAATGACCATCTAACACTGATTCAGGAATGGTAACTATTATTTTGGTTCGTCTTAAAAGTAAAAGTTTATTGCGAAAGGAATTTATGGTGATTTCGAAGATAAGTCTGAAACCCCTCGAAAGTGGCGTCAGATCCAAATGAAAAGTCTGCTATTTCAAAAGCACGGTTGATAACCTAATTATGGAAAATGACTTTTTTCATGGGTAGCATCGACCTATCTCCTTTTTCTTCTTTTTTCTAGCAGGTTTAGGGGGTGACCGGTACATCATAGACAGATGTATAATAGCTCATTTGAACGGAAATTAAATTTGATAGTACCCTTTTTAAGTGACCAAAAAGATTCGAGGGCAACTAGCCCCCCTTTCTAAAGGTTCCCTCCCCTGAAATTCATCCAATCACAATTTTTAAGATAGTCATTTTGTTCAACATGGTATAAAGGTCCAATATCTTTGGTTTTTGGTGATGATATGACCCTCTGTATTCCCTGGGGAAAGGGCTGCATAATGTATAGGTATGCAAGATGGTGGACCCAAGAACTCCATATCTAAATTAAGGCGAAATTACATGAAAGCATTGTTAAAACTGAGACATCAACGGGTCTAGCAGGATGCCTTTCTATCAACTTTAAAGACAAAGAGATAGCTATCACCAGATCATGGTTACAGCGGCAGCTGCAACCTAATAAAGAGCCAACCACAACCTATACCAGTGGTCGGCAAAGTGCGGCTCCGGAGCCACATGCGGCTCTTTGGCCCCTCAAATGCCGCTCCAGCACAAATATTTAAATGCAGGCAGCAGACTCGCAAGTCGCGCCGAGGGTATCGGTCGGTTGACGATTGAAGGGAACGCGGCGCGGGGGAGACTCGCGCGTTTCTACATGCCAGCCACTGCCCACTGTGCCAGTCAGCAGTCAGTTGCAGGTAGTGGTCGGAGCTTATCGTGTCTGTGCGTGTTACAAGGGTACCTTCTTGAAGACTAAAGTTGTTGTATTTTTCCATCTAGCTGCACATCTAACAGGTATTTTTCTCATCAATTTAAAAATGACAATAAGTTTGTATTGGTGGCTTTTGAAAAGATTATAATTTGAAATGTTTTTTTAGGTGCCTTGAAATGGCTACCAAAAAGAAGCAAAGAAAAATAGAAGATGAAAACCGTGAATTTAGAGCTGAGTGGACCGAGACTTTTGCATTTATGGTAAACTTAAATGGTCTTCCGACATGTCTTATTTGTAAGGAACAATTCACGCATAACAAGAAGTCAAATTTGGAGAGACACTTTACAGCTAAACACGCGTCATTTAGCACTAAATATCCTATCGGTGATGCAAGGAAGAAAGCAGTTGAGGAACTTCAGAAGAACCAAGAGACATCAGCTTCTGTATTTAAGAACTGGATGCAATCTTCAAGCAATGTTAATATGGTAAGTTTTGTTATCAGTCAAGAGATGGCTAAAAGAGGGAAACCGTACTTGACAGACGGTGAATACATAAAAAGTTGTTTTATAAATGCATCTGAAGAGCTATTTCGGGGTTTTAACAATAAAGCAGATATTCTAAAAAAATTAATGAGGTACCATTGTCTGCCAAAACAATGAAAGATAGAAAAATTAAAATGTCTTCGAATATAACCATCCAGCTAATCGAAGATCTGAAATTGATTTCGGCTTTATCAATAGCAGTTGACGAGTCTTGTGACATAAATGATACAGCGCAAGTTTCGCTTTTTGTAAGATTTGCACTTTACTGAAAAAATATAAATGTTTTTACTCTTATAGCTCTAATAAATCAAATAATATTAACATTTCGATCACTAAATATCAGTATATGTATATTAAACTGACAATGCAAATTCATTTTTTTTTCAGTAAAGGGCAAACTATGTTCTGGGCTTGGGAAGGCTTAGGGGTTTTGAGCCCAACTCATGCTAATTCCTGATCGTTTTGAGTTTGAGTCGGTTATTTAATGTAATTTCTGTTCGTTTTTGGTTTCATTTATTTATCGATGCTGATTTGTGGTAGTTTCACACTTGGTAGATTATTTGATTTTATTTCTGCTTATTTTTGGTTTAATGGAGTTCTTTACTTTTCTATGAAAAACTTATTTAGTGGAAAAAGTTTTTTTTTAATTAATTTCTGTTCGTTTTATGCTGACACAGTCTTTTCAGGAAAAAAGAAAATAATACTTTAAATCTTTTCGTTTTTTAAGACTTTATAGTTTGGCCTGCTATTTATATACTGTAGAAAAATTTTCAGCAATTTTCAACAACATTCACCCTTTTACAAATCGGGACACAAATAGTAGGCTAGTGTTTAATTTAGTTTCATACCTCCTCTAGTTGACCTGAAATGGAAAACTTGATACCATTCGCAAAAAAATCTGTTTACTTTCTTTGATAGCTTGGATACACTTACGCTATTTTGATTTGGTTAAATTTTAAGAGCAGAAGTAGCCCCTAAAGTTTGAACATAATACCCTCAGTCGTTCTTGGGATACTGCTGAGATGCCTTTTCGACATTTAAAAAGGGCATCAGGCCTTTCTATTTTCAATCAAACGAGCCCTTTTCGAAGTTCCTACGACCAATCCTTCGATACGAAGTGCCCTGATCTAAAAAACAAAAAAAAAGTAATACATTGTACCCACATCGATCTTTACTATAAAAATTTCGAGCCTTCCAATCACTTTTGACTATTAAGAAAGGCACTAGGCCTTTCGATTTCCAATCAAATGAGCCTTTTTTGAGTTTCTACGACAACGCTTTCTATAAACATCTTATATGCCGTCAGGGCATAAATTACATCCTCAAAGATCTAATTTTCAGAACTTTCAACTACGTTAAACAAAATGACTACCTCAAAATTTTGATTGGATGTGTTTGGGAAAATGATGGGCGTGAGAGGGGCGTTAGTTGCTCTCCAATCACTTTCAACTATTAAAAAAGGCACTAGCCCTTTCAATTTCCAACCAAATGAGCCCTTTTAAATTTTATACGACAATGCTTTCAATGTAAACGTTATATGCTTCCAGGGCAAAACTTACAACCCTTGCTCTGAGGGCTGGGGGGCTGTCATCCTTAAAGACCTAACTTCCAGAACTTTCTACTACGTTGAACAAAATGGCAATCTGAAAATTTTGGTTGGTTGTGTTTTGGGATGAAGGTCGTGAGAGGGGTTTTAGTTATCCTTCATTCACTTTCGACTATTAAAAAGGGCACTAGCCCCCTTAATCTCCAATTGGATGAACCCCTTTTGAAGTTTTTACGACAACACTATCTATAAAAACCTAATATGCCCCCAGGGCATAACTTACAACTTTTTGCCCTGGTGGCTCTGGGGGGTTTGTCATCCTCAAAGACCTAATTTCCAGAACTTTCAACTACGTTGAACAAAATGGCTATCTCTAAACTTTGATTGAATGTGTTTGGGGAAATGGTGGTCTTGAGAGGGTAGTTTAATTACTCTCCACTCACTTTCGACTATTAAAAAGGGCACTAGCCCTTTCAATTTCCAATCAAATAAGCCCTTTTTGATATTTCTACAACAACTTTCTGTATAAACCTTATATGCCCCCAGGGCATAGCTTACAACCGTTGCACTAAGGGCTCTGAGGGGGTTATCATCCTAAAAGACCTAATTTCCAGAATTTTCAACTATGTTGAACAAAACAGATATCTCAAAATTTTGATTGGATGTGATTGGGGAAATGTTGGGCGTGAGAGGGGGGTTAGTTGCCCTTCAATCTTTTTCTACTATTAAAAAGGGCACTAGCCCATTCAATTTCAAATTGAATGAGCCCTTTTTGAAGTTTTTACGACGTCGCCTTCTATAAAAAACTTGTATGCCCCCAGGGCATAACTTACCACCCTTGCCCTGAGGACTGTGGCGGGGGGAGGGTTTATCATCCTTAAAGACCTAATTTCCAAAACTTGCAACTACTTTGAATGAAATGGCTATCTAAAAATTTTGATTGGATGTGTTTGGGGAAAAGGTGGGCGTGAGAGAGGGGTTAGTTGCCCTCAAATCCCTTTCGATTATTAAAAAAGGGCACTAGCCCTTTGAATTTTCAACCGAATGAGCCATTTTTCAAGTTTCTACGACAAAGATTTCAATAAATACCTTATATAACCCCAGGGCATAACTTATAACCCTTGCCCTGAAGGCTGTAGGGGAAGTGTCCTTCTCAAAGGTATAATTTACAGAACTTTCAACTGCAGGGAACAAAATGGCTATCTCAAAATTTTGACTGGACGTGTTTGGGGAAATTATGGGCGTGGAAGTAGTTTTAGTTGCCTTCCAATTACTGTCGACTATTAAAAAGGGCACTAGCCACTTCAATTTCCAATCGAATGAGCCCTTTTTGAAGTTTCTATGACAACCCTTTCTATAAAAACGTATATTCCCCCAAGGCATAACTTACAACTCTTGACCTGAGGGCTGTGGGGGGTTGTCATCCTCAAAAACCTAATTTCCAGAACGTTCAACTACGTTGAAAAAAATGGCTATCTAAAAATTTTGATTGGATGTGTTTGGGGAAAAGGTGGGCGTGAGAGAGGGGTTAGTTGCCCTCAAATCCCTTTCGATTATTAAAAGAACACTATCCGTTTGAATTTCCAATCGAATGAGCCTTTTCTGAAGTTTTAACGATCCAAGGGCATAACTTACAACCCTTGCCCTGAGGGCTGTGGGGGAGTATCCTCCTCAAAAACACAATTTCTATCGGGAAATCAACTACGCTGAACAAAATGGCTATCTCAAAATTTTATTTGGATGTGGCTGGGGAAATTGTGGCGGTGGAAGGGGTTTTAGCTACCTTGCAATCACTTTCGACAATTAAAAAGGGCACTAGCCACTCTAATTTCCAATCACATGAGCACTTTTCGAAGTTTCTACGACAATTCCTTCGATACGAAGTGCCCTGGTCTAAAGGGAGAAAATAATAAATTGTGCCAACATCGTTCTTTACTTAGGGCAGCGTTATTGCGAAAAATCATCTTAATTTCATGTTCATGGTGGCAAAACTTTAAAATATAAAGAAGAATCTTAGAAAACCACAGTTTTTAGGTCTGATTGGCCACAAGACATATGGGTCCAAGAGATGAAAAAAAATTAATTTCATGTCCTTGATACCAAAATTTCTAATTATAAATAAAAATCTTAATTGCACCTGAGGCACATGGATCCCAAAGACGAAAAACTTTTTTGATTTCAAGTCATTGGTACCAAAACTTCTAAATATAAAGAAAAATCCTAATACGAGCTAAGGCACATGGAGCCAAGATACGAAAAAACATTTTAATTTCATGTCCTTGGTACTAAAACTTCCAAATATAAAAAATCTTAATCCAACACAAGGTACATTGATCCAAGAGACGAATAAACACTTTAGTTTCATGCCTTCGGTAGCAAAACTTCTAGGTCTAAAGAAAAATTCTAAAAAACCCAAGTTTTCAGGTATGACCATAGTTTTCAGGTATGATTGGGTTTATGACACATAGGATCCAAGAGATGAAAACTTTTTAACTTCACGTACTGCGCACAGAAAATTCAAATATAAAGAAAATCTTAATTGAATCTAAGTCACATGGATTCAAGAGACGAAATGACATTTTAATTTCATATCCTTGGAACAAAAATTTCCAATTGTAATAAAAAATCCTAATTGGACCTAATGTACATAGATTCATGAGACGAAAAACAATTTAATTTCATGTCCAAGGCCGCAAACTTCAAGGCCGCAAATATAAAGAAGAGTATTAGAAAACGGTAATTTTTAGGTATGATTGGACATAAAACATATAGGTTCAACATATAATTTTTTTTTATTTCGTCCTATTGCTAAAAAAACTAGCAAATATAAAGAAAAATCTTAATTGGAACCAAGGCACACGGACCCATGAGACGAAAAACTTTTATAATTTCATTTCATTGCTACCAAAACTTCGACATATAAATTTAAAATACTAGTTTGACCTAAGAGAAATGGAGCCTAGAAACGAAAAGACATTTTAATTTCATGTCCTTGGAACCAAAACTTTCAATTATAGGAACAAATCTTAATTGGACCTAAGGTACATGGATTCAAGACACGAGAAAACAATTTAATTTCATGTTCATGGTACGGTAGAAAAACTTCCAAACACAACGAAAAATCTTAGAAAACCACAGTTTTTAGGTATCGTTGGACATAAGACATATGGGTCCAAGAGATGAAAAAAAATTATTTAATGTCCCTGATACCAAAACTTCCAATTATAAAGACAATTTTAATTGGACCCAAGGCACCTGGATCCAAGAGACGAAAAAACATCTTAATTTCATGTTCATGGTGGCAAAACTTTGAAATATAAAGAAGAATCTTAGAAAACTACAGTTTTGAGGTATGATTGGCCAAAAGACACATGGGTCCAAGAGATGAAAAGAAATTAATTTCATGTCCTTGATACCAAAATTTCTAATTATAGAGAAAAATCTTAGTTGAACCTAAGGCACATGGATCCAAAAGACAAAAAACGTTTCTGATTTCAAGTCATTGGTACCAAAACTTCTAAATATAAAGAGAAATCCTAATACGAGCTAAGGCACATGGGACCAAGAAACGAAACAAAATTTAAATTTCATGTCCTTGGTACTAAAACTTCCAAATATAAAAAATCTCAATCCAACATAAGGTACATGGATATAAGAGACGAAAAAAACACTTTAGTTTCATGCCCTCGGTAGCAAAACTTCTAAGTCTAAAGAAAAATTCTAGAAAACCCAAGTTTTCAGGTATGACCATAGTTTTCAGGTATGATTGGGTTTATGACATATGGGATTTAAGAGATAAAAACTTTTTAATTTCACGTACTGTGCACCGCAAATTCAAATATAAAGAAAATCTTAATTGAACCTAAGTCACATGGATCCAAGAGAGGAAAAACTTTTAATTTCATATCATTGGTACCAAAACTTTTAAAACTTCCAAAACTTCCAAGTTACGAAAAACACTTTAATTTTATGTTCAAAACTTCCAAATATAAAGAAAAAATCTTAATCCTACCTAAGATACATGGATCCAAGAGACGAACAAGAATTTTCATTTTATGTCCTCGCTATCAAAACTTCAAATAAAAAGAATAATTTTAGAAAACCAGAGTTTTTTGATATGATTGGACATAATACACATGGGTCGAAGAGATGAAATTTTTTTTAATTTCATGTCCTTAATACTAAAACTTCCAATTATAAAGAAAAAATCTTAATTGGACCTAAGACACATGGTTCCAAGCTATGAAAAACTTCTTAATTTCGTTTCATTGCTACCAAAACTAGCAAATATGAAGAAAAAATCTTAATTCAATCTAAGGCACATGGACCCAAGAGACGAAAAACGTTTATAATTTTATTTCATTGCTACCAAAACTTCTAAATATATATAAAATCCTAATTCGACCTAAGACAAATGGATCCAAGATACAAAAAGACATTTTAAATTCATGTCCTTGGCACCAAAACTTCCAAATATAATAAAACATCTTAATTGGCCCTAAGGTATATGGATTCAAGAGACGAAAAAACAATTTAATTTCATGTCCATGGTAGCAAAACTTCCAAATATAAAGGAGAATATTAGACAACCACAGTTTTTAGGTATGATTGGACATAAAACACATGGGTCCAAGAGATGAAAAAACTTTAATTTCAAGTCCTTGATACCAAAACTTCCAATTATAAAGAAAATACTTAATTGGACCTAAGGCACATGGATCCAAGAGACGAATAACTTTTTTAATTTTATGTCATTGATCCCAAAACATTCCAAATATAAAGAAAAATGTTGGTATCAAGGACATGAAATTAAATTTTTTCCATCTCTTGCACCCATGTGTCTTGGGTCCAATCATACCTAAAAGACCCCTCCCTAGAGCCCATTATCATCAAAAATGATTAAGATTCGCCTCGAGGGCTAAGCTCGCAAACGACCCGAAGGCAGTTCTTATGCGCTTTTTAGTTTGCATATTGCTCTTTACCGTCCCCTGAAGGTCCAAGTTCAAAAAAATTTCAAGGATTGACTTCAATAGTTCAAGAATGAATTGTAGGGAGGGGTGTTTTCTTAGACCAAAGATAATATATAATTTAGAAACACATATAACATTGTGTCAGCATAAATTAAATGGGTGTGGTCGGACATATTACAATTTTTGGAAATTAAAACATCTTTCATTAACGATTAAAAGAATAGGTCTGTCCAGCATGTATTTCAAATCACCGTGGTATTCATATTCTGGGAATGATACCAAAAATGGTGCCCGAAAACAGATCACTGGTCCAATTGAGAAATCGATTGCGCAAATAACTTGTTACGATGTAGTGACGCTTAACATCAGTGTGCCAACGTCCCAGAAACAATACATGGATTGCCTTAGAATTTTATTCTAATAACACAATATTTTCAATGACTTGTTGGCTCAGTCGAGTAACTGGTCGTTCTTCTACCCTAGGAAATCATGGGTCTCACGTTTGATTCCTACATTAAACACAATTTTCATAAAATCATTGGGAAGTTGCTTAGAAGCTAAAAACGTTTCGCTGGAAAAAAAACATGCCACTATCTATATTTGTAGTTAACAATAACACCATCTATGCATTTGGTGATGTAGATGGCAGCATTGGGGGAACTAAACATTCTTCACGATCTTAAGCCGCTAAAGAATAAAAGAGTAAGCCCTATGGGACCGCTTGGAATAGGGCACCGCTCGGAATGATAGGATATGGGCTGTCGTAGAAACTGTTCATATGATGTTTGCATCGTAGAAATGATAGGATTAGTGTGTCGTAGGAATGATAGGATATATGTGTCACAGAAACTTTTAGCAAGATATGTATGTCATGGGAATGATAGAATATGTTTGTCGTAGGAATGATAGGATATGTTTGTCGTTAAAATGCATACAATAATTTGGACGGTCTTTATAACACCAGCCTGCTGGCTGTCGTAGGAACGTTGGGCACCGCTTGTCAAGGCGCAAATACGATAAAAACAGATGTGTGCGCTAGGAATGTTATAGGTCACCGCTTGTATGGTGGGGTAGGTCACCGCTTCTTGTGCACACACCCATACTACTAGCGTAAATGGCAACTCGACGAGTATATTTGTTTCTTCGCAAGATAACTCTAAAAAATTTGTCTGAACTTCGAAATAATTTAAAAAAGAATGAATTTTATTGTTTCCATGATTATTTTTATTGCTTTGTTTGGATTGGGAATAATTGTTAATAAATAAATGAATCAAACGCAAGTAAATGAATTATATTTATATTTTTTAAAAAACTGTGAACGCAATATTGTTAAAAGAAATGTTTTAAAAGAAAAATTTCCTTCTTGTTTAATTCCCATAATTTCTTTGTCAATTTTCTTTGTCAGCCTATGAGACAAAACCTGGTTCGGTAAAATCACTCACCATCACATCACTCCAAAAGATTTTACGAGGTATGTTCCATGTTGAGGTAGCAAATTTTCATTTTCTGACATAGTTTGGGTTGCTTTCTGTGAAAACTTCTAAGCAATATTAAAAAGCTAGCACGATGAGTCGGCAGATCTAAAGCTAATGAACAATAAGATAGAAATATCTTGTCTATTCATTTGAAATTGCAGCTTTGTTGCAGAATTCCATGTTTTTGAAAAATATTTTTCTTTCTACAAAAAATTTGAAGCAAATTTCAAAAATGTAATTTGGTGAATCCATAAGGTAAATCTCAGCTATCGAATAATACCGAAATTGTTGTCTTTCGTTGAAACTTGAAGACGGTACGCGGTCTAAATAAAAACAGCCAAAAACATGCATGTTAAACATAAATCTTATGCACTTTTTTGCTGATAATCCTGTTTTGTTGGGTTGGTTTAGCGTTTTCAGTAAAACACAAGTTTTTCAGAATTCTGCAACCTGTTTCAAGTTGTAGAAGAGTCAGTTTACTTGAACCAGTTTCGGAGACATGTGCTATATAATCTACGAAGCAATAGCTTTATTTTTTTAAAGTCTTTTCAACTTCACTCTTTACTCTCATCCCAAGAAAATCGAAAGAAATCATTCATCAGAAGGAAGATCCTTTAAAATCATTTTTTTTTAATACAATAAATCCTTGTTTTAAGCACGTGTTCCAGCAAAAAACCATCTCAAAGGCCTGAACAAATCCTAACCGCAACAACGTAGTCTCAAAAATGGGTGACGAAGAGTCTAACCTCTGTATTTTTTGTCTTAGTTTATCGGACATTTCAATTGTAGCTGAGACGTACGCATTTTTTTTATGCCGATGTTCATAGGCATACTTAATTAAAAAAAAACAAAAAAAAAACAAAAAACAACGCAATCTGTACAATTTGGAACCTTGAATTACTGTGGTTGTATTACAAGGCGCATAGTTTCTGATGCAATAACCAGTTTCAAGTTTCAAAACGAACCAATAAAAAGATAGGTGTGTCTGGAACATGCACAATCCTTCTTCAAAGTATGTACCAAGGACAGTGGTATAGAATCTAATTGTTGGAATCGAACCAGTGGCGGATCCAGGGGAGGGGCGAGGGGCGCCCCCGCCCTAACGTAGTCTAAAGTAGTGTAATTTACTTAATTAACGCAAGATTGCGTTAATTAAACTTGCTCCTAACGCAAGTTTATCTGATCAACATATTTTGCGCCCCCCCCAAAAAAATGCTGGATTCACCCCTGAATTGAACTGGAGTTGCGTAAGTGGAAACAGACACACATCCATATCTTCCAAAATAAGCAAAAATTGGGATTTTAATTTCCACATGCAGTTATGCAATGTTTAGTAGTAGTGGAAATCAAATCATAGGTAGTGCAATAGCGCTGCCTAAGTAAAGAGCCATGTGGGCACAATGTGTTAAGTATTTATTTTATTTGGTTTCTTCAGACCAGGGTACTTCGTACAGAAGGAGTTGTCGTAGAAACTTCGAATAGGGCTCATTCGATTAGAAATTGACAGGGCTAGTCTCCTTTTTAATATTCGAAAACGATCGGAAGGCAAAGACCCCCTCTCCCGCGCCCATCATTTCCCCAAATACATCCAGTCAACATTTTGAGATAGCCACTTTGTTCAGCATAATCGAAAGGTCCAGAAATTATGTCTTTGACGATGACCCCCCCCCCCCCCCCCCACAACCCCCAGGATAAGGGTTGTGTTTTGTCCTGGGATATAAGGTTTATAAGGGGATATAAGGTTTTTTATAGAAAGGATGGTCGTATAAGCTTCAGAGGGGGCTTATTGAATTGGTAATCATAAGTTATAGTGCCCTTTTCCAAAGTTCAAAGTGATCGGAGGGTAGCTACCCCCCCTGCCTTCGTATTTTCCTGAGATTCATCTCATAGAAATTTTGATATAGCCATTTGTTCAGAAAATAATCCAAAGATCATGTATAGCGCAATAGCGCTGCCTAAGCAAAGAGCAAAGTGGGCATAATGTAGTTTTTTTTTTGTTTATTTTTTTAGTCCAGGGCACTTCTTATAGAAGGAATTGTGGTAGAAGCTTCGAAAGGGGTTCATTCGATTGAAAATTGAAAGAGCTAGTGCCTTTTTTGAATAGTTGAAAGGGATGGGAGAGCAACCAGCCTCTCCCCCGCCCATCATTCCCCAAACAACATTCAATCAAAATTTAGAGATAACTATTTTGTTCAGGGTAGTTGAAAAGTCCTAAAACTGTGGATTTGAGAATGACAACCCGCCCACAGCCCCCATGGCAAAGGTTGTAAGTTATGATCTGGGGTTTATAAGGTCTTATAGAAAGAGTGATCGCATAAACTTCGGGGTGGGGGACTCATTGGATTGGTAATAAAAAGTTTTAGTGCTCTTTTTAAGAGTCAAAGTGATCGAAGGGCAGTTACCAGCCCCCCCCCCCCTCACGTCATATTTTCCCGAAATGTGTCTGATGGAAAATTTTAAATAGCCATTTTTTCAAAAAATAGTCCAAAGATCACATGCAGCACATTAGTGCTGCCTACACAAAGGGTGATGCAGGCACGATGTATTATTTTTTTTTCGTTTTTATTTTTTAGACCAGTGCAATTCGTATTGAAGGAGTTGTCGTAGAAACATCGAAAGTACCCTATTCGATTGGAAATTGAAAGTTCTATTACCCTATCTAATAGTCAACAGTATTTGGAGGGCAGCCAACCCCCTCCTCCATGCCCATCCTTTCCCCAAATACATCCAATCAAAATTTTGAGATAGCCATTTTGTTCAGCGTAGTTGATAAGTCAAGTAATTATGTCTTTGGAAGTTACTTCCCATCCTCCACCCAAAGCCTTCGGGGCAAGGATTGTAAATTATGCCCCAGGATTGATAACTTTTTTACGGATTAAATAAAAAAAGTTGTTTCAACTGAAAGGAAGGGGCTACATTAAAACTTAAAACGAACACAAATTATTACGTATATGAAGGGGGTCGCCTCCTCATCAACACCTCGCTCTTTACTCTAAAGTTTTTTAGTAATGTTTAAAAAGCTTCTCATTGTTCTAATTAAACGACCCACGAATCTCAGGAGTCATTCTTGAAGAATTAAGAAAAAATTGAAACTTTAGCGTGAAGATAGAGGTGTTGAGGAGGAAGTGACCCCCTTAATTTACGTAATAATTTCTGTTCGTTTTAAGTTTTAATGTTGCTCCCTACTTTCAGTTGAAAAACCCTTTTTTTATTTCTGATTGTTTTTCAAATAATGCCAGGAAATCTGGCCCCACCATCACAGAGAAATTCCCTCCCCACGGAAATATCTTATGAACAATTCAATCCCGGTGAAAACTTACCCAGGACAAATACCCTTAGTAACTCCACGCGTAAAGTTGAGACGGGAAAGAGAAAGTAATACATATAAAACGAATTTTGTATAGGAAATCTTCCAATTTCCCCTTGCAATTCTCCCAGTGTATAATTTCCCCTGACAAGTTCATCCCCAGGAAACTTCCCATAGAAAATCACCGCGTGGCAAAACCCCTATTAGACCCCCCCCCACACCTGAAAATGTATGCATACCTCCCAATAATAAATACTATGCACAAACAATGGGCAAATTTTATAGCTTATAGAGCTTTCCCCTGGGATTTGGGGGTGGGTGTCCTGTTATATCCAAAGGCATGGTTATTGGGCCTTTCAGCAATTATGATTAAAATAAATACCTCACAATTTTGATCGGAAAATTTGGGAGAAATGGGATGGGGAGGTGGCCTAGTTGCCCTCCAATCTTTTTGGTCACTTAAAATGGCACTAGAACTTTTAATTTCCTTTCAAATGAGTCTTCTCTCGATATTCTAGGACCAAGGGGTCAATATTGGTCCTTAAATGGCATTAGAACTTTAAATGTCCTTTCAAATGAGTCCTCTCTCAATATTCTAGAACCAATGGGTCGATAAGATGACCCCTGGAAAAAAAAACACAAAAACTAAATAGAAACGCATCCGTGATCTATATTCTGGTAAAAAAAAAAAAAAAAAAAAAAAAAAAAAAATCTACATTTTGCAGATGGAGCTTGAAACCTCTACATAAGGGTTTTCTGATACGCTGAATCTGATGGTGGGGTTTTTATTAAGATTCTATTATTTTTAGGAGATGTTTCTCCCTTTTTTCAAAATCAGGCAAATATTCTCTGGCTCGTAGCCTTTAATGGGCAAGAATAAACAAAAACTTATATATTTGAAATCAGCACAATAAGCCGATTCCTTTCGTTACCACGAACTATTTAAAAGGTTGGTCAAATAGACTTTTGAGGGGGCTCATTAAATTGAAATTGAAAATTTTAGGGTCCTTTGTAATGATCGGAAGTGATTGTAGGGTGATCCCCCCCCCCCACCTCGTCGATCATTTACCCAAACATATCCGATTTTGAGACAGCCATTTTGTTAAGCATATTTGAAAGGTCCTGTAATTGGGGATGACAACCCCCACGTCCATAACCGTCAGTGCAAGGGCTATAAGTTATATAAGTTGCCCATTGTTAACATTTAAGGTTTTTATGAAAAGGATGGTTGTCTAAACTTCGGATGTGGCTCATTCAGTTGGGAAACAGAAGTCATAGTGTCCTTTTTAAGAGTAAAAAGTGTTACGAGGGTGACTAGCCGCACCAAACGTCTTCTTTTCCCCAAATGCGTCTGATTAAGGGTTGAAATTGCCCTTCAGAACCTCGGGGCAAGGGTTGTAAGCTATGCCTTGAAGGCATATAGGTTTTACTATAGATTAGGTAGTCGTACAAACTTTGTATAGGGCGCATTTGATTGGAAATTGGAAGTTATAGTGCTCGTATTAAGAGTCATAAGTAAATTGTGGGCAACCGACCTCCCTCGGACCATCTATTTCCAAAAAATCTATTTCTCCCTCGGACCATCTATTTCGTATCTGTACTGTCGCATATTATTGTAATACTCAATGACCAAAGTGTCCATTTACTTTCCTGTAATAAAAATAGCGAGGCAGAATCACATGTTCTTTGAAGTAAATACATATACAATAATTCACGCATTAATTGGGTTATAATTTCTTAGCTATGAGACAGAATTAAATAAATACACTAATATTAGTACTCACAATGAAAATTTAAAAATTTAAAACAGAGATGTTTTCAAATTTGTTTTGAGAACGGAAACATCGATAAAGGGCTTATATACTTCTTCAATGCTTATTAAATAAACGTTATTTACCCTACATTATTAAGTTTGAGGTCTAATTTTACGACTTATTTCATGCCTTCATTGTTCACGCAAGTCCGTGCTGTTTAAGAAACGCATGTTGCAGCGTCATAACCACACGGTTTTACGCAAACAGTACTACAATGAGGGAACAAGACATAACAAGGACTAGTGGAGACCTCTATACCCACTAGTTTTCTGATGTCTTCCCTATTTCTTGGCTTAGACGTTCTCATGGGGCTCCGGGTTTAACGGCTGAAATGCCGAGGTTCTTAGTCTCAGGATTTTTCCGTAATTGCAAGTCAACATTGGTGCCTCGTATTCGCCTTTCGAATAAGGTCATTAGATGCAGGATTTCCAAGCTTGCCCGCGTAGATTCCAGTTGATGCTTGGCAAAGAATATAAGCGTAATGAAGAACTGACATCGATATCTTTTTAGAAGGCTATTGTTTAAGCAAATCCTTCAGCACTAAATAAATAAATATTATATTAAAGTCTTATTAGAATCCGTTAAGCGAGAAACACCTTCACATTAATAGGGATTTCCTTGTGGGTTTTACTTAGTCGCCATTGGACATACACAGGGTTCCAATCCATATATCTTAACTGATTAAATGGTTTTAAAATTTTAGATATTATTATTGAGATATAATTTCACATCCGCCGTGAAATTCTACATATAAACGTACCAATAGGTTGTTTGGTTATAGTTACCAATAGTTGGCTATTAGTATATATATTACTCGAGTAAGAAACATTATATTTCTCGAGTAAGAAACACATGAATAAGCAAACTTGCGGCACATAATTACACTGGTAGGCCTAAAATAATTATAATCTGCACTAAGATAAAATATTTCATATAATTAGACGCTTCTGTACTGATAATTTCTTGTTTTTTTTTTTGATAATATCCATCTTGGTTAGGACATGGGTCGATTTTTCATAGAAAATCTGAGGGGACCTGAGTCAGTATAGGTAAGATATAACGTGACTGACTTGCGAAAATATGTTACAAAAATTAGAGCACAAGATATGTCGTAGATAAACCAATGAAATTAAAGAATGTTTTTGTCACAGAACTATAGAACGGTGATCTCTCTGTTATTGTATACGTCATAGATATAAACTAATGAAATTAAAACGCTTTTCTCTTCTTCTTTTTTTTTCGCCTCGGAGCTATAAGAAAGTAAACTCTCTGTTTCTCTTTCAAAGCATTCTGATCCAAAAAACGAAAACTTAACTAGCTCACAGAAGTTTCTATTCAACCTTTAAGTATTGTTTTGACTGGCCCTGATTGGCATAAAAATACTAATTTCTTACACTTGAAGGACTGAGAAATATTCCTTCCTACGATCGTTTACACAAAAAAAAATTACAAAAAACAATCATGGGCCTTGAGTTCCTCCCCGGGCTTCCCACAAGACGTGGTCCAACGCCAGTTGTCGTTTTCAGTAGACCACTAGCTTCCTACCTTTGGTTATTTTCTGTGATCGTCAACGTTTTGACATTACTTGTATTATATATATATATATATTTTTTTTTTATTTACTTGGTTAACTTTATTGCACTCTGTTACATTTGTTATGGTGTTAAATTTGTTATCTTTGAAATTTGTCTTTACATTAGTTAGGGATATTTCCATCTGTCAGGTTTTTTAACCGTTCTGCCTGATTGTTTCGTTACTTTCTCCTCTGTTTCTTGCGGTTTTTTCTTTTTCGGTTTGTCTAGCGAAATAAGGTCAAATTTTGTGTATTGTTTTTTCAAAAATTCTTGCCCTTTTAATTTCGTTTGTTTCCCGTGTGCGGCTGCTGAGGTCGGCCTTGATTTCCCTATTTCTTTAGCTACTATTTGGCCTGATTCACCATCAGACTCTTCGGAACTAGTTTCTGACGAATCCGGATTGGAACTTTTAGAGGTGGCACTTTTTGTGGTATCACCTGCCATTCCTTCGTAAATTTCTACTCCTCTGGAAGTAGAAGGTTTATTCTCTAAGTCCTCGCCTTGAGTTCTCAACTCGGGGGATTTGGAAGATTCTTGAGAGCTTTGGGAGGAATCAATGGTTTTTGCGGGGTTCCTCCATTGTTTGAAGGCCATGTCTTCAGGGGGATGGGGCATTCTTTGCAATAGGGATTCCCTCCGTGAAGTCCACGTCCAGTCGTGTTTAGGTTTGACCTTGGACACAGTTATATCATGATATTGACCTTGCTGGTCGTCCTTTGGAGTTTTATTCCCGGGCAATGTACTTTGACTCGTTTTTTATGGGAAAATTTATTAAATCCATAGCTTCTCGCAGGTTTGTTTTAGTTAAATCTTTGGGAGGAGTTTTCTTTACAGTAATACCGGGGGTTTCTACAGCTCTGTTTAATTCTTCCTGTAAGGACAGGGGCCTTTCTATTGGTGTTGCAGGGGAAACCATATCGTCTGGAAATCTTTTGGGGGGACATGGGGTCGAGATTCTATCGGGGAAAAATTGGGTTTTTGGAGATATTGTATAATCTAAATCTCCTGCGTTTGCCGATGAATAACTTTTTGGACTTTTTGGCGTTTTTATTTCAGGAAAAAATCCTGGTATTAGGGATTTTTTCTTAGGAACAACTAGATTTTCCATTGCTAAAAATTCTTCAAAGTTTTGTTCATCACTGTCATTTTCAAAATAATCTTGTTTAAAATTGAAAGGTTTTAGCTCTGCCAATCTTGATTTAGGGGGTTCATTTTCCGAATCTGACGAATCAGTAGAGGAGGGCTGTGATACCCATCTCTCTGGAAATTTGGCTCTTTTTATTCGGCTAACATGCGCCTTGTAAGTTCTTCCACTATCGGGGTTTTCCATTTTAAAGGTATATTCATTATCGTACTTTTTGACTATTCTGTACGGTCCAGAATATTTGTTGGAAAGTTTTTTTCCTTCCGTTTTCGCCTCGTTCTTTAAGTAAACGAAGTCTCCTACTTTGAAATCTATATTCCCCTTAACTTTGGGTTGGTTTCTTAGTTCTTGGTTTATTTTACATTTTTCCAACTCTTGCCTAACTATTTTATAAGTTTTCCTCATTCTATTTATGAATTCTTGTTTATAATCTTCTGAGTCGTTATAATACTGCCGAGATTCAATAATCTCATCATACGGGATTCTAAAATCACGACCAAAAAGCAAATAAAATGGGTTGTCTTTGGTTGCTTCGGAATAAGCAGTGTTGATTACGTTAGTTAAGTAAGGTAAGAATTTATCCCAGTCACTCCTATTGTCTTTTGTATAAATACTTAGAACGTTCGAAAATATTTTATGTCTGTTTTCTATTTTGCCATTAGCTTGTGGATGGTACGGCGCTGTCACCATTTTCTCTATATTAAGGAAACTCATTATATCTTTTGTTACTTTTGCAACAAAATTGCTCCCGTTGTCGCTCAAAATTTTATTAGGAATGCCAAATTGTAAAAATAATTTTGCTAATGCCTTACTTGTGGCATAAGCACCTTGATTTTTTAATGCATTTGCAAAAGTAAATCCGGAAAAATGATCTACAGCCGAAAGAATACACGTATGGCCTCTGCTAGAAACAGGTAAGCCTCCACTTGTCCCGTATAGGTCAAATGAGATAATATCGAAGGGGTACTTTGCTACTGGGACCCTTCCCATTGGAGGATATGGATAAGCTGGGGGGATTTTTCTCAAATTACATGCTTCGCATGTACTTACAAATTCTTTAAGTTTTGTCAGTGCCGATTGTACGTAAAAGTATTGTTTTAACTTATGGAACGTTTTCATCACTACTAAATGTCCACCTGTGTCCGAATGAAAATATTCAAATGCAGGCCCTATCAAGTTTTGTGGTAACACAGGTATTATCGAGGTTTGGTTTCTATTTGTCTCAGCAGTCACAATCCTACACAGTATTTCTTCATCAAGGTCGTAGTAAAAACTATCTATCTCTTTTCTAAGAGTTTTGAATTTATCCGGTAACGCCTCATCATTCACAAAATAATCAATTAGTGCTACACACATTTCGTCCTTTTTTTGCTTTCTTTTTATATTTTCCAAAGACAAGGGACAATTGTTAATCTTATTTTCTTTTACTGCGTCTTTGACTTTGTTTTTCTTACATCCATGTTTGCTTTTAGCATTAATAGCATTAACTTCATTTTCTTCAGTTTCCGACGGACTATTTTCTGGATATCTACTCAAAAAGTCGCAAGCTGCGTTTTGTTTTCCCTTTAAATGTTCAAATTCATAATCTAGGTCTTGGATTTTCATAATCCATCTAGCTAGAATGCCCGTGGGGTTTTTAAATGTGCGCAGGTACTGCAAGCTTTTATGGTCTGATCGTAATATAAATTTTCTACCAATTAAATAATGCCTAAATTTGTCCAAGTGGTAGATAATAGATAACAATTCTAAGTTTGTGGCGAAATAACTGCTTTCGCCCTTTGATAAAGTTTTACTTGAATAGCATATAACTTTTTCTATTTGTTTAGGTGTTCCCTGTAGAGGGTTAGGGTTTTCTACTGGGATTGTTTGCGAAAGGATAGCGCCTATGCCCTTTGAGCTAGCATCAGTGGTAACGATGAATTTTCCGTTTTCGAAATCAGGGAGTGATAAAATTGGTTCAGAAGTGAGCGCCTTTTTGAGTTGGTCTAGGGAAGTTTGAGCTTCCTGGGACCAGGTAACATTATGGGAGTTTCCTTTGGTTAATTCCGTGAGGGGTTTCGCAATTTGGGCATAATTGCGTACAAATTTTCTAAAGTAGCCAGTAAGTCCTAAAATTCCCCTTAATTCTTTCATAGTTCTGGGGGGCTTGAGGTTTTCAACACATTTCATTTTATCAGGGTCTGGGGATATCTCTCCCTGGGTTACTACTACTCCTAAAAATTTAATTTTGGATTGAAATAAATTTACTTTCTCAGGCCGGCATTTTAAATTGCCTTGCCTGAACTTCTCGAACACCTTAGCTAAAGTTGCTAAGTGTTGCTCAGTGTTTTCCCCCACGCATATAATATCATCAACAAAATGAATTATATTCTTTAATCCTCTTAACAGGTGCAATAGGGGTCTACATAACGCGCTTGAACTTGTTTTAAGCCCAAATGGTACTCTCAAGTATTCATAAGATCCATATTCGGATGCTGAAAATGCAGTTTTATGGACATCCTTTTCGGCTATTTTCACTTGGTGGTAGCCTTGGGTAAGGTCCAAAGAAGTAAAAATTTTGTTTTTGCTTGAAATTGAGTCAAGAATTTCGTCTATTCTTGGTAGAGGAAATTTATCGCTAACTACTTGTTTGTTTAGAGCCCTATAATCTACTACGAGTCTAAGATCTCCATTCTTTTTTGGTACTAAGATCACTGGTGCACTATACGGACTTATACTTGGGCGTATAATTTCGTTTCTTTCTAATTCATGGATTTTATTTTTTAACCACTCTTTGTGCTTATATGGCACACGATATGGCTGTTTTGCTACGGGATTACCAGTCGTTAAAATTGAATGCTGATAAAATGGAATCAGCCCGATATCATCTTCAGATGCAGAAAATATATCCTTAAATTTCCATAATAATTCGCATAATTTTTTCTTAAGTTCCATATCCGTAATATGATCCATTTTAAATTTGTTTAAAAATTGCGATTTAGTCAAAGGATATTCGTTATTTGAAGTTTTAATGCCGTTAACTAGGTTTCTTTTAGAATTTTCCCATTTATTTAAATCATTTTTCGTTAAAACCTCGATTTGGACTAAACAAGTCCCCTTTTTAATTGTAATTGTATCGTTTTCATGGTTATTGGTTACCCAAATAAAACCTTCCCCTTTGTCATAAGATATAATCTGTTCCTCGCATAACAGATTTTCAGGTATTTCAGACTGTGTCGCAAACCATATTTCTGATTTGCTAATTATTGGCTCGATCATTTGTGATATTTGGATTTTTTGCGTCGTTTTGGGAGGGATTTTTGTTTTTCTTATCGCAAATCTGTAATATTTCTCTTCATTTTCATTGTTTATTATATTCATACTGGCGCTATGCTGCGCCATTGCGGCATCTTGCGGCGTCACGTTGGGTTTTATTATGTTTTTCCACAATTCCACTATTTTCTTAATTTCATTTGATCTGTACTGTCACATATCTCCTATTTTTATTTTCGCGGCTTCAATACTGTTATTATTTAAATATACTTCATTTCTGCAATATCTCTTAGGATAATTGAACAAATTTTCAATTATGCCCTGTCTTTGCGAGACATGGGGTTCAAAATACTTCGACATTATACCACTAGAAATTTTGTTTACTGTTATGTTATCTTCGTAACCTCTGTTACGATTTCTTAAGGTAGAAATTTCTTCCCCCACCTTAGCTGGGTATACAAGCTTCTCGTTGGCTACGTCTAATAGTATTCTATTAGACCTTAGAAAATTTGCCCCTATAATAGCTTCATATGGGAGATTGTCACATATAATAAAATTTGTCATGAAGGTTCTATTGTCTCTTTTTACGTTTAGGCAAATTGACCCTTTTGCATTTAATTTATGACCTGTAACGCTTGTTAAATTGGGATTATTAGGGTTCTTTTGTCGCCTAATGTGCAGAGGCAACATATTAAATACGCAAGAGTTTATGATATTTACAGTAGCTCCACTGTCAACTAAGGCCGTAAAGTAAACGTTTTCTACACAAAAATCATTAAATATAGGTAACTTGTTAATAATATCACTACAAGAAGGCACTAGTATTGTTTTGGACCTATTAAATATCCCTGGCACCCTCTGGGTCCAACTTATATTTCTGAGGGGCCTGAAGCGTTTCCCTGAGAATTTATTTCATTTGTCGGTGCCTGTAATAGATATTCAGACGTATTAGGTTCCGTAGGCATATTTAAATGATTTACATCTGCCTGTCTTCGCCATGTATTATTATGGTAGCGTGGATGTCTCGTGTCAGTGCCGTTTGCTGGCGCTGTTTCCCAGTGCTATTGGCTTGTAAAATTTTTATTTCTCATCGGCAAATTTTCATTATTTTTATATTGCATTCTCGCATTATATTGGCCTTGGCGAGTATTTGGGTTTTCAAACCGGTAATTAATTTGCCTGTTGGGGAAAGGGTTATACAAATTTGGTTGGTACGCATTATAAGGTACTAATTGGCGCAATCCCCCCTGGCTATAGTCTATTGCACGACCGGTGCTAAAATTTGTTCTTCTGACCAAATGGTTACCGTAATTTTGCGTATTACCGACAGCATTTCTTGGTATGGGATTGGTGACGTAGTGGCACTCTCTTGCTATGTGGCCAACACGATTGCAGTTATAGCACCTTATTATTGTAGGGTTAATGGGCTGAAAACGTACTGTTTTCTGCCTAGTGGGTTCTGGCGTTTTGTTTCTTTGTGCTACTGGGGAGTTATCCCTTGAAAAGAAATTGGGGGATGCCTGATCGCCCTTGAAAATTAGGTTCGCGTTTGAGTCGCCTAGGCTGTTTATTTTTGCATTACTATGATTAGCAACCATTTTATCAACTTAAATTAGTCGCTCTACCTCTTGGACTGCAAGATCCAACGTCTGAATATTCTTGGATATTACTACTCTATATAGTTTTGGGGGTAGTCCTTGCAAAAAGGTATTTAGTATGACTTTTTCATACAGTTGCCCAGAACCACTTCCGTATTTTGCTTCTACAGAAACGCGTATATTATCGTGTTTTACCGGGAGTAAAACACGATGTATTTGAAATACCAAAATAAAGTTCCTTCTTTCTAAAGATAATTCTGACTCCTATAATTAAGCTAAATCTAGTTTCAAAAATGAAAAAGTCCTTAATCAGCAAAGAAAAGAAACTGCAGTCTTTGGATTTCGCTAAGACAGTGAGCAATAAGAAAAGTGCTACGCACAATATTTCTAAGGAAGTTTAAACGATAAGAACAGTGTGAACGCCTAAATCGTCAAAAATATTTAAGACGTATTATTGGACGAGGGTTCGCGTCCTTGGGCCACGTAAGCCAATGGCAGGCAGTCCCTACAGCGCAGGACAAAAGAACTGCGTTTGGGAGTGGGGTAAATGTGTTTTTAATTTGAATATGAAGTCAGATCTGATACGATTAGTACCGCAAATAATCTCGGTCACCATAATTGTCATTGAAGTAACCCGTTGCTGTACAACTAAGCATGTAAGTTCAATAAATCTATTGCCTTTTTATCTGTGTTTATTCCATTTTACATGTCTGTATTTAGCCTATATAGCTAATTAGTTCGCCATATCGTGTGCCAAGAAAAATCTTTTATCGCTACAAATGGCGCGTGTCGGAAATTGGAGGAAGACTGCGAACTAGTTGGGCTGTTTAAACTTTGTAATTTGGATTTGATTGTTGGAGAGATACAGACATATAAATAAATTGATTAGGCCTATTGCCGCTAAGCTACTACAGGGAAATCCTTTAGAATATCTCATAGGATATAATAGCCTACCCCAAAATAGGTTAAGTAAAATTTTAATTTGATACAAACGCAAAAAAAAAAAATATGGACGACCTAAACGATTTATTAATAGTGCAAAAGTTAGTCGCAAAAAATATAGAGATTGCAAAATCTATCCCGGAATACATTGGTCAGTCAGACATTGACGAATTTAATATCCAATTGACCCAGTTTGTACAATTAACAAAAACAGACGTTGGAGCGTTAAAAGACATGCTGCTTCTACGATTAAGAGGCCAGGCCTTAACCTTTCTAAAACAGGTCGAACATACCATAGGAAATAACGCCAACTCTCCAATAAATACGGTTGATGACTTGTTAAAAGCATTCAAAGAGAGATTTATAGAAACCAGTTCAATAAATAAATTAAAACATGGAGTAGTGAACTTTGATTTTTCACAAAATATAAGGGAATATCTGGATAATATACGCATTTCTGTAGAAGCAAAATACGGAAGTGGTTCTGGGCAACTGTATGAAAAAGTCATACTAAATACCTTTTTGCAAGGGCTACCCCCAAAACTATATAGAGTAGTAATATCCAAGAATATTCAGACGTTGGATCTTGCAGTCCAAGAGGTAGAACGATATTTGAAGTTAGATGATATGTACCGGGAGTAAAACACGATGTATTTGAAATACCAAAATAAAGTTCCTTCTTTCTAAAGATAATTCTGACTCCTATAATTAAGCTAAATCTAGTTTCAAAAATGAAAAAGTCCTTAATCAGCAAAGAAAAGAAACTGCAGTCTTTGGATTTCGCTAAGACAGTGAGCCATAAGAAAGGTGCTACGCACAATATTTCTAAGGAAGTTTAAACGATAAGAACCGTGTGAACGCCTAAATCATCAAAAATATTTAAGACGTATTATTGGACGAGGGTTCGCGTCCTTGGGCCACGTAAGCCAATGGCAGGCAGTCCCTACAGCGCAGGACGAAAGAACTGCGTTTGGGAGTGGGGTAAATGTGTTTTTTAATTTGAATCTTAAGTCAGACCTGATACGATTAGTACCGCAAATAATCTCGGTCACCATAATTGTCATTGAAGTAACCCGTTGCTGTACAACTAAGCATGTAAGTTCAATAAATCTATTGTCTTTTTGTATGTATTTGTTTCGTTTATATGTCTGCGTCTAGTCCGATAGTGGGTAATTAGTTTGCAAGTCTCTAAAGTAAATGCTCCCAGAGGAATCTGATCTCCAGATAGCTCAAGAAAGAAGAAGCCACATTTGTATGTCTACATATTCAATTTTCTCTCATTAATTGAGAGCGGCGCTAGCCTAGTTGACACAATCTCCAGCGCTATAAGTGGCGTTATAAGAGAAATTTCTATCACCACAGTAGCGAATCTTCCATTACCACAATATAAAATTCTTTTATCGCTACAATATATAATTTGGCAGTTTCACGAAACAATAAGGTAGATGATCAATTGATCAGAAAGGTAATATTGGTACGCTACTATTACTACTACTACAACTACCGCCACTACTACTGGTCTCACTGCTACTACAGTAGAGATGCCTCAGGAGGTCGTGTCACGCACCCCTGCTGCCACCTACAACTTTTTTACATAGTTTAATGGGGACAGTGTCAATGACCTCTTTCTCCAAGGTCTCTTTCTCCAGGTGTGTTTTTGGCACGCTCGAGGCGAATGTTATGATCCAAGAAAGAGTATTTGTTGTTTTTGGCCAAGTGCCTGGGAAGAATGTTATGATCCAGAAATAGTATTTGTTGTTGTTGTTGTTTTGGGCTTCCCCTTTCTTGACAGATCAATCAACCAATGACATCATCTGTCAGACTTTAAAAATTTTCGCCTAGAAACGATTCTCCAGGAATAGATCCAAGTCATTAATGTCTTTGCCTCGGAAACAGTTCTACTGGTCGAACTCCAAAAGATATTAATAACCAAACGCCATGGAAACAATTCTCCAAGAAACATCTTAGCGATGAATTGTTTTAGCGCGGGAATCAGGTTTCTTAGTAATTTCAAATGTGACAGCGCAGAGATGCCAAAACAAAAGGAACACGCTGAAATTACGATTAGGGATTATTTGGGCGAAACCGTTTTAGGGAATTATTTCGGCGAAACAGTTAGAGACATTTTAAAAGATGATTTAAAAGATGATTTTAGAAGAGGTTTTGAGTGTGGTCGTTATAATACACAAGTTCCATTTGAACAGTGATGTGAGGTCAACTACCACAACCCCAAAGAGTCCTCATACCCCACCCAACCCCGAAGGAACCCACCGGTCCTCAAAGGTCCACCGGGCTCCCAAAGGGCCACCCGGCCCTCAAGGGTCCCCCAGACCCCCAAAGGACCCCCCAGCCCCCAAAGGCCCCCTCCCCCCCCTTTGGCCCCCAAAGGGTCCCCCTCCCTCTCCCTCCCTCTCCTCCCCCCTCCTCACCTTCCCTCCCCCTCCCCTCCTCCCCTCCCCTCCTCCCCTCCCCTCCCCTCCCCCCTCCCCTCCCCCTCCCCTCCTCCTCATCCCCTCCTCCCCCTCCTCTCCTCCCCTCCTCCCCCTCCCCTCCTCCCCCTCCCCTCCCCTTCCCTCTCCATTTTTTATTATTTTTTTGTGCATTGAGACACAGAAGGAACCCCTCCCCCGACCCCCCCCCCCCCTTAAGGGCCCCCGGCGCCCCAAAGGCTCCTGAGCCACCATTTTAATACTTTTTTAAGGCTTTATTATATCTTTTCAGAACAAATTATTATTTTAGGGAATTATTTCGGGGAAACAGTTAGAGACATTTTAAAAGAGGATTTTTGAAGAGATTTTAGAAGAGGATTTGAGGGTGAAACTCTGTGGTCGTTATAATACACAAGTTCCATTTGAACAGTGTCGTGAGGTCCTCTATCCCCAACCCCAAAGGGTTCCGATCACCCTACCCCAACCCCGAAGGAAGCCCCTGGTCCTCAAAGGCCCCCCCCCCAAGCTCCCAAAGGACCACCCGGCCCTCAAGGCCCCCCTCCCACCAGACCCTCAAAGGCCCTCCCCGGCCCCCGTATTTCGTTGATGTATGTTGTCTGAAACCTATGATTTGGGGTGTATGGGTTGCTATTTTTGACTTTTCTGAGTTGGATTTCATAGTCTTTCATAGGTATGTGTTGTCTGAAACCTATGATTTGGGATGGGTGGTTTGCTATTTTTGACTTTTCTGAGCTGGATTTCTTAGCCTTTCATAGGTGTGTGTTGTCAGAAAATTATGATTTGGGATGTGTAGTTTGCTATTTGGACTTTTCAGAGCTAGGATTCTTAGTCTCTCATGGTGTTTGTTGTCTGAAACTTCTAGTTTGGGATGAGTAGTTTGCTATTTATTGGATGAGTAGTTTACAGGTGTTTGTTGTCTGAAACTTCTAGTTTGGGATGAGTAGTTTGCTATTTCAGACTTTTACGAGCTAGGCTTTCCTAGTATATCGTAGGTGAATTTTGTCAGAAAATTATGATTTGGGGTATGTAAATTACTATTTCGGACTTTTCTGAGCTAGATTTCTTAGTCCCTCATAGGTGTTTGTTGTCTGAAACCTATAGTTTGGGATGAGTAGTTTGCTTTTGGACTTTTCAGAGCTGGATTTCTTAGCCTTTCGTAGGTGTGTGTTGACTGAAACTTATGATTTGGGATATGTAAATTACTATTTCGGGCTTTTCTAAGCTAGATTTCTTAGTCTTTCGTTGGTGTTTGTTGTCTGAAACCTATGATTTGGGATTTGTAGTTTGCTTTTTGGACTTTTCAGAGCTAGGATTCTTAGTCCATCATAGGTGTTTGTTGTCTGAAACCTATAGTTTGGGATGAGTAGTTTGCTATTTCAGGCTTTTCTGAGCTAAGGTTTCTTAGTATTTCGTAGGTGTGTGTTGTCTGAAACTTATGACTTGAGGTGTCTAATTTGCTATTTCAGGCCTTTCTGAGCTAAGGTTTCATAGTATTTCGTAGGTGAATGTTGTCTGAAACTTATGATTTGGGATATGTAAATTACTATTTCGGGCTTTTCTAAGCTAGATTTCTTAGTCTTTCGTTGGTGTGTGTTGACTGAAACCTATGATTTGGGATATAAGGTTCTTAGTCTTTCGTTGGTGTGTGTTGTCTGAAACCTATGATTTGGGATTTGTAGTTTGCTTTTTGGACTTTTCAGAGCTAGGTTTCTTAGCCTTTCATAGGTGTTTGTTGTCTGAAACCTATAGTTTGGGATGAGTAGTTTGCTATTTCAGGATTTTCTGAGCTAAGTTTTCTTAGCATTTCGTAGGTGTGTGTTGTCTGAAACTTATGATTTGAGGTGTCTAATTTGCTATTTCAGGCTTTTCTGAGCTATGGTTTCATAGTATTTCGTAGGTGAGTGTTGTCTGAAACTTATGATTTGGGATTTGTAAATTACTATTTCAGGCTTTTCTAAGCTAGATTTCTTAGTCTTTCGTTGATGTGTGTTGTCTGAAACCCATGATTTGGGATGGGCGGGTTGCTATTTTTGACTTTTCTGAGCTGGATTTCTTAGCCTTTCATAGGTATGTGTTGTCTGAAACCTATGATTTGGGATGGTTAATTTGCTATTTTTGACTTTTCTGAGCTAGGTTTCTTAGTCTTTCATAGGTGTGTGCTGTCAGAAAATTATGATTTGGGATTTGTAGTTTGCTTTTTAGACTTTTCAGAGCTAGGATTCTTAGTCCCTCATAGGTGTTTGTTGTCTGAAACCTATAGTTTGGGATGAGTAGTTTGCTATTTCAGGCTTTTCTGAGCTAAGGTTTCTTAGTATTTCATAGGTGTGTGTTGTCTGAAACTTATGATTTGAGGTATGCAATTTGCTATTTCCGACTTTTCATAACCAGATTTCTTAGTCTTTTATAGGTGTGTGGTGCCTGAAACCTATGATTTGAGATGGGTGGGTTGCTATTTTTTGACTTTTCTGAGCTGGATTTCTTAGCCTTTCGTAGGTGTGTATTGACTGAAACCTATGATTTGGGAATGAGTGGTTTGCTATTTTTGACTTTTCTGAGCTTGATTTCTTACCATTTCATAGGTGTGTGCTGTCAGAAAATTATGATTTGGGAGGTGTAGTTTGCTTTTTGGACTTTTCAGAGCTAGGATTCTTAGTCCCTCATAGGTGTTTGTTGTCTGAAACTTATAGTTTGGGATGAGTAGTTGGCTATTTCAGGCTTTCCTGAGCTAAGGTTTCTTAGTATTTCGTAGGTGAAGCTTCCACGTCAGTTTTAAGTTCACCAAGACATAAAAAATTTAAAGTTCAGTTCTAAATTTTTCCACAGAAGATAGGAAAAGTTATACTATGATTGTGATTATTTTCTATGAATATAGAAAGTTTCACTTTAATTCTAAATTTTCTTAAATTTAGTTCCAACTTTTCTCAACGAGATGAAAAAATTTAAAGTTCGGCTCCAAATATTTTCCACGTCAGTTTTAAGCTCACCAAGACATAAAAAATTTAAAGTTCACTTCTAAATTTTTCCACAGAAGATAGGAAAAGTTATACTATGATTATGATTATTTTTCATGAAGATAAAAAGTTTCACTTTAATTCTAAATTTTCTTAAATCTTAAAATGACATGAAATATGCTTACGGCTCTACCAACCGTACTCTGTGCTTGTTCATAGACGCGACGCGGCTTTTCCACTGATACTCTATGGCAGGTTATCGACACTACCGAGTTTATTGCATGCATTAAATCAGTATTTTTTACGCAGTGGAAGGATCAACACACAATTCATATCTGTAAAAAGTGAAGATGAATTATTCGACGAAAGTATGTGCATATGAAAAAATCATCGTCGTGTTGAATGCTGACAAGGAGAAATACCTGAACTATGAAACGAGTGCAAGTGGAGATCTTATTGGGAATGTATGCATACGTTGTCATGACAGTGAGGAGTTAAATTCCTTTGGTGTACCCAAGAATTTCCATCATGCAAGTGGTGGATATGCGAGAGCAACATTACCAGAGAAATTAATAGTCAAAGAGAATGCCAACTTAAAAATAATAGTTGATGAAGAGGGACAACTTCTAGCTAATGGTTCTGGTAGCATGTTAGCCGTTGATAGATCTTATCGCAATCTTTCCGTTGTTAGCATTCGAATGAAAGCAAAAGGAAAAAGAAGACATGCATACAGCTGCATCAACATCATAAATCATATCATGTAAATGTGCCAAAACTGCTATCTATGTAAAAATAATGTGACAATAGACAGTGAAATCGCAGGCAGAATAAAAAGGACATTAGCAGACAATATCATCAATGAATATAAAGATGCATTGACGGAAAGTGAAGCGCAAGTGTACTAATAATGTATAATAATGTATTTAACATATTTTTATATTAATATTCTACATGTCGTTATTTCATTAAAAAAAATCTAATGCATTATTTTGTTAAGTGTTCATTATTTTTAGGGAATGCTAGAACGTCAAACATTCAGAATATCTATTAAAAAAGTCAGAGATGTAAGAAAAATAATTTTAGAGATAATGATACTACTAGCAGGCTCAATTTTTCATAGAAGATAGAAAAGTTCAAGTTCTCTTCTGAAT
This sequence comes from Artemia sinica, assembly GCA_027921565.1. Taxonomy (NCBI): domain Eukaryota; kingdom Metazoa; phylum Arthropoda; class Branchiopoda; order Anostraca; family Artemiidae; genus Artemia; species Artemia sinica. The sequence continues at coordinate 45,964,393 of CM051261.1, read as the reverse complement.
TTTACCAAAGAACACAATTCAATTCTAATTTCTCCAGAGAAAATAAAAAGCTTACACTTCAGTTTTAAGTTCGCCAAGACATAAAACATTTAAAGTTCACTTCTAAATTTCTACATAGAAGATAGGAAAAGTTATACTATGATAGTGATTATTTTCTATGAAGATAAAAAGTTTCACTTTCATTCTAAATTTTCTTAAATTCAATTCTGATCTTTCCCAAAGAGTTAAATTTAAAATTCTATTCCAAATATTTTCCCGGAACAAGAAAAGTCCCAAGACATAAAAAATTTAAAGTTCACTTCTAAATTTTTCCGTAGAAGATAGGAAAAGTTATACAATGATTATGATTATTTTCTATAAAGATAAAAAATTTCACTTAAATTCTAAATTTTCTTAAATTCAGTTCTGACCATTCTCAAAGAGATGAAAAAATTTAAAGTTCTGTTCCAAATATTTCCCCGGAAGAAGAAAAGTTCAACTTCGATTCTGAATTTTCTCAATGAAAATGAAACAAGTTATTGATCAATTCTATTTTCCCAAAATAATAGAAATTTTCCACTTCAATTCAGATTTTTCTCAAAGAGATGAAAAAATTTAAAATATTGTTCCAAATTTTTCTTAGAAGATAGAAAAGTTCAAGTTCTAATCTGAATTTTACCAAAGAACACAATTCAATTCTAATTTCTCCAGAGAAAATAAAAAGCTTCCACATCAGTTTTAAGTTCACCAAGACATAAAAAATTTAAAGTTCAGTTCTAAATTTTTCCTTAGAAGATAGGAAAAGTTATACTTTTACTGTGATTATTTTCTATGAAGATAAAAAGTTTCACTTTAATTCTAAATTATCTTAAATTCAGTTCCGACCTTTCTCAAAGAGATGAAAAAATTTAAAGTTCTCTTCAATATATTTTCTCGCAAGAAGAAAAGTTCAACTTCGATTCTGAATTTTCTCATTGAAAATGAAATAAGTTATTGATCAATTCTATTTCCCCAAAATAATATAAAAATTTTCCACTTCAGTTCAGATTTTTCTCAAAGAGATGAAAAAATTAAAAATACTATTCCAAATTTTTCATAGAAGATAGAAAAGTTCAAGTTCTCTTCTGAATTTTACCAACAAACACAATTCAATTCTAATTTCTCCAGAGAAAATAAAAAGCTTACACTTCAGTTTTAAGTTCACCAAGACGTAAAAAATTTAAAGTTCTGTTCTAAATTTTTCCATAGAAGATAGGAAAAGTTATACTATGATAGTGATTATTTTCCATGAAGATAAAAAGTTTCACTTTAATTCTAAATTTTCTTAAATTCAGTTCCGACTTTTCACATAGAGATGAAAAAAATTTAAAGTTCTGTTCCAAATTTTTCATAGAATATTGGAAAAGTTACACTTTGATCGTGAATATTCAAGTTCTCTTCTGAATTTTACCAAAGAACACAATTCAATTCTAATTTTCCATAGAAAATAAAAAGCTGCCACTTCAGTTTTAAGTTCGCCATGACATAAAAAATTTAAAGTTCAATTCTAAATTTCTACATAGAAGATAGGAAAAGTTATACTATGATTGTGATTGTTTTCTATGAAGATTAAAAGTTTCACTTCAATTTTAAAGTTTCTCAAAGAAGTGAAGAAAAGTTCAATCTCGATTCTGAATTTTCTCAATGAAAATGAAATAAGTTATTGATCATTTCTATTTTCCCAAAATAATATAAAATTTTCCACTTCAGTTCAGATTTTTCTCAAAGAGATGAAAAAATTTTAAATACTGTTCCAAATTTTTCATAGAAGATAGAAAAGTTCTTGTTCTCTTCTGAATTTTACCAAAGAACATAATTCATTTCTAATTTCTCCAGAGAAAATAAAAAGTTTCCATATAACTTTTAAGTTCACCAAGACATAAAAATTAAAAGTTCAATTCTAAATTTTTCCATAGAAGATAAGGAAAAGTTATACTATGATTGTGATTATTTTCCATGAAGATAAAAAGTTTCATTTTAATTCTAAATTTTTTTAAATTCAATTCCGACCTTTCTCAAAGAGATGAAAAAATTTGAAGTTCTGTTCCAAATATTTTCCCGGAAAAAGAAAAGTTCAACTTCGATTCTGAATTTTCACAATGAAAATGAAATAAGTTATTGATCAATTCTGTTTTCCTAAAATAATATAAAATTTTCCACTTCAATTCAGATTTTTCTCAAAGAGATGACAAAATTTTAAATATTGTTCTAAATTTTTCATAGAAGATAGGAAAAGTTATACTTTGATTGTGAACATTCTTCATGAAGATATGGAGCTCCACTTTAATTCTGAGTTTTCTCGAAGAAGTTCAAAATGTACAAGTTTTCTTCTGAATTTTCTTAGAGAAGAGAAAAAAAAGTTAGCTCAATTCTGAAATTTACCAATGAAAATGAAAAAGCTTCCATTTCAGTTCCTAATTTCTCAAAGACATAAAAAATTTAAAGTTCAATTCTAAATTTTTCCATAGAAGATAGGAATGACTATACTATGATTGTGATTATTTACCATGAAGATAAAAAGTTTCACTTTATTTCTAATTTTTCTTAAATTCAGTTCATTCATCTAACCACCAAAAACAATAGGTTAGGTTAGGTATAAATAAATATTAATAAATAATTAGAAACATCTCTACATGTTTAAGTTAGGTTAGGTTAACTTATCATGAGCGCTCATGATAAGCTAACCTAACCTAACTTTAACATGGTAAAAAGATTTAATTAGGTTAGGTTAGGCTAGCTTAAGTTAGGTTATGTTATGTTAGCCTACGTACGCGCGCGTACGTAGGCTAACCTAACCTAACCTAACTTAACCTAACCTAACTTAAGCTAGCCTAACTTTTTATTTTCTCTGGAGAAATTAGAAATGAATTATGTTCTTTGGTAAAATTCAGAAGAGAACAAGAACTTTTCTATCTTCTATGAAAAATTTGGAACAGTATTTTAAATTTTTCATCTGTTTGAGAAAAATCTGAACTGAAGTGGAAAATTTTTATATTATTTTGGGAAAATAGAAATGATCAATAACTTATTTCATTTTCATTGAGAAAATTCAGAATCGAGATTGAACTTTTCTTCACTTCTTTGAGAAAATTTAAAATTGAAGTGAAACTTTTAATCTTCATAGAAAATAATCACAATCATAGTATAACTTTTCCTATCTTCTATGTAGAAATTTAGAATTGAACTTTAAATTTTTTATGTCATGGTGAACTTAAAACTGAAGTGGCAGCTTTTTATTTTCTATGGAGAAATTAGAATTGAATTGTGTTCTTTGGTAAAATTCAGAAGAGAACTTGAATATTCACGATCAAAGTATAACTTTTCCAATATTCTATGAAAAATTTGGAACAGAACTTTAAATTTTTTTCATCTCTATGTGAAAAGTCGGAACTGAATTTAAGAAAATTTAGAATTAAAGTGAAACTTTTTATCTTCATGGAAAATAATCACTATCATAGTATAACTTTTCCTATCTTCTATGGAAAAATTTAGAACAGAACTTTAAATTTTTTTACGTCTTGGTGAACTTAAAACTGAAGTGTAAGCTTTTTATTTTCTCTGGAGAAATTGGAATTGAATTGTGTTTGTTGGTAAAATTCAGAAGAGAACTTGAACTTTTCTATCTTCTATGAAAAATTTGGAATAGTATTTTAAATTTTTTCATCTCTTTGAGAAAAATCTGAACTGAAGTGGAAAATTTTTATATTATTTTGGGGAAAAGAATTGATCAATAACTTATTTCATTTTCAATGAGAAAATTCAGAATCGAAGTTGAACTTTTCTTCTTGCGAGAAAATATATTGAAGAGAACTTTAAATTTTTTCATCTCTTTGAGAAAGGTCGGAACTGAATTTAAGAAAATTTAGAATTAAAGTGAAACTTTTTATCTTCATAGAAAATAATGACAATCTAAGTATAACTTTTCCTATCTTCTAAGGAAAAATTTAGAACTGAACTTTAAATTTTTTATGTCTTGGTGAACTTAAAACTGAAGTGGAAGCTTTTTATTTTCTCTGGAGAAATTAGAATTGAATTGTGTTCTTTGGTAAAATTCAGATTAGAACTTGAACTTTTCTATCTTCTAAGAAAAATTTGGAACAATATTTTAAATTTTTTCATCTCTTTGAGAAAAATCTGAATTGAAGTGGAAAATTTCTATTATTTTGGGAAAATAGAATTGATTAATAGCTTATTTAATTTTCATTGAGAAAATTCAGAATCGAAGTTGAACTTTTCTTCTTCCGGGGAAATATTTGGAACAGAACTTTAAATTTTTTCATCTCTTTGAGAATGGTCAGAACTGAATTTAAGAAAATTTAGAATTTAAGTGAAATTTTTTATCTTCATAGAAAATAATCATAATCATAGTATAACTTTTCCTATCTTCTACGGAAAAATTTAGAAGTGAACTTTAAATTTTTTATGTCTTGGGACTTTTCTTGTTCCGGGAAAATATTTGGAATAGAACTTTAAATTTAACTCTTTGAGAAAGGTCGGAATTGAATTTAAGAAAATTTAGAATTAAAGTGAAACTTTTTATCTTCATGGAAAATAATCACTATCATAGTATAACTTTTCCTATCTTCTACGGAAAAATTTAGAAGTGAACTTTAAATTTTTTATGTCTTGGTGAACTTAAAACTGAAGTGTAAGCTTTTTGTTTTCTCTGGTGAAATTAGAATTGAATTGTGTTCTTTGGTAAAATTCAGAAGAGAACTTGCACTTTTCTATCTTCTATGAAAAATTGAGCCTGCTAGTAGTATCATTATCTCTAAAATTATTTTTCTTATATCTCTGACCTTTTTAATAGATATTCTGAATGTTTGACGTTCTAGCATTCCCTAAAAATAATGAACACTTAACAAAATAATGCATTAGATATTTTTAATGAAATAACGACATGTAGAATATTAATATAAAAATATGTTAAATACATTATTATACATTATTAGTACACTTGCGCTTCACTTTCCGTCAATTCATCTTTATATTCATTGATGATATTGTCTGCTAATGTCCTTTTTATTCTGCCTGCGATTTCACTGTCTATTGTCACATTATTTTTCATAGGTAGCAGTTTTGGCACATTTAAATTATATGATTTATGATGTTGATGCAGCTGTATGCATGTCTTCTTTTTCCTTTTGCTTTCATTCGAATGCTAACACCGGAAAGATTGCGATAAGATCTATCAACGGCTAACATGCTACCAGAACCATTAGCTAGAAGTTGTCCCTCTTCATCAACTATTATTTTTAAGTTGGCATTCTCTTTGACTACTAATTTCTCTGGTAATGTTACTCTCGCATATCCACCACTTGCATGATGGAAATTCTTGGGTACACCAAAGGAATTTAACTCCTCACTGTCATGACAACGTATGCATACATTCCCAATAAGATCTCTTGCACTCGTTTCATAGTTCAGGTATTTCTCCTTGTCAGCATTCAACACGACGATGATTTTTTCATGTGCACATACTTTCGTCGAATAATTCATCTTCACTTTTTACAGATATGAATTGTGTGTTGATCCTTCCACTGCGTAAAAAATACTGATTTAATGCATGCAATAAACTCGGTAGTGTCGATAACCTGCCATAGAGTATCAGTGGAAAAGCCGCGTCGTGTCTATGAACAAGCACAGAGTACGATTGGTAGAGCCGTAAGTATATTTCATGTCATTTTAAGATTTAAGAAAATTTAGAATTAAAGTGAAACTTTCTATATTCATAAAAAATAATCACAATCATAGTATAACTTTTCCTATCTTCTATGGAAAAATTCAGAACTGAACTTTAAATTTTTTATGTCTTGGTGAGCTTAAAACTGACGTGGAAAATATTTGGAGCCGAACTTTAAATTTTTTCATCTCGTTGAGAAAAGTCGGAACTGAATTTAAGAAAATTTAGAATTAAAGTGAAACTTTCTATATTCATAAAAAATAATCACAATCATAGTATAACTTTTCCTATCTTCTATGGAAAAATTCAGAACTGAACTTTAAATTTTTTATGTCTTGGTGAACTTAAAACTGACGTGGAAGCTTCACCTACGAAATACTAAGAAACCTTAGCTCAGAAAAGCCTGAAATAGCCAACTACTCATCCCAAACTATAGGTTTCAGACAACAAACACCTATGAGGGACTAAGAATCCTAGCTCTGAAAAGTCTAAAAAGCAAACTACACCTCCCAAATCATAATTTTCTGAAAGCACACACCTATGAAATGGTAAGAAATCAAGCTCAGAAAAGTCAAAAATAGCAAACCACTCATTCCCAAATCATAGGTTTCAGTCAACACACACCTACGAAAGGCTAAGAAATCTAGCTCAGAAAAGTCAAAAAATAGCAACCCACCCATCCCAAATCATAGGTTTCAGACAACACACACCTACGAAAGACTAAGAAATCTGGTTAAGAAAAGTCGGAAATAGCAAATTGCATACCTCAAATCATAAGTTTCAGACAACACACACCTATGAAATACTAAGAAACCTTAGCTCAGAAAAGCCTGAAATAGCAAACTATTCATCCCAAACTATAGGTTTCAGACAACAAACACCTATGAGGGACTAAGAATCCTAGCTCTGAAAAGTCTAAAAAGCAAACTACAAATCCCAAATCATAATTTTCTGACAGCACACACCTATGAAAGACTAAGAAACCTAGCTCAGAAAAGTCAAAAATAGCAAATTAACCATCCCAAATCATAGGTTTCAGACAACACATACCTATGAAAGGCTAAGAAATCCAGCTCAGAAAAGTCAAAAATAGCAACCCACCCATCCCAAATCATTGGTTTCAGACAACACACATCAACGAAAGACTAAGAAATCTAGCTTAGAAAAGCCCGAAATAGTAATTTACATATCCCAAATCATAAGTTTCAGACAACATTCACCTACGAAATACTATGAAACCTTAGCTCAGAAATGCCTGAAATAGCAAATTACACACCTCAAATCATAAGTTTCAGACAACACACACCTACGAAATACTTAGCTCAGAAAAAGCCTGAAATAGCAAACTACTCATCCCAAACTATAGGTTTCAGACAACAAACACCTATGAAAGGCTAAGAAACATAGCTCTGAAAAGTCCAAAAAGCAAACTACAAATCCCAAATCATAGGTTTCAGACAACACACACCAACGAAAGACGAAGAACCTTATATCCCAAATCATAGGTTTCAGTCAACACACACCAACGAAAGACTAAGAAATCTAGCTTAGAAAAGCCCGAAATAGTAATTTACATATCCCAAATCATAAGTTTCAGACAACATTCAACTACGAAATACTATGAAACCCTAGCTCAGAAAGGCCTGAAATGGCAAATTAGACACCTCAAGTCATAAGTTTCAAACAACACACACCTACGAAATACTAAGAAACCTTAGCTCAGAAAAGCCTGAAATAGCAAACTACTCATCCCAAACTATAGGTTTCAGACAACAAACACCTATGAGGGACTAAGAATCGTAGCTCTGAAAAGTCCAAAAAGCAAACTACAAATCCCAAATCATAGGTTTCAGACAACACACACCAACGAAAGACTAAGAAATCTAGCTTAGAAAAGCCCGAAATAGTAATTTACATATCGCAAATCATAAGTTTCAGTCAACACACACCTACGAAAGGCTAAGAAATCCAGCTCTGAAAAGTCCAACAGCAAACTACTCATCCCAAACTATAGGTTTCAGACGACAAACACCTATGAAAGGCTAAGAAATCTAGCTCAGAAAAGTCAAAAATAGTAATTTACATATCCCAAATCATAAGTTTCTGACAACACACACCTATGAAAGTCCAAGAAACCTAGCTCTGAAAAGTCCAACAGCAAACTACTCATCCCAAACTATAGGTTTCAGACGACAAACACCTATGAAAGGCTAAGAAATCTAGCTCAGAAAAGCCCGAAATAGTGATTTACATATCCCAAATCATAATTTTCTGACAACATTCACCTACAATATACTAGGAGAGCCTAGCTCATAAAAGTCTGAAATAGCAAACTACTCATCCCAAACTAGAAGTTTCAGACAGCAAACACCTATGAGAGACTAAGAATCCTAGCTCTGAAAAGTCCAAATAGCAAACTACACATCCCAAATCATAATTTTCTGACAACACACACCTATGAAAGGCTAAGAAATCCAGCTCAGAAAAGTCAAAAATAGCAAACCACCCATCCCAAATCATAGGTTTCAGACAACACATACCTATGAAAGACTATGAAATCCAAATCAGAAAAGTCAAAAATAGCAACCCATATACCCCAAATCATAGGTTTCAGACAACATACATCAACGAAATACGGGGGCTGGGGAGGGCCTTTGAGGGTCTGGGGGGGCCTTGAGGGCCGGGTGGTCCTTTGGGAGCTTGGGGGGACCTTTGAGGACCAGGGGCTTCCTTCGGGGTCGGGTTAGGGTGATCGGAACCCTTTGGGGTTGGGGATAGAGGACCTCACGACACTGTTCAAATGGAACTTGTGTATTATAACGACCACAGAGTTTCAACCTCAAATCCTCTTCTAAAATCTCTTCAAAAATCATCTTTTAAAATGTCTCTAACTGTTTCGCCGAAATAATTCCCTAAAATAATAATTTGTTCTGAAAAAATATAATAAAGCCTTAAAAAAGTATTAAAATGGTGGCTCAGGAGCCTTTGGGGCACCGGGGGCCCTTTAGAGGGGGTGCGAAGGGAGGGGGTCCTTCTGTGTCTCAATGCAAAAAAAATATTAAAAAATGGGGGAGAGAAGGGGAGGGGGAGGAGGGGAGGGGAGGAGGAGGGGAGGGAGAGGAGGGGAGGGGAAGGGGAAGGTGAGGAGGGGGGAGGAGAGGAAGGGAGAGGGAGGGGGACTCTTTGGGGGCCAAGGGGGGGGGGAGGGGGCCTTTGGGGGCTAGGGGGTCCTTTGGGGGTCTGGGGGACCCTTGAGGGCCGGGTGGCCCTTTGGGAGCCCGTCGACCTTTGAGGACCGGTTGGTTCCTTCGGGGTTGGGGTGGGGTATGAGGATTCTTTGGGGTTGTGGTAGGGGACCTCACATCACTGTTCAAATGGAACTTGTGTATTATAACGACCAAACTCAAAACCTCTTCTAAAATCATCTTTTAAATCATCTTTTAAAATGTCTCTAACTGTTTCGCCGAAATAATTCCCTAAAACGGTTTCACCCAAATAATCCCTAATCGTAATTTCAGCGTGTTCCTTTTGTTTTGGCATCTCTGTGCTGTCACATTTGAAATTACTAAGAAACATGATTCCCGCGCTAAAACAATTCATCGCTAAGATGTTTCTTGGAGAATTGTTTCCATGGCGTTTGGTTATTAATATCTTTTGGAGTTCGACCAGTAGAACTGTTTCCGAGGCAAAGACATTAATGACTTGGATCTATTCCTGGAGAATCGTTTCTAGGCGAAAATTTTTAAAGTCTGACAGATGATGTCATTGGTTGATTGATCTGTCAAGAAAGGGGAAGCCCAAAACAACAACAACAACAAATACTATTTCTGGATCATAACATTCTTCCCAGGCACTTGGCCAAAAACAACAAATACTCTTTCTTGGATCATAACATTCGCCTCGAGCGTGCCAAAAACACACCTGGAGAAAGAGACCTTGGAGAAAAAGGTCATTGACACTGTCCCCATTAAACTATGTAAAAAAGTTGTAGGTGGCAGCAGGGGTGCGTGACACGACCTCCTGAGGCATCTCTACTTACTACTACAACTGCAGTACAACACTTAAAATATTGAGGGGAAATTTGAACTAAATCAAAAGATACTATACGCAAGCACAGTGTCAAAAGAACCGTTTTTTCGGGTAGGGGGGGATGAATTTTGTGCTGGGGTGATTTTCCATGGGAAGGAAAATTTTCGGGGGCGAACTTTCTAGGGGAGATTTTACACTTGGGAAATTGCCTGAATTCCTGTACGAATTTCTTTTTATTAGTCTTACTTTGTCTTTGCCGATTCAATTTTACATGTGAAGATGTTAAGGGGAATTGTCCGGAATTAAATTTTTATCGGGTTGGAGTTTTCTAGAGCATTCCACGAGAGAAATTCCGCGAGGGATTTTTCACGAATAAAATTCACTCTGGGGGAGTCTTCCACGGGATAAATTCGCCAGAGGGAATTTTCTGCGGGTGGAACTTTCTAGTAGGGGTTGGGTTTTTTTACGGGAAAGCTTTTCCAAGGAGGATGGGGTTTCCGGCATGATTTTAAAAATTATATTGAAGCGATATTCGTATAGGACATAGACATTATTGCTAGTTATCAAAACGAGTCGAATGAAGATATTTTCAATCAATCATAAGTTCATATACCAAAAAAAAAAAAAAAAAAAAAAAAAAAAAAAAAAAAAAAAAAAAAAAAAAAAACTGACGCCGTAGAAGAAGAAATTGTTTTCGTTTTAAAAAAATTTGAAACACTGGAAACAAAATGGAAACAGAGGCTATCCCTTCCACAAGTTGAGGAAAAGGCCCAAAAATTCCCGCTCAATTACAGAACAAGAAAGTTACTATAGACCTAAGGTTTGACACGAAAGATGAATGTTTCAAATATGCAGGCTTAGTTGCAGGGCTGCAGTTTTGAGGGACAATACCAGTAAATATAATTTTTGACTTTAAACAATGCCGGTCTGAAGGAGGGGGAAAATTTTCCTTCAGATTCCTTTAATTGATTTGACGCCAAATGCCCCATTCGAGTAAAATATATTAAAATATGTGTAAATAAAAAAACAAGGAGTTTGATACCATATGGAAAATTTACAAACCGTTTTTGTGCCTTGTCTTGTGCCTAAATCAAGCTAAAAAGGCTTAAAACATCGCTTATTGCCAATCTTTAAAATGCATTGCATGCTGATATTTTTACTTTATTAGAATCATTGTCTCAAGAATGGATTTGAGCATTCAGTTGGAACTTTCAGAAAACGCTTAAAGGGGGAAGATCAATTGAACAAAAGGTAATATGTGCATGCTACTAGTAATACTACTACCGCTGCTGCACTTACTACCACTACTACCACTACTGTTGCTACTTCAACTACTACCTCTATTGAATTAAGATGGAAACCACAAAAGTATATAATGATACAGGTTATCAAAAGGATATATCAGCAATGTCTAATTGCATTAATTTGAATCACTAATATCTCCTCAATCTGTTTAACAAGGCCCATATGATGGTCTCTACAAGGCCCTTGAAGATACACCCCTGGATTCTGACAAGGCCCTGTTTCCAAGCCGGCAGCAAGTGTTATGTCAGTGTTTAGATTTGGGAAGACATGCCCTGGACTCCGACAAGGCCCTATTTTAAATGGTCAGGTGTTATGTAATAGAGGATTACGCAATCGTGTGAGACCTTGCTTCAGCACTATTTCTGCATCGGAAGGATAAACATCGTATATAAAAAAGAGTGAAGATGCAATTTTCCAAAAAGACGAGCGTACAGGATAGAGTTGTATTAGCATTGACTGCTGAGAAAGGGAAATATTTGAATCATGAAACAAGTGCTAATGACAATCTTATTGGATGTGTATGCATGCATTGTCATGACAGTAAGGAGTTAAATTTTTTTGGACTACCAAGAAAACTTGAGTGTTATAGAGGTGGATATGCGAGAGTAGTATCTCCAGAAAAGTTAGTGTTCAAAGAAAAAACAAACCTAAAACTTTTAGTTGATAAAGAAGGTCAACTTCTTGCTGATATTAAAGTGTTATCAGTTGATAGAAAATGATTTGTCTTCTTTTACCATTCAAGGAAAGAAAAAAAGAAGACAAATTTACCCTCGCAACCTCATACAACATATCTTGTCTAGATACCGAAACTGTTACCGAAAAGGGGGTAGCGGAGATAATCTGCAAGGAAATTAAAAGTGAATTGATTGAAAAGAATCCCAACGCAAGCAATAATGTTGTTGTTATATTGTTACTTTAGAAAAATGGTTTATTCTAGATGGAAATTTTCAAAGATTGTCAGTACGAAAGAGAATCTTCACGAAGAGATTGATTGATGACATAATGAAAAATAAGTCTCTATCGTTGGACTATTGTCTGAGACTTATGTGTCGTGCCCCCCAGGCATTTACGTAATTTATAGATATATTAATTGAAACGAAAAAAAATGATATTGCACATCTGTTTGAAGATCACCCAGAGTTTCAGGTACTCCTCCTAAATCTCTAGTGACCCAATAAGTCAAAACTGATAGTAAAGTAAATTTATTTTTCCCGATCCGTTTCTTTTTGGCGGTGAGAGAGTCACAATCGAAAATGCTTTACACGTGTCCATTATGCTTGTATACAATGGAGAACTGGTCATCCTGTGAGCATTGTACCTTTGTTGATGACTATGATGACAAGTGTAGATTATGCAGTCCATGTAAACTACATAGAAAATATGCTTTGCAAATTAAACACAGTCTTCCTGTCTTGAACAGATTTGTGACTCTCATACTAGAGCTTTCCTATGCTAAAATTGTCACAATGATAAATGTGATCAATGGGAAAATACTTAGCCTGGTATGGTTGCAATAAACCTTAAACGAAATTTCAGTTTATTTTTAAGAGACTGGTACCGTCGTTGTTTTAATTTGTTTTGGGAAAAAGAACATGGTATACGCTTCAATTGCTGAAATAATAAAAGAGTTTGGTTTTTACGACATCACTGTGAAGATACCGGCTACTTTGATTATCAACCTGCAGACTTTTATTTGGCTGTTACAGAAAGTAATTCTTCATATGAGAATTCTTTCTGTGACATTACTTCAAATAGGCAAATTGAAACACGTGAATTTTATAATATGAATTAGAAGAGTATTATTGACTTTAAAAAGTGATTTAATAAAAATAAAGTTACATAATATTGTACAAAATGTAACCCCGACTTTGCATGCTAAGGTGAATATAAGTAAAGCCCTAACGAACTGCTTCCACTTATCGTTTCTGATGACTAACTATACGTAGAAGAAGAAATATAAAACGAAACAGTGTTTTGTACATACAAATTTTATTAATAAACAAATTTACATACATTTTTATATTTTTACATACAATTTTACTCTTAGGGCACCAAAATTTATATCATATATGTAGGAAAGAGGAATTTCAACTAGAAAGTTGTTCAATCGTGGATTGTCACCATAACTGTTGAGGAATTCACCGTAAGTTTGCCCGCAACATCGAAAAACAAAATAAATTAGTGCATGAAAACCACAGCTTTTGGTTGATAAGTCTTGTCCTCGCTTCTGATTTTAAATAATGGATTTCCACATTTCTCAGGAAAGTTTTTAATGTGAGGCATGTAGAACGTATATATTAGGCCAAGAGGATCAAAAAATTCAGTATTCTTTGTTGTTTGAAAGATGTAAAGCCGATGCTCCGTCTTTACAGTTGATGTGCTACTTTTAACAATGATAAGGATATTTTTAACACTTTGAATACATTGAGAAAATCTAAAGGTATGCAATAGGATTTGTATTAATACATATAAGGATCCAAAGTGAATACATTGATTATTTGATTTGTGTTCATGGCGCCAATTCTAATAGAACACTGCCATCAGGGTAATTTCCCCGTTGGTTTCAAATTGATTTAGTGAGATTAGCGCAATGGTCTCTGTCAAGGGTTCATTAAAGTTACCCTCTAAATGTACAGTACCTGTTCGGACAGTTGCCATATCTAGAGTATCGGAAAAATCCATTACAATGATACCATGAATTTTTACAAACATTTCTTCGGTTATACCATTTTCATATAATTGTAAATCTTGATCTAGAGATTGCATTGTCAATTCATATCATGTCCTGTAAGATTTATCAAAGGATTAGTTGTAGAGTAGAATTCCATTTACTTTACATAAAAGACATGAAAGTTCAAACATTTCAAATTTATGCGGAGAATTCGTCCATGATCTAACGGCGCTAGCACTTCTTACAAAAGCCAAAGCAAGTTTTGAAGGAATTTCACTATTGGTAAAAGATAAATCAGTGTGGGTACGCGTACCCGTAGCAATATGTCATTGATTCGTGATTGTATGAGGAACGATCAATATGATATTATTTCCAGAGGTTCTTAATTTTTCAATTGAAAAGACGACAGAACTCAAAACTTGTTGTTTTTGGACATGGAGTATTCCCAAGGTGAAAGAGACTGCTACATCGGGTGCAGTGGCAACTACTTTCCGCAAAATAAAATTGGACGGTGGAAGTTGTAATTTTATATCAATCTTAATATTGTGAGGCAACCATTGAGATATAATCAGTGTCTCATGATTTATTTTCCCAACCAAGTGTAAATCTTTAATTGTCGCATCTCTAAGTATATTGCCAGTGTCAGTGTCCATTTTATTAATATGCAATAGCTATACGTCTCAATTTCTTATAGGACTAAAGAGTCAGAAAAATGAGTTGTATATAACTTGCACAATTTGAGATTGTTGCTCGTGCTCACCAATGTTCCATAAATGTAGACACTTATTTGTCTAAATAAATTGTACAGTACACTATTTTCATAGAATAAACACCCGGATGCATTTGGTTTTTCATTGTTAGAAATTTTACAATGACATGCAAATTTGTAAATATTGAAGTTAAACCTATGAAAGAATATTCAATTGGATAAATTTGAAAATGGACGTTTTGTGAGAGCAGCTGCTGCGGATAAAATTTTTCATTGAAACGATGTTTTACACTCACGTCAACATTTTCTGCATTGAAAAGGTTTAGAGATGAGTTGACTGACGGATGAGATCCTTTATGTGGTAGATGTGCCAATTATAGGAAAAGAAATACTTTTTCGATCTAAAAATTTTTCTTTCCTTTTCTTGTTTGATGCTTTAAGCTTCCGGCCTGGGTTGACACTGATGAGGTCTTTCTTGCTCTTTTTAAATCTTTTACACTTTGTCGTGATTTCAATCACTCACCGAAGGATCGGGCGCTGAACCTGAGATTTTGTGAAATAATTTTTTCAAAATCCTTCCCACAAACCCAATCCTGTAGTATAAAGGACGCAAAATCCTCGGCAACCAGTGCAAGATTTTTTTTTGGCCAGGGGTAGTGCAGAGCAAAATTACTGAGGAGACCAATTGCCGAGAACATAACCGGATTTTGACGAAGGACGCCTTTAATAGCCCATTCCATGAACCAATTGTCGTGGTCCGAGAGTAGCAACATAACAATCAATATCGGGACAAATAAAAGTATTTTTTCTATTAGCCATCTCACTGAATGGGTTAAAAATGGCATATAATAACAGCCAAACCTTTTGTCATTACTAGAAGATCGTCCAATTCACTCATTAATGTTAACTGACAGAGCTCCAAATACGAAGTATTGACTGAAATGTAATGAAGGTGCTTTATATTGTAGTGGTGAAAGTATTCGTGACTTGTTTTTCGTTTGCGAATACGTAGAAGGGGACATTGCTATTAGCGACTCTCGATCTCTCGACAAAGCATATATAAAGAAATGTAAAATTGTCAGATAAGAATGCGGATGTATAGTCTGCATAGATAACATGCACCTTACCACTGAAATGTTTTACTTTAATAACATGATCTTTAAAACGGAACACCTTACGCGAATCCTTATTGAGGAAAATTTTTTCATTCTCAAAAGGATTGGTAATGTAAATTCTCCTTTGTTCTGCCTAATAGTCGAATGTGAGGCCACCCCTTTTTCGACACACAATATTTTTGTTGATAGCTTGACACAAGTAACTCATGTTGATGTGTTCCCCATAGGGTATAACTGCAAAGAGGTAATCATCAGAGTCAATATTTGCCACCAAAACCTCGTCAGAAAAGTCAAAGGGTCTTACTTTTATATCATATGTACGATCCTTTTTTAGGATATCAAATGTATTTTTAGGAATACAATCTATAAGAGCAATTTCATACCTTCCTTAAATGTAATGATGGGGAAGAGTCTGTCTAATTTTTTTTTGTTTTATTAAATTATTCATAGAAGGGATGAGAAACATTGGACATGAATGTCATAAAAAATAATTAGAAATTATGAACACCATTAGAGGCAATCCAGGAATAAAAATCACAGTTGTATCCTATCCAGCGAACGAGCAACTGTCTCTTACCCTTTGAGTTCGACTCTTTAATACCTTTTGCATTTGATGCATTACATTATTTCGAAATTTTTGCAATTCATAATCATAAAACCCACCAAGAATCTCGTCATCTTTCATATCACGAAGACGATACGTTAAAGGTTTGGTGTCTAAGACCTTTGACACTTTAAAAAGCTAAGTGGACCATAAGTAATTCCCCTTTTCAAAAATATTTCTTGTTTGATTGATTTGAACAGTATCATCAACATTAAATTTTTTCTTCCCAACCTATTCATTGGAATATTGTTAAAAAAAATGTCAAGTTACTTGTTACTGTGATGAACTTCAAGAGGACTAAGATTGGACAAGGATCAATGAGGACGTTGATTATAAATAAGCATGATTTTATCTAAATCTTGAATAAAAGCAACAGTATTTTTTAATGTGCAATATCTTAAAATTAAAAGTCGAATAGTTTTTATCAAACGTTCAGCCAATGCCGCCTTTATTGGTCCATGACTATGATAGAGCATTTTATTATTTTTCAATAAAACCATTTTTACATGTGGATTAACAGCTTCACTTCTCCGATCTGTTTGAATTTTTCTATAAGAATCCTGTTCAAAGATAGATTCAAGGGCTCTAGGGTTCTAAAGATAATGATCAAAGCGAACTTTGTAATTTTAATGAATAGTGCAGCTTGGCTCGTTTTGTAAATACTCGTTTGCTAGCTTCTTTTCAGCTCCGGTAACTTGGAAAATGTAGTGGGAGAACTTAAACTTCCCACTTCTTCAATATTCTCATAATTCCGTTTCAAAACTTTTTCCATTTTGAACGTAAAGGGGGTGTCCAGCTTCCGCTACCCTTTTGCATACTAAATGCCACGGAAAGACGCTTTCGCTTAAAGATAGCGTGCTATCTTTTGGTATATCTTGTGACATGTCTCCAAATTTCTTTAATCGTTCTAACCCATGTTTATTCCCAATAAGACTGTTTGGAAAATTTGACGACTTTAAAAATTTATACGAATGACTATCAAAGGATTCAAGTCCTTTACAATTCGCAATCAAATCTGATAGCAAATCAATTAAATTTTAGGGCTTGCCATGGATTATAACTTCATTCTTTTTCTTGTCAATTTGTTCATTTTCAGCGAAATAAGTGAAGAATATTTTACTTTGCTCTCGACATAATTGGAGTAATAGGTCTGCAACACTTGTTAAGCCTTTAGATAAATCTTCTTCTCGTTTTGGCTTTTTCAGAGTTTCAGGACTTTCAAAAGTTGGAGGTTGACCGATGACATTTACTTTGAGCGGTCTTTCACGATAAGGTTATGTTTGTCAATACATCGAAGGGCATTTTGAAGCAACATTAATTTTTGATCATCGGCAATTGTTCCATTGTTAATAAAAATTTCAAGATTATCTTCAAAGAGATTTTTTGTGAAAGAGCAAGTTTAATCGGCGTCAATATATAGGTTTTGGCCATTAATAGAGAATAGTGTTTACAAGTCCTGCGATTATCAGCAGTAACAATGAAAAAAACTACCATTTGCCTGAACAAGCTGTTTTCTTTTAAAATCTTTTCCTTTCTTTTTGCAAGCTAGGACACGTACAAGCAAACGATGTTGCTTTGTCCGTTGTCAAACACCTTCTAACAGTTGAACATTGCCTTCAGTTAAATTTAAACAAAGTTCAGACAAGAGATTAATGAATTCATTGTCAATACCATGTTTGAGTACAGCTTTCGTAAGCAGTGATTTTGAATTACTTAGGATAGGAAAAAATATCTGTTTCCATGTAGCTTCTTCAGCGTCATGAGGGTGACTAATGACACTTTTTACTATTAACGGGTTGACATATTATAATTTCCCTATCAAAAATATCGGTGAGTACAAGTAACTCTTCGGGCGTGTTTTGAATAAGATCCAATAAAATATAACTATAAGGTTTATTAATAGCTTGATTGTGGGCCGAGAGCTAAAATTTCGGTTCGTCAGGATATATTTGCTTGTTTAGAGCTATAAGAAAACTTGAATCGCAAACAACCCTATAGATGATATAGTAAGTAAAATTCAAAGCAAGTTTTCTCATTCATTTACTCTGATAAAAAAAGATTGTAGAGAACAATAGTTGCGGAAAATTTTGTCATGATGTGACAGGACCATGAATAATTTAACATCTCCTGAGACCATTCTTTAATAGATTCAGCTAAATCATCAACAATCAACCGAGAATTTGTTTCAATACTATTAAAAACGTCAAGTCCTCGTATAGATTTTATGTCTGGTGAAATGCTATTTATATTTTCATATGAATCTTGCCATATACAATAGCAATAGTAGATTTTTTCGGATTCTCTAAGAACTTTTTGTCACGATTTTGAATTATATTCGTTAAATTGTTGTTTTTCCAGACATTGATGGTCCACATAGAAATGGTCTGAATAGTGATTTAAATTGATATATACTCCTCCAATGTCAAAATACAACTAAACAAACCTAACCTCAATTTGTTGAATAAATACTCAGAAAATAGAACATACATGGTTTTCTTTAATACTTAATTAAATACACCAAAAATTTTTAAAAATATATTTACATAAACACGTCAACATTAAAGCAGACAATTAGAGAATGGGTCCCAACCGGAGGGTTAGACGTGACCAGACTTATCCAGAGGACGAGGCGACCAGAATGGCCTCAGGAAACTGCCACAGCGGTAAGGGCTGGACCGATGGGAAGAAACATCGGCTAAAAACACTTTAATCCTTAATAAAAGTATTATGCTAAAAGAGTATAATAGTTTTAAAATATTGATACTACTTTGAGTAAAAAATTATTAAAAATTAAATCACGAAAAAAATGACTAGAAAAAACACAACTAGAAAAAATACAAGACTAGAAAATACACTGCTGAGCTGGAGACTGATGGAACCGCCCCCACCCTCATCCCTCCAACTATTGAGCTATCTCCTGACCGAGTTGTTTTCTGTAATCTATAAAATCAACTCGATCTGATGCAAGACAGTTACTGTGTGGTAGTACCCTCACACCGTCCACGTGTACAGAGACTTTATCCGACATTGCGGACATGGCATTTACTTTCTACTCTAACTGTGTAGTGTTTAAATTTTAAAGAGCAAATTACCATGACCTTTAATCTTGGAACTAAATTATTTTCTACGCAGTTCCTAAACCTAAACGTAGAAGAAGAAATCTAAAGGACACAGTAATTTGTACATATACAAATTCTATTAATAAACAAATTTACATACATTTTTAAAGCATTTCCCTTCCAGGGCACCGAAATTTATATAATAAAGGTAGGAAAGAGTATTTTCAACAAAAAAGTCGTTCAATCGAAGATTTTCATCATAAATCTTGAGGAATTCCATGTAAGTATGTCCATGACTTCGAAAAATAAAATATAATAGGGCATGAAAACCACGGCGTTTCACCGATAGATCTTGTAACCGCTTTCGATTTTGAATAATAGATTTTTCGCTGTGCTCAAGAAATCTTTTAATGTGAGATGTGTAGAATGTATACGGTAAGCCAAGAGGATAAAAAAATTTCTATATTGCTTCTTGTTTGAAAGATGCATAACCAATGCCCCGTCTTTACCGTTGATGGACTGCTATTAACAATAATAATGGTATTGTCAACATGTTGAATATGCTCCAAGAAATCTGAAGGTATGCAAATAGGATTTATTTTTGAACATGTAGGAGTCCATATTGAACACATTGAGCATTTGATTCTTGTTCATGGCCCCAAGTCTAATAACACTGCCGTCAGGGGTAATTTCCCAAAAGGTTTCAAATTGATTTAGCGAGATTAATGCAATACTTTTCTACAATGGCTCGGAAAAGGTACACTCTAACCGTACATTACCCGTTCTTACAATACTCATATCTTGAGTACCGAACAAATCCAATACAATAATACCATGAGTTTTCGTAAACATTTCTTCACTTATACCATTTTCAAATAATTGAGAATCTCGATCTAGGGATTACATTGTCAATTCACATAGGGTTCTGTAAGGTTTATCAAAGGATAAATTGTAGAGCGGGATTGCATTCGCTTTACACAAAAGCGATATATGTCCAAACAGTTCAAATTAATGCGGGGAGTCTGTCCATGATCCAGAAGCTCTAGCACTTTTTAGAAAAGCCAATGCCAATTTTGAAGGAATTTCGCCATTGATAAATGATGAATCGGTATAGTTACGCGTACCTGTAGCATTATGGCGTTGATTCGTGACTGTATGAGGCACGAGAAATTTAATATTATTTCCAACAGCTCTTAATTTTTCAATAGCCAAAGCAACAGAACTCATAACTTGTTGTTTTCGTACATGGAGTATTGCTGAGGTGAGAGAGACTGTTACATCAGTGCAGCGGCCAGTAATTTTCGCATAATAGAATTGGACTATGCAAGCTGTAGTTTTGTATCAGTCTTTACATTAGGAGGCAGCCATTGAGGCATATTAAATATCTCATGATTTAGTTTCCCAACTAAATGTAAATCTTTGGTTGTCGCATCTCTAAGAATATTAGTGACTTCAGTGTCTGTTTTATATTCATAACCCAATGCTTTTTATCTCAATAGCTTATAAGACTTTAGAATCATCAATCTGAATTGTATATAACTTGCATAATTTGAAAGATTATTCCTCGTGCTCACCAATTTTCCATTTATGTAGACACTTATTTGTCGAAATAAATTGTGTAGTACACAATTTTCGTAGGATAACCCCTCGGCTGCACTTGATTTTTTATTGCTAGATTTTATAACAATGATATTTCAATCAATAAATGTCGAAGTCAAATCTATGAAGTAGTCTTCATTGGAATAAATTTGAAAATGAACATTTTCTGAGTTGCGGATAAAATTGTTCATAGTATGCATTTTCCTGACATATGCATTTTCCGCTTTGAAAAGGTTTAGAGATGAGGTTACTGAAGGGTGAAAATCTTTGTGGTAGATATGCCATTTTCTAGGAAAAGAAGTCCTTTTTGGATCTTTTTATTTTCTTCTTCTCTGATGCTTTACGCTTCCGGGCTGAGTTGAGACTGATGAGTGCTGGGGTCTTTCGCACCCTTTTTAAACCTTTTCCGCGTTGTTTCAATCACTCCCCAAGGGATCGCCCACTCAACCTGAGATTTTGCGAAACACTTTCTTAAATATCCTTCCCAGAGCCCCAATCATGTAGTGTAGAGGAGGCAAAAACCGCTACAACCGATGCACTATATTTTATAGACTGGGGTAGTGCGGAGCAAAACAGCTTAGCAAACCAATTGCTGAGACTGTACCCGGACACTGACGAACGAACCCTGTCATACTCCATTCTATGACCCAACTTCCGTGGCCCAAGAGTATCAACATAACAATCAATATCAGGACATACAAACTGAGTTTTATTAGCCATTTCTCTGAATCAATTTAAAAAAAAAACTTTTCAAACAAGATTTTGGGTATCACCTCCTTCTATCACTGTAAAAGTCTAAAATCTGTGTTATTGGCACTTTACTGAAAACCAATTTTATGGCAAATATTTTCTTTTGTACTTAGTATATAATATACATTGAAATTATAGTAACATTTTGAACTTAGGAGCATTTAGCAATTAATATCATTATACATCAAATATTCAGTTTAATTTATTAGCTCTTTTTAAATTTGTTCAAGACGAATATAGTTTCACTACAAACAAGTGTTTGGATACTGCCTCCTTCCTGAACTGTAAATTAAAACCAAAAGTCTACGGCGTCATTGGTGCTTAACTGAAAACGAATTATATTACAAATTTTTTCTTTTCCAGTTCTTACAGCATTGAAAATAAAAATAAAATTACAGTGAAATAAATTCTTGAACTGATGGAGATTTCAACAATTCATATCATTATATATCAAATATTTAATTTGATGTTGTTTATACTTTCCAAGACTGTTCAAGACGCATATAGTTTTCAGTAAAGCACCAATGAAGCAGTAGGTTTTAGACTTTTACAGTGAGAAAATGAGGTGGTACCCAAACTCTTGTTTGTAGTGATTTTTGTCCGTTTCATGATTGATTTGCATATTTAATTTAAGCTTCACTCGTTTTAAGATGCATTTATTAATTTATATTAATATCTATTGTATCTTCGTTTGCATTGATTGTTTATTTAATTTCTGTTCGCTTTAAGTTTCATTTATACTTCAATGGAAAAATATTTTTTCGCTTTAAGCTTGATTTTCATATTCTATCTAAGCATTACTCGCATCATTTATGTTATTAGCCTACTTGTTAGATGTTTTTTCCTATGAATTATTTACTTTCTGTTCGTTTTGGGTTTCATTTATTCTTTAATAGTAATTTCTGGTCTCTTGAGTTTGAATTTAATAGGTATTTGTATCTGCTGAGATTAAGTTTAAAATGGCCTTTACTTTTCTTTGAAAAACTTATTTTTCGAAAACTTTTTTTAATTAATTTTTGTTTGTTTTTGATTGCAAAAAGTTTCCGGTTTTTAAAAATTTCTCTTTTCTGTAAAATTCAAAATTGAAGTTTAACATTTTTTTTCTTCACTTGAGAAAATTCAGAATCAAACCTTAACATTTTACACTTCCATGGAAAAATCCAGAAGAGAAGTTGAACTTCTTTTCTTATTTGAAAAATTCAGATCCCAAGTGGTAATTTTTATCTTCGTTCTTCACTTCTTTGAGAAAACTAAGAACTAAAGTGGAACTCTTTCTTTTTTAGGAAAACTCAGAACTGAAGAATAACTTGTTTTCCCTTCTTCGGAAAAAATCAGAGTCGAAGTAAAACTTTTTCCATTTTCTACCAAAAATTCAGAAGTTAAGTGAGACCTCTTACTCTTCACTGGGAAAATTTAGAAGTGAAGTGAAACTTCTTTTTCTTCTTTGAGAAAATTCAGAATTGAACTGAAACTATTTCTATTCTCTAGCAAAATTTGGAGTTGAAATGTAACTTTTTTCACTTCCTAGAGAAAATTCAGAAGAAAACGTGAAATTTCGTTAACTTTCATCGAGAAAATTCTGAACTAAAGTGGAACTTTCTCTCTTCTTATGAAAACTCAGAACTGAAGTGTTATTTTTCTATCTTCTAGCAAAAATTCAGAGTCGAAGTTTAACATTTTTCTCTTCTCTGGAAAAAATTCCAAATCAAACTTTAGTTTTTTTCACTTTCTTTGAAAAATCCAAAAGAGAAGTGTGAACTTTTTTTCTTTTTTGAAAAAATTCAGAATCGAAGAGTAACATTTTTCTCTTCATTGGAAAAAATCCACAACTGGATATTAACGTTTTTCTCTTCTATGGATAATTCAGAGGAGAACTTGATCTTTCTTCACTTCTTTGAGAAAACTCAGAATTAAAATGGAAATTTTTCTCTTTCCTTGGAAAAAATTCCAAATCGAATCATAAATTTTTCCATCTTCTACCGAAAATTCATAAGCGAGACTTCTTCGTCTTTACCAAGAAAATTCAGATAAGAACTTGAACTTTTTTTTATCTCTCTTCGTTTAGAAAATTCCGAACTAAACTGGAACTCTTTCTCCCTTAGGAAAATTCAGGACTGAAGTGGAACGTTTATCTCTACTTTGGAAAATTTCAGAATTGAACTGTAACTTTTTTACTCTCTTCCTTGAGAAAATTCAGAAGGTAACTTGAACTTTTCTTCACTTCTTTGAAAAAACACGGAATTAAAGTGGAAATTTTCACTTCTTTGGAGACAATTCAGAATCGAAGCATAACGTTTTCTATTATCTATGGAAAAATTCAGAACAAAACGTGAAATTTTTTCTTTCCTTTGAAAAAATTCAGAACTGAAGTGGAACTTTTTCTTCTTCCTTAGAAAAATTCAGAATGGAACTGGCACTTTTTTCTCTTCTTTGAGCACCCTTTCCGTCTTTATTACTAGAAAAAACTTTTGAGTATTTTTGCCTAAAAATAAATATTCCCTTGGCATATTTTTTATCATCGATGTTACATCTGGCCAGGAAAAGACTATCACCAGCTTGGAATACTGCCAAATGTTTCATGCAATAGACAGAATTGTGTCTTGTGACGTGATAGGAATGAATTATTTCTTGAAAGTATTTCCCCAATACAAAATTTTGGGAATGGCAGTTTAGTCTTCTTGTTTGAGACGTTGACCTATTGGAAGAAAATTGACCTTTCACGTCCTAGCGAGGACAAAGAACTAAAATATTAGAAAAAGAAACGCTTTGAAAGAAAGAACAAAAATAAGATGCTAAATAAGTATTATTCCACAGTGATGGCTGCGCTGTCATTTTTAACTTACACGACAATATTGCGGAAGATGAGTGCCATCATTACATAAAGTTTGTGCCGCCATTAGGTTAAAAGAAAGCAAGAAAATAAATGCTTTGAAATTTTCGGGCGAAATACAAAATTTGGAAAAAGCTATTATGTGACAGTGATGGTTGCGCTGTCTTTACGTGACCTCAAATAAATTGTGTACTGTTGTTAAGTTACAAGCGGGAATTCCCCATGGGTCCTGTCGCAAGTTTACACGACATTGCGTCAAGCACATTACACCTGGCCATTTAAAACGGGGTAAGTCGTATGACCTCATTGGAGTTCAAGGGGGGGTCGTCGCGGGTATCTCGCCAGCTATGTTCCCTATATTAGAACATTTGGGCTAGTAACCCTCATTATCACTATATTATCCCAACCACACTCCGATTAGTTATATAAGAAAATACTAGAATTCTGCGAATCTTGCCAAGAGTGGGAATCTTGTCAGCTGACCGCATTGCACAGTTGCTAGTGACATGTCGGTGCTAGTGCTGTCGTTAAGTTACAAGCGGGGATCCCCCATGGGTCCTGTCACAAGCTTACATGAAATTGCGTCAAGCAGATTACACCTGACCATTTAAAACGGGGTAAGTCGTATGACCTCATTGGAGTTCAAGGGGGTGTCGTGGGGATCTCGCAAGCTGTGTTCCCTATATTAGAACGCATGGGCTAGTAACCCTTATTATCACTACTTGTGTATTATCCCAACCAAACTCCGATTAATCATATAAAAAAACACTGGAATTCCGCGATTCTTACGAAGAGTGAGAATCTTGCCAGCTGACCGCATTGCAGAGGTGCTAGTAGCACCATTTATTATTACTTGTGCATTATCCTGACCACACTCCAATTAATTATACTGAAACATAATTGCGTCATAGCACCTAGAACTCCGGGAAGCCTGCCAGCCACTCGGAAGCCTGCCAGGGGTGGGAATCTTGCCAGCTGGAAATAGGGCTCCCATAGGAATCTTACCAGGGATGCCTTAACGTAATTGGACATGTCTTTCAAATCCTTTGGGGAAAGGGAGGGGATGTCGTCGAAATTTTGTCAATACTGAAACAAAATTGTAACATCGGGAATCTGGAATACTAGGGCATGTTCTCGGAATCTTTCTAGGGGTGCCGTGACGTCAGAGGGCATGTTTTTAAAATCCTATGGGAAAAGGGAGGGCATGTCGTGACGTCAGAGGACATGTCTTTAATATCAGATGGGAAAGGGAGGGAATATCTTTAAAAGCAGTGAGGCCCCACTACTAATTAGTTAAATTTGATAATGTCGTCGGCCGTAAACGAATCTTTTATATCCCAAAACGAATAAACTTTCAAAGGAAAATTCAAAGGAATATATATATAAGTCACATTCTACTGAAAAAAAGAAATGGATGTGGATTGTCAGCTTAATATACATGTACTGATATTTATCACTTAAAGCCTTAATGATTTTTTATTTATTAAATTAAAAAAATGAAAACCTTTTAAATGCATTGTTGTTTTCAGTAAGGTACAAATTATGTTCTTGTCTTGATAAGGCATTGGGGTTGTCAGCCTTCCTCTTGCTAATTTTTGCTCGTTTTGAGTTTGACTCGATTATTTATTGTAATTTCTGTTCGTTTTGAGTTTCCTTTATTTCTTCATGGTGATTTGTGGTAGTTTTATGCATTGAAGGTTATTTGAATTTGTTCCTTCTTAATTTTGGCTTAATGTAGTTCTTTACTTTTCTTTGGAAAACTTGTTTTGTGGGAAAAGTTATTAAAGTACTTTATTTTCATTTTTATTGACATATTCTTTTTCAAGGAAAAAACATAATATTTAAAATCGTTTTGGAATAAGTTTATGCCTCTTCAAATTGACCTGAAAAATAAAACTTAATATTTTTCCCCGAAAATTCTGTCTATGCCCTTTGACAATCTGGTTACATTTAAATTACTTTTATTTTTGTAAATTGTAAGAACAGAAGTATTAATAGTAGTAGCCCCTAAAGTTTTAAATTAATATCCCCAGTCGTTCCCAATATATTGCTGAGGTTTCCTATCGGTAACCACTGCATAGGAATTTATATCTCTCTACAGTGTTGGCAACCATACATACAGTGCCTTTTTATTTAGTTTTAAAGCAACACTAACTGTTAAAGCATAATGGGACAATTGCATAGTTGTTTGGGTTTGACACACCCAATATACCTAGAGACATAGCTGCTGGATAGTTTTACTATGCTGAAAAAATGACTGTCTCAAAGTATTGATTGACTGTATTTTGAAAACGAATAGGCTTGGGAGGAGGGCTGCTTGCCCTCCAATCTCTGTTTACTCTTACAGAGGGAACTACAACTTTTAATATTGAATCAAATTAGCTCCTTTAAAAGTGTCATTAATATTTCTAGCTACTATAGAGTGGCACTGCCTATTATATTACTTATATGTCCTTTTGAAAACCTGCAGGCATAGACTATAGCTTTTTCTTTTAATTGAAATTCCCCTCAAGCGTTCCCTAAAAGTTTCACTTTAATACCCTTAGTGTCATTAGTAGTGGGGGCATTTCAGGTCCGATGACATGCCCACCCCAAGTTTTAAAGGGTGCCCTCTGACGTCCCAACATCCCTCTTTTTAGATAGCAATATTCCCCAGACACACCCTCTCGCTTTAAACGGTCAGATAGTAAAATAGCATAGGATTCCCACGGGGGCCCTGTTTCGTCACGCGACAAAACCCCTTTGGGTTTCCACAAGAGTCCTGTTTTCCAGGTGGTAGCAGTCATGTTGTTTTCCCCCTATACATGTCTACACGCTACTCCAGGTATTTTTATTTCCCCCTATATGTGTATAGACTTTGGTAAGGAATCATGTCTAAACATGCCCCCACAGGTGGTAGCAACCATTTTATTGATCGAGACTCAATTTCTCTCTGGAAGTGGGGCAGTCAACATCGAAATGAATGCTTATACATTATTGAATATCGAAGGTGTTGATGAAACGGGACCTAGAGTGCCAAAACAATTTATACTAAAATTAAAAATAAATAATAGATTATTCTAATTTTAGAGAAATATTAGAAAATTTGTTTTAGAGAGTATGTTTGCGATCCATCAAATTTGAATCGTAACAAAGAACACGAAGCCATTGCCATCTCTTTTGCCCACGGGCAAAGGGACTAAAGTAATGCCATGCAATTGTAAGATGTATTTGAGACATATGGTGGGGAAGATTGTGTAGGCGCAGCTTTCGTTGCACTTATTAAAACAACTAATAAGGTAATTTCACGGCTGCGCAACACACATTATCCAATGACTCTTTCACCAGAAGACGAGTTGGCTATTAAAAATAAAGATATTTGTTTGGTTTGCAATAAAAAAAATTTTGAGAGTAGTGGGGATGCGAAAGTCCACGACAATGGTAATTTAGGCGATTCTATTCTATCGGGAGGAAGTAGCTTTCGGGGGATGGCACATAAATCGTGTAATGTAAATATTAAGCAGCAATACTTTCTACCGGTTTACATGCACAATTCCAACTACGATTTAAAATTCATATTATGAACTTTGACACCTTTGGAGAAACTTGAAGTTGTAGTTGGCGCAAGGGTAGATGTGTCTTTTTCATGTTTTTAAATCTTTTTTAAAATCTTTTTCATGTTTTTGAAATTCATATTACGAGCTTTGACGCCTCTGGAGAAACGTGAAGTTGTAGATGGCGCAAGGGTGGATTTGTCTTTTTCATGTTTTGAATCATGTTTTTAAGGATTTACAACCAAAGATTTACATTTAGTTGGGAAACTAAATCATGAGATATTTAATATGCCTCAATGGCTGCCTCCTAATGTAAAGGCTGATACAAAACTACAGCTTGCATAGTCCAATTATATTATGCGAAAAGTACTGGCCGCTGCACTGATGTAACAGTCTCTCTCACGTCAGCAATACTCCATGTACGAAAACAACAAGTTATGAGTTCTGTTGCTTTGGCTATTAAAAAATTAAGAGCTGTTGGAAATAATATTAAATTGCTCGTGCCTCATACAGTCACGAATCAACGCCATAATGCTACAGGTACGCGTAACTATACCGATTCATCATTTATCAATGGCGAAATTCCTTCAAAATTGGCATTGGCTTTTCTAAAAAGTGCTAGAGCTTCTGGATCATGGACAGACTCCCCGCATTAATTTGAACTGTTTGGACATACATCACTTTTGTGTAAAGCAAATGCAATCCCGCTCTACAATTTATCCTTTGATAAACCTTACAGAACCCTATGTGAATTGACAATGTAATCCCTAGATCGAGATTCTCAATTATTTGAAAATGGTATAAGTGAAGAAATGTTTGCGAAAACTCATGGTATTATTGTATTGGATTTGTTCGGTACTCAAGATATGAGTATTGTAAGAACGGGTAATGTACGGTTAGAGTGTACCTTTTCCGAGCCATTGTAGAAAAGTATTGCATTAATCTCGCTAAATCAATTTGAAACCTTTTGGGAAATTACCCCTGACGGCAGTGTTATTAGACTTGGGGCCATGAACAAGAATCAAATGCTCAATATGTTCAATATGGGCTCCTACATGTCCAAAAATAAATCCTATTTGCATACCTTCAGATTTCTTGGAGCATATTCAACATGTTGACAATACCATTATTATTGTTAATAGCAGTCCATCAACGGTAAAGACGGGGCATTGGTTATGCATCTTTCAAACAAGAAGCAATATGGAAATTTTTTTATCCTCTTGGCTTACCGTATACATTCTACACATCTCACATTAAAAGATTTCTTGAGCAGAGCGAAAAATCTATTATTCAAAATCGAAAGCGGTTACAAGATCTATCGGTGAAACGCCGTGGTTTTCATGCCCTATTATATTTTATTTTTCGAAGTCATGGACATATTTACATGGAATTCCTCAAGATTTATGTTGAAAATCCTCGATTGAACGACTTTTTTGTTGAAAATACTCTTTCCTACCTTTATTATATAAATTTCGGTGCCCTGGAAGGGAAATGCTTTAAAAATGTATGTAAATTTGTTTATTAATAGAATTTGTATATGCATAAATTACTGTGTCCTTTAGATTTCTTCTTCTACGTTTAGGTAATCATCAGAAACGATAAGTGTAACAGCTCATCAGGATTCAACTTGTATTCATCTTGACGTTCATAGTCAGGGTTATATTTTCTACAATATAGTATAACTTCATTTTCATTAAATCTCTTTGTAAAGTCAATAACGCTACTCTGATTCATATAATAAAATTCTCGTGTTTAAATTTGCTTATTTGAAGCAATGTCACGCACAAAATTTTCATAAGACACCCAAATAAACTTGACCAACTGGGCCGGGTCTATTTGTAAGGAGCTAGTGAAGGCCCAGGCCCCAAATCAATTATTAATATTAAAATTTGAGACGGGGAGCAACTTGGTATCCAAACACGTCTTTCCTGGTCCGAAGGTGTACTGTGTGAAAACACAAAAGAGGTTAGCAAATATGTCTGCAAGGGTGTGCCTTCACACTATGTAAAGGAAAATTTCCCAATGACTGTTTATAGGAACTGTGTAGAAAATAATTTAGTTCCAAGATTAAAGGTCATGGTCATTTGCTCTTTAAAATTTAAACACTACACAGTTAGAGTAGAAAGTAAATGCCATGTCCGCAATGTTGGACAAAGTCTCTGTACGCGTGGACGGTGTGAGGGTACTACCACACAGTAACTATCTTGCATCAGATCGAGTTGATTTTATAGATTACAGAAAACAACTCGGTCAGGAGATAGCTCAATAGCTGGAGGGATGAGGGTGGGGGCGGTTCCATCAGTCTCCAGCTCAGCAGTGTATTTTCTAGTCTTGTATTTTTTCTAGTTGTGTTTTTTCTAGTCATTTTTTTCGTGATTTAATTTTTAATAATTTTTTACTCAAAGTAGTATCAATATTTTAAAACTATTATACTCTTTTAGCATAACACTTTTATTAAGGATTAAAGTGTTTTTAGCCGATGTTTCTTCCCATCGGTCCAGCCCTTAACCGCTGTGGCAGTTTCCTGTGGCCATTCTGGTCGCCTCACCCTCTGGATAAGTCTGGTCACGTCTAACCCTCCGGTTGGGACCCATTCTCTAATTGTCTGCTTTAATGTTGACGTGTTTATGTAAATATATTTTTAAAAATTTTTGGTGTATTTAATTAAGTATTAAAGAAAACCATGTATGTTCTATTTTCTCAGTATTTATTCAACAAATTGAGGTTAGGTTTGTTTAGTTGTATTTTGACATTGGAGGAGTATATATCAATTTAAAACACTATTCAGACCATTTCTATGTGGACCATCAATGTTTGGAAAAACAACACTTTTAACGAATATAATTCAAAATCGTGACAAAAAGTTCTTAGAGAATCCGAAAAAATCTACTATTGCTATTGTATATGGCAAGATTCATATGAAAAAATAAATAGCATTTCACCAGACATAAAATCTATACGAGGACTTGACGTTTTTAATAGTATTGAAACAAATTCGTGGTTGATTGTTGTTGATTTAGCTGAATCTATTAAAGAATGGTCTCAGGAGATGTTAAATTATTCATAGTCCTGTCACATCATGACAAAATTTTCCGCAACTATTGTTCTCTACAATCTTCTTTTATCAGAGTAAATGAATGAGAAAACTTGCTTTGAATTTTACTTACTATATCATCTATAGGGTTGTTTGCGATTCAAGTTTTCTTATAGCTCTAAACAAGCAAATATATCCTGACGAACCGAAATTTTTGCTCTCGGCCCACAATCAAGCTATTAATAAACCTTATAGTTATATTTTATTGGATCTTATTCAAAACACGCCCGAAGAGTTACTTGTACTCACAGATATTTTTGATAGGGAAATTATAGTATGTCAACCCGTTAATAGTAAAAAGTGTCATTAGTCACCCTCATGACGCTGAAGAAGCTACAAGGAAACAGATATTTTTTTCCTATCCTAAGTAATTCAAAATCACTGCTTACGAAAGTTGTACTCAAACATGGTATTGACAATGAATTCATTAATCTCTTGTCTGAACTTTGTTTAAATTTAACTGAAGGCAATGTTCAACTGTTAGAAGGTGTTTGACAACGAACAAAGCAACATCGTTTGCTTGCACGTGTCCTAGCTTGCAAAAAGAAAGGAAAAGATTTTAAAAGAAAACAGCTTGTTCAGGCAAATGGTAGTTTTTTTTCATTGTTACTACTGCCGATAATCGCAGGACTTGTAAACACTATTCTCTATTAATGGCCAAAACCTATATATTGACGCCGATTAAACTTGCTCTTTCACAAAAAATCTCTTTGAAGATAATCTTGAAATTTTTATTAACAATGGAACAATTGCCGATGATCAAAAATTAATGTTGCTTCAAAATTCCCTTCGATGTATTGACAAACATAACCTTATCGTGAAAGACCGCTCAAAGTAAATGTCATCGGTCAACCTCCAACTTTTGAAAGTCCTGAAACTCTGAAAAAGCCAAAACGAGAAGAAGATTTATCTAAAGGCTTAACAAGTGTTGCAGACCTATTACTCCAATTATGTCGAGAGCAAAGTAAAATATTCTTCACTTATTTCGCTGAAAATGAACAAATTGACGAGAAAAAGAATGAAGTTATTATCCATGGCAAGCCCTAAAATTTAATTGATTTGCTATCAGATTTGATTGCGAATTGTAAAGGACTTGAATCCTTTGATAGTCATTCGTATAAATTTTTAAAGTCGTCAAATTTTCCAAACAGTCTTATTGGGAATAAACATGTTTTAGAACGATTAAAGAAATTTGGAGACATTTCACAAGATATACCAAAAGATAGCACGCTAATCGGGCGTCATGATTTAAATGGTATTAAGCGAAAGCGTCTTTCCATGGCATTTAGTATGCAAAAGGGTAGCGGAAACTGGACACCCCCTTTACGTTCAAAATGGAAAAAGTTTTGAAACGGAATTATGAGAATATTGAAGAAGTGGGAAAAGTCTTTAGGTTTATAATCAAAGTAGCCAGTATCTTCACAGCGATGTCACAAAAACCAGACTCTTTTATTATTCCAGCAATTGAAGGGTAGACCAGATTCCCAATTTAAAGCCACGGCGATACCAGTCACTTAAAAATTAACTGAACTCACATTTAGGGTTTTTCACAATTATGCCAAGGTAAGTATTTTCCCATTGATCACAATTATAATAGTGACAATTGGAGCATAAGAATACTCTAATATGAGAGTCACAAATCTCTTCAAGACATGAATTACAGCCTTTAATTTGCACTGCATATCGTCTATGCAGTTTACACGGATTGCACAATTTACACTTTTTATTATAGTCATCAGTAAAAGTACTATTGTCAAATGATGACAAACCTCCCAAAGTATACAAGCATAATGAGCATGTGTAAAATATTTTTTGATGTTGATTGTTTAACTTTCAAAAAGAAACTAAATTGGGACCAATAAAAATGTCTCGCAGGAGAAGTGGGTTCACGTAATGAAAGTCTAAGCAGTGGATAAGAGAAAAACCACAATATCAATTTGTTTTGTCTCAATCAATATATCTATATTTGAGTAAAAGCTCGGGAACCTCGATGACAAAGTTTCATACAATAGTCCAAAGCTGGAGTATCAGTTCCCATAATATCGTTAAGCATTTCTCGAGAAAATGTTTTTCTTTGAAAAGATAATTCCAGAAAGTCATCATCTAAAACCAAACATTTTTCCATTTTACTAGACGACGTAAGATATTCTGATTCTCAAATCTATTCCTTTTAACGCTCTCACTATAAAATACAGGCTAGCCGTTTTCTATAAATTGTTTTCTTTAATATATTTCGCCAGAGAATTTAATCCAACTTGTAGTCTCTGTATATGCACTATATTCACCTTAGCCGCAAAGTATAATTGTTCTTCCGACTTGAATTTGCTTAATCTTATAACATATCTAGCATACATCGTGTCCAATTCTAGGGTTAGTCGACAACCCCTTGTAATTTCCACTGCTACCTTAGGCGCTCTAGGTCCCATTTTATCAACACCTTCATAAAAACTTGTTTTTTTTCTGAACGTTTTTTTTTAATAATGCTGGGAGATTCGGCTCCTCCTCCATACGAAATTCCCTTCCCCCACGGAAAATTCCTCCATGAAAAGATCTTTCCTTCCATTATACACAAAGAGGTGTATAATATATAAGCATTCATTTCAATGTTGACTGCCCCACTTCCAGAAAGAAACAGACTCTCGATCAATACAAATGGCTGCTACCACCTGGGAAGGCATGGTTTGACATGATTCCTTATCAACGTCTAGACACCTATAGGGGGAAAACAATAGGGGAAAATAAAAATACCTGGAAAAGCGTCTAGACATGTGTAGGAGGAAACAACATGGCTGCTACCACCAAGAAAACAGGATT
The DNA here is from genome assembly GCA_027921565.1 of Artemia sinica. Classification (NCBI taxonomy): domain Eukaryota; kingdom Metazoa; phylum Arthropoda; class Branchiopoda; order Anostraca; family Artemiidae; genus Artemia; species Artemia sinica. Next base: position 45,930,580 of record CM051261.1, on the reverse strand, counting down.
CTTTTGGCAACACAGAGGGGTGTGTCGCATGACGAAACAGGGTATCCGTGGGTATCCTATGCTATTTTAATATCTGACCGTTTGAAGCAAGAGGTTGTGTCTGGGGAATATTGCCATCTGAAAACAGGGATGTTGTGACGTAAGAGGGCACCCTTTAAAACTATGGGAGGCCGGTCATCGGACCTGAAATGCCCCCACTATTAATGACACTAAGGGTATTAAGGTGTAGCTTTTAGGGAACGCTTAGGGAGAATTTCAATTAAACGAACAAGCTATAGCCTATGTCAGTAGGTTTTCAAAAGGGCATATAAGTAATATCATAGGCAGCGCTACTCCATAGTAGCTAGAATCATCAATGACACTTTTAAAGGAGCTAATTTCATTCAAGATTAAAAGTTCTAGTTCTCTTTTAAAGAGTAAACAGAGATTGGAGGGCAAGCAGCCCTCCTCCCAAGCCTGTTCGTTTTAAAAATACATTCAATAAAATAATTTAAGGTTAACCAGGATGTCAAAGAGTATAGACAGAATTTTTCGGGAAAGATATTAAGTTTTATTTTTAAGGTCAATTTGAAGAGGTATAAACTTAAATTAAACGATACTGTTTGTTTCCGGATTAAAAAAAAATTAATAAGTTTCTCTAACATATAAAGAGCGAGTTAACTTATGGATTCTTATGGAAAAAAGCAAAAAGATACAAAATATTATGTTTTATTCTTTGAAAAAGAATATGTCAATAAAAACGAAAATAAAATAACTAAAAAAAACTTTTCCCACAAAACAAGTTTTACAAAGAAAAGTAAAGAACTCCATTAAGCCAAAAATAAGAAGGAATAAATTCAAATAACCTTCCAAGCATGAAACTACCACAAATAACCATGAAGAAATAAATGAAACTAAAAACGAACAGAAATTACAATAAATTAACTAAAAAAACTTTTTCGACAAAATAAGTTTTTCAAAGAAAAGTAAAGAACTCCATTAAACAAACAATTAGCAAAAATAAAATCAAATAATCTACCAAGCTCGAAACTACCACAAATCAGCATCGATAAACAAATGAAACCCAAAACGAATAGGAATTACAATAAGTAACCGAGTCAAACTCAAAACGAGCAGAAATTAACATAAGTTGGGCGCAAAACCCATATGCCTTCCCAAGGCAAGAACATTTGCACTTTATTGAATAAAATATAAATGTTTTTACTTTTATAACTTTAATAAATCAAATAATTTTAACATTTTGATTACTAAATATCAGTGTATGTATATTAAACTGACAATGCACATTCATTTGTATTTTTACAGTAAAGTGTAAATTTTGTTCTGGCCTTGGGAAGGCATAGGGGTTTCGCGCCCAAATTATGTTAATTTCTGCTCGTTTTGAGTTTGACTCGGTTATTTATTGTAATTTCTGTTCGTTTTGAGTTTCATTTATTTATTGATGCTGATTTGTGGTATTTTTGAGCTTGGTATATTATTTGATTTTATTTTTGCTTATTATTTGTTTAATGGAGTTCTTTACTTTTCTTTGAAAAACGTGTTTTAGGGAAAAAGTTTTTTTAATTAATTTCTGTTCATTTTATATTGACATAGTCTTTTCAGGGAAAAAGAAAATAACACTTTAAATCTTTTCGTTTTTTAAGACTTTATAGTTTGGCCTGCTATTTGTATGCTGGAGAAAATTTTTCAGCAATTTTTAACAACATAAACCCTTTTAAAAATCTGGACACAAATAGTACAGTTTAACTTAGTTTCATACCTCCTCTAGTTGACCTGAAATGGAAAACTTGATACCATTCGCAAAAAAATCCGTTTACTTTCTTTGATAGCTTGGATACACTTCCACTATTTTGATTTGGTTAAATTTTAAGAGCAGAAGTAGCCTCTAAAGTTTAAACATAATACCCTCAGTCGTTCTTGGGATGCTGCTGATATGCCTTATTGGTAATTAGCATTATCACAGTGAATTTTGATTTCATCTTAAGGCCAATATTTAGTTTTTAAACATAATGGGCAAATGGGAGGGTGGGAGTAAAGGGAGATTAGTTGCCCTACAACCACGTTCGACTATTAAAAAGGGTATCAGCCCTTTCTATTTTCGATCGAATGAGCCCCTTTCGAAGTTCCCACGACAGCTCCTTCGATACCAAGTGCCCTGGTCTAAACAGCAACAACAACAAAAAATATTACTAATCACTTTCGACTATTAAAAAGGGCACTAGCCCTTTGAATTCCAAATCGAATGAGCCTTCTTCTCAAGTTTCTACGACGACGCCTTGTATAAAACCTTATATAACTCCCGGGGCATAACTTAAAACCCTTGCCCTGAGGGCTGCGGTGGAGTATCCTCCTCAAAAACATATTTTCTATCTGTAAATCAACTACGCTGAACAAAATGGCTATCTCAAAATTTTTATTGGATGTGTTTGGGGGAAAGATGGGCGTAAGGGGGGGGGGGGGGGTGGGGCTAGTTGACCTTCAATCACTTTCGACTATTAAAAAGGCCACTAGCCCTTTGAATTTCCAGTCGAATGAGCTGATTTTTTAGTTTCTACAACAACGCCTTCTATAAAAACATTATATACCCCCTGGGCATAACTTAAAACTCTTGCCCTGAGGGTTTTGGGGGAGTGTCCTCCTCAAAAAAATATTTTCTCTCTGGAAATCAACTACGCTGAACAAAATGGTTACCTCAAAATTTTTTGATTTGATGTGTTTGGGGGAATGATGGGCGGGGGGGGGGGGGCTAGTGGCCCTCCAATCACTTTCGACTATTAAAAAGGGCACTATCCCTTTGAATTTCCAAATGAATTAGCCTTTTTTGAAGTTTCTACGACAACGCCTTGTATAAAAACCTTATATGCCCCGAGGGCATAACTTAAAACCCTTGCCCTGATGGTTGTTGGGGAGTGTCCTTCTCAAAAACGTATTTTCTATCTGAAAATCAACTAGCCTACGCTAAACAAAAAGGCTATCTCTAAATTTTGATTGGATGTGTTTGGGTGAATGATGGACGTGGGGGAGGCTAGTTGCCCTCCAATCACTTTCGACTATTTAAAAGGGCACTAGCCCTTTGAATTTCCAATCAAATGAGCACTTTTCGAAGTTTATATGACAATGCCTTCTATAAAAACTCTATATACCCCAAGACACAACTTAAAACCCTTAACCTGGGAGCTGTTGGGCAGTGTTCTCCTCCAAAACGTATTTTCTATCTGGAAATCAACTACGCTGAACAAAATGGCTATCTCAAAATTTTGATTGGATGTGTTTGGGGGAATGATGGGCGTGGGGGAGGGGCTATTTCCCCTACAATCACTTTCGAGTATTAAGAAGAGAACTCGCCCTTTGAATTTCCAATCGAATTACCCTTTTTTGAAGTTTCTACGACAACGCCTTCTTTAAAAGCCCTATATGCCCCCAGGCCATAACTTAAAACCCTTGCCCTGAGGGTTGTGGGGGAGTGCCCTCGTCAAAAACCTATTTTCCATCTTGAAATCAAATACGTTGAACAAAATGGCTATCTCACAATTTTGATTAGATGTGTTCGGGGGAAAGATGGGCGTGGGGCGGGGGGGACTAGTTGCCCTCCAATCACTTTCAACTATTAAAAAGGGCACTAGCCCTTTGAATTTCCAATCGAATGAGGCTTTTTTGAAGTTTCTACGACAACGCCTTCTATAAAAACTTATATGCCCCCAGGACAATTTTAAAACCCTTGCTCTGAGGGTTGTGGGGGAGTCTCCTCCTCAAAAACACATTTTCTATCTGGCAATCAAATACGTTGAACAAAATGGCTATCTCACAATTTTTATTGGACGTGTTTGGGGGAAAGATGGGCGTGGGGCGGGGGAGGGGGGGGGGCTAGTTGCCCTCTAATCACTTTCGACTATTAAAAAGGGCACTAGCCCTTAGAACTTCCAATCGAATGAGGCTTTTTTGAAGTTTCTACGACAACGCCTTCTATAAAAACCTTATATGCCCACAGGGCATAACTTAAAACCCTTGCTCTGAGGGTTGTGGGAGAATCTCCTCCTCAAAAACACATTTTCCATCTTGAAATCAACTACGCTGAACAAAATGGCTATCTCAAAATTTTTATTAGATGTGTTTGGGGGAACGATGGGCGTGGGGGCTAGTTGCCCTCCAGTCACTTTCGACTATGAAAAAGGGCACTAGCCCTTTGAATTTCCAATCGAATGAGCCTGTTTTGAAGTTTCTACGACAACGCCTTCAAAAGAAACCTTATATGCCCCCAGGGCATAACTTAAAAACCTTGCCCTGAGGGTTGTGGGGGAGTGTCCTCCTCAAAAAGATATTTTCTATCTGGAAATCAACTACGCTGAACAAAATGGCTATCTCAAAATTTTTATTAGATGTGTTTGGGGGAACGATGGGCGTGGGGGCTAGTTGCCCTCCAGTCACTTTCGACTATGAAAAAGGGCACTAGAACTCTCGATTTCCAATCGAATGAACCCCTTTTGAAGTCTTTACGACAACCCCTTCTATATGAAGTGTCCTGCTTTAAAGAAAAAAATAATAAACTGTACATCGTGTCAACATTGATCTTATATGCCCTCAGGGCATAACTTAAAACCCTTGCCTCGAGGGTTGTGGGGGAGTGTCTTCCTCAAAAAGATATATTCTATTTGGAAATCAACTATGCTGAACAAAATGGCTATCTCAAAATTTTGATTGGATATGTTTGGGGGAATGATGGGCGTGGGGGGGGGGGGGGCTAGTTGCCCTCCAATCACTTTCAACTATTAAAAAGGGCACTAGCCACTCCAATTTCTAATCGAATGAGTCCTTTTCGAAGTTTCTACGACAACTGCTTCGATACGAAGTGCCCGGGTATGGAGAAAAAAACACATCGTTCTTTACTTAGGCAGCGCTAGCGCGCTGCCTATGACAGCCGATTCAAACTCAAAACGAGCAAAAATTAGCAAGAGGAAGGCTGACAATCCCAATGCCTTATCAAGACAAGAACATAATTTGTACCTTACTGAAAAGAAAAATACATTTAAAACGTTTTAATTTTTTAATTTAATAAATAAAAAATTACTAAGATTTTGAGTAATAAATATCAGTATATGTATATTAAGCTGACAATCCCAGTTATTTGTTTTCAGTAAATTGCTACTAATGTATATTCCTTTGCATTTTCCCAGGGAGGGCATATCCCGGATATCAAAAGATTGGTTTACGGCCGACAACACTATCAAATTTAACTAATTAGCAGTAGGGCCTCACTGCTTTTAAAGATATGCCCTCCTTTTTCCCATAGGATTTGAAAGACATGACCTCTGACGTCACGACATGCCCTCCCTTTTCCTATAGGATTTAAAAACATGCCCTCCAAAGTTATGGCCTCCCTGGCACGATTCCAAGAACATGCTCTAATATTCCAGTTATGTTTCAGTATTGGTAAGATTCCGACAACATGCCCTGGTAAGATTCCCGGTGTTCCAATTTGGTTTCAGTATTGACAAGATTCAGAAAATGTGCCCTCCCTTTTCCGATAGGATTTGAAAGACATGCCCTATTACGTCAAGGCATCCCTGGCGAGGTTCCAAAGGGAGCCCTTTTTTCCAGCTGGCCAGATTCCCACCCCTGGCAGGCTTCCGAGTGGCTGGCAGGCTTCCCGGAATTCTAGGTGCTATGACGCGATTATTCTTCAGTATAATTAATTGGAGTTTGGTCGGGATAATACTCAAGTAGTAATAAATGATGTCACTAGCACCTGTGCAATGCGGTCAGCTGACAAGATTCCCACTCTTGGCAAGATTCGCAGAATTCTAGTATTTTCTTATATAACTAATCGGAGTGTGGTTGGGATAATACACAAGTAGTGATAATGAGGGTTACTAGCCCAAATGTTCTAATATAGGGAACATAGCTGGAGAGATACCCGCGACACCCCCCCCCCCCCTAGCTCCAATGAGGTCATACGACTTACCCCGTTTTAAATGGCCAGGTGTAATGTGCTTGACGCAATGTCGTGTAAGCTTGCGACAGGACCCACGGGGAATTCCCGCTTGTAACTTAAAAACAGAACACAACTTATTTGAGGTCACGTAAAGACAGCGCAACCATCACTGTCACATAATAGCTTTTTCCAAATTTTGTATTTCGCCCGAAACTTTCAAAGCGTTTATTTTCTTTCTTTCTTTTAACCTAATTGCGGTAAAAACTTTATGTAATGACGGCGCTCATCTTACGGAATATTGGCGCGTAAGGTACATAATGACAGCGCAGCCATCACTGTCACATAATACTTCTTTAGCTTCTTATTTCTTTTCTTTCTTTCAAAGCATTTCTTTTTCTAATCTTTTAGTTCTTTGTCCTCGCCAGGACTTGAAAGGTCAATTTTCTCCCAATGGGTCAACGCCTCAAGCAAAAGGACTATACTGCCATTCCCAAAATTCTGTATTGGAGATAATATAATCAAGGAATAGTTTCAAGAAATAACTCATTCGTATCAAACCACAAGACACAATTCTGTCCATTCCATGACACATTTGGCAGCGTTCCAAGCTAGCGATAGTCTTTTCCTGGCTGGATGTAACATCGATGATGTAAAACGGTGAAGAGGGAATATTTATTCTTAGGTAAAATTACTCTAATTTTTTTCTAGCAATAAAGACGGAAAGGGTGCTTAAATTATGTAAACATCTTAGTCGTGCTAAACAATAAATCTTGAAAACAAAAACATTGTAAATAAAAGTTCTATATTTCAAAAAATTACAACAATATTAAAACAATGAAAAAGCAGTTAAAAACACAACCAGCAAAAAATAAAACGTGAAAAGCATTGCAAAAAACATGTATGAAAGAATAAAGGTATGACTCCTAGCAGCTAATTACAGGGGGAGCGAACTTGTTGTAATGTCTTTTCTTAGGAAAATGGTCCATTATTGTAAAACTTAATCTTAACTAACTGAAAGAGTCTACACGTTCTTCATTTTACTCATATTGCAAGGTGTAATTAGATAACATTTAATATATTTTTCTATTTATCTTTGTTTTCTTAGAGAAACGGACCATTATAACAAAAATTAGTATTAACTAACTGAAACAGTTAAAAAATTCTTCATTTTAGTCATATCGCACGGGTAATCAAGGAACATTTAACAAAATTGTCTAGTTTTGTTTTTTTTTTCTTAGAGAAACGGACCATTATTACAAAACTTAGCACTAACTAGCTGAAATAGTGCATAAATTCCTCATTTTAGTCAATTCGCACGGATAATCAAGGAACATTTAGTACATTTTACTCTTTTTGGTTGTTTTCTTACAGAAATGGGCCATTATTACAAAACTTAGTATTAACTAGCTGAAAGAGTGCATAAATTGTTCATTTTTAGTCATTTTTTTTAGAAATGGCCCCGCTTTGCAAATTTAACCTTAACTTACCAAAAGAGAGAATATTAGTATTTTTTTTGCTGAATGAAGTCAGAGTTGGAATCGGCATTCTCAAAATACATCATTTTCTATGATAGTTTTACGCTTGGGAGATTATTTGATTTTGATTTTTCCTCATTTTGGTTTAATGGAGTTCTTAAATTTTTTTTGAAAAACCGGGATTTTGTTTCACTCCGAAAATAAACTAGTGAATCTAAATTAAACAGTATATTTTTGAGCAGCGAGAATTCACCATTTCACTGCTAGAGCGTGATACTCCAAGTAATTCACGCCACACTACCACACTATTACTGCTCTGTGGTACCTTGCCAAACCCATCAATATGTTAAGCGTCAATATGTTATCGTCAGTTTCAATATATTATCAATATGTTAAGCGTCTTATAACGTTTGAATACCCTCAAGGGATACATTTGTTATTGCTATTATTTACCAACGATTCCTGGCACTTTGCCACACTATTACTACTCTGTGACACCCTTCTGGCATAATATCTTCATTCCTAAAATTTTTGAGACATTTCTCATTAAAAATTATAAATTTAATCGTTTGATACGAGTTTTTCGCGAGCCTAGCCTTTTATAATAGCCAACAAAAGACATCCCACCACCACGAAATTACACGCCTGCCCCCTACTATTCACATCTTATTGAACAGCAGAACTCGACATTTCACTACCAGAACGTGATTCTCCAAGCAATTCACACCACAATGCCACATTATTACTGCTCTTTGGAACCCCTTTGACAACACCCCAAGACATTTTCAGACACTTCTTCTTAAAAAATTATGCGTCAATCCATTGATTCAAGTCTTTCGCGAACCTAGACCTTCATTATAACTTCCGAAACACTCCACACCACCCTGGCATCACACAGCTCCCCCTCCATCATCCACATGGCACCCCCCTACGAAATTTTCAAGCTTCTGCCCTTATAAACAAGCTCATGAATCTAAATTGAACACTGTTTTTACTTGAACAGTGGAACTTGGGCATTTCGTTATCAGAGCATGATACTCGAAGCAATTCACGCGACAATGCTACATTATTAATGCTCTATAGCACCCCTGTGATATTGCCCCATCACCCCCAAGACACTTTTAAGACATTTCTTGTTAAAAACTTATGGTTCAACCCATTGATTTAAGCTTATCGCAACCCAAGCAATTCATCATAACCATCAAAACACTCCCACAATTTCAGGGCCTTTCACGCCTGTCATCTATGTGGAACCCCCTATCATCCCTAGGACATCTTCAACCTTTTCACTCCGAAAATAAGCTAGTGAATAAAAATTAAACAGTATATTTCTGAGCAGCAAGAAGTCACCATTTCGTTGTCAGAACGTGATACTGCAATCAATTCACACCATCGTGCCACACTATTACTGAACTTTGGAATCCTCTGACATCTCATCATAACACCTAGAATATTTTTCAGACATTTCTTGGGGAAAAATATTAAAAATATAGGCTAGGTTAGGTTAATTTAGGTTAGATGACGCGTCACCTAACCTAACTTAACCTAATCCAGCTTATATCTTTAATTTTTTCATATTTTTTAGTAATTCCTCGGGTTTAATAGAGCCAGGGCATGTGAAACACTCAACCTCGAGACCAGAGTGTCATTGCAATACCGTTTTTCACACAAATTTGAGGGCCATTTTTACAAAGGACATGCTAGTACTTGAGGGTTTTTAAAGAATTATTTACCATATTTTAGTTCAGAATTTTCTCAATTAAGAGAAGAAAAGTTAAATTTCTCTTAAGAATTTTCTCAAGGAAAAGAAAAAGTTGCACTTCGATTCCAAATTTGTCCAATGAATAGAAAAAGTTCCAGTTCAATTCTGAATTTTCATAAAGAATAGAAAGAATTCCCACTTTTGTTCTGAATTTTCTCAAAGAAGAGATTAATTTTCAAGTTCTGTTCGAAATTTTCTCCAAATTATACTTTAATTCTGAATTGTCCCTAAGAAATGGAGAAAAGTTAAAGTTCGGTTCTAAATTTTCCCCCGAGAAGAGAAAAACTTATACTTTAATTCTGAGTTTTCTCACAGAATTGAAGAAAAGTTCATGTTCTCTTCTGAATTTTCTCGAAGAAGAGAAAAAATTTATAATTCAATTCTGAATTTTTCTAAAGAAGAAAAATAGTTCCACTTCAGTTCTTAATTTTCTCAGAGAAAAGAATAATTTCACGTTTTGTTCCGAATTTTTCCGTAGATAATAGAAAACGTTATGCTTCGATTCTGAATTTCCCCCAAGAAGTGAAAAAGTTCCACTTTAATTCCGAGTTTTTTCAAAGAAGTTAAGAAAAATTCAAGTCCTTTTCTGAATTTTTCCCAAGAAGAGCAAAAGTTCCACTTTGTTTCTGAGTTTTCTCAAAGAAGTGAAGATAAGTTCAAGTTACCTTCTGAATTTTCTCAAAGAAGAGAGTAAAAAAGTCACAGTTCAATTTTGAAATTTTCCAAAGAAGAGAAAAACGTTCCAGTTCAGTCCTGAATTTTCCTAAGGAAGAAAGAGCTCCAGTTTAGTTTGGAATTTTCTAAACGAAGAGAGGGAAAAAAAGTTTAAGTTCTTATCTGAAAATTCTCGATAAGACAATGAAGTTTCACTTCTTATTTTTCGGTAGAAGATGGAAAAAGTTATACTTCGATTCTGAGTTTTTTCCAAGTAAAGAGACAAATTTCCATTTTAATTCTGAGTTTTCTTAAAGAAGAGAAAAAAGATCAAGTTCTCCTCAGAATTATCCATAGAAGGTAAAAATGTCAAAATCCAATTGTTGATTTTTTCCAATGAAGAGAAAAATGTTACTCTTCGATTCTGAATTTTTTCAAAAAAGAAAAAAGTTTTCACTTTTCTTCTGGATTTTTCCATGCAAGTGAAAAAAACTATGATTTGATTCGGTTTTTTTCAGAGAACAGAAAAAATGTCAAACTTCGACACTGAATTTTTGGTAGAAGATAGAAAAAGTTACACTTCAGTTCTGAGTTTTCCTAAGAAGAGAGAAAGTTCAACTTTAGTTCAGAATTTTCTCAATGAAAGTTAAAAAAAAGTTCAAGTTTTCTTCTGAATTTTCTCAAGGAATAGAAAAAAGTTAAATTTCGATTCCGAATCTTGCTAGAGAATAGAAATAGTTTCAGTTCAATTCTGAATTTTCTCAAAGAAGAAAAAGAAGTTTCACTTCACTTTTGAATTTTCCCAGGGAAGAGAAAGAAGTCTCACTTCACTTCTGAATTTTTGGTAGAAAATGGAAAAAGTTATGCTTCGACTATGATTTTTTCCAAAGAAGGGAAAAAATTTATTCTTCAGTTCTGAGTTTTCCTAGAAAGAATTCCACTTTAGTCCTTAGTTTTCTCAAAGAAGTGAAGAACGAAGATAAAAAATTTCCATTTCTGATCTGAATTTTTCAAATAAGAAAAAAGTTCAACTTCTCTTCTGGATTTTTCCATGGAAGTGTAAAATGCTAAGGTTTGATTCTGAATTTTTCAAGAGAAGAGAAAAAATGTTAAACTCCAATTTTGAATTTTACAGAAAAGAGAACGAAGTTACACAGCAGTTCTGAGATCCCTCAAAGAAGAAAAATGTTCTACTTAAATTCTGAGTTTTCTCAAAGAAGAGAAGAAAAGTTCAATTTCTCTTCTGAATTTTTTTGGAGAAGAGAAAAATGTTACAATTCGATTCTGAATTTTTTCAAAGGATAGAAAAAGATATGTTCCGGTTCTGTGATTCACCAACGGAAATGAAAAAAATTTCCGCTTCTGTTCTGAATTTTTCAAAGAAGAAAAAAGTTCAACTTCTCCTCCGGATTTTTCCATTGAAGTGAAAAAATGGTAGGTTTCGATTCTGAATTTTTTCCAGAGAAGATAAAAAATTTTAAACTTCAATTCTGAATTTTCCAAAGAAAATAAAAGTTCCACATCAGTTCTGAGTTTCATAAAAGAAGAAAAAGTTCCACTTAAGTTCCGCATTTTCTCAAAGAAGAGTGGAAAATGTTCAAGTTCTCTTCTGAATTTTTCCATGGAAGAGAAATGTTAAACTCATATGTTGAATTTCTTCCAAGAAGAAAAAATTTTAAACTTTGATTCTGAATCTTCTCAAAGAAGAGAAAAATATCAAGTTCTGTTCTGGATTTTTTCGAAGAAGAGAAAAACGTTACCGCATCAAATACAGCACATCGAAGAACCTTAGTAATTGAGGCTTCACGCGCCCATCCATAAGAAATGTAAAATTTGCTGCTTTTTCTATAAAAATATAACAAAATTCAATGTGGTAAGATTGGTGAATGTGTGCTAGCAGTCAATGAACTTCACAGTTTTGTGAAGAGTCAGGGGGAAAATTCTTGGAAAATCTTGGTGTATCAATGAAAAATCCTCGATAATTTTGCCTGCAATCTAGGTTTTGTTTTCTACTGAAGTAAATTTTATTTTTTGAAAAAGCAGAAAGACTCCCCAAAAGATTGCAACGGGTCTTGGTAAATGTCACCGGATCAAATACAGCACATCAGAGAACCTTATTTTTGAGGTTTCACGTGCCTATCCATAAGAAATGTAGAATTTGAATCTTTTTCATTGAAAATATGTAAAAACTGAATATTCCCACGGTGGTGTGAATTCACAAGGTGCATCACGCAGGGTTGGGTTACGAAAACTTGAATCATCTGATTGAGGTATAATTTTTAAAACTTAATGTCGGGAAAAAGTCTTAGGAATTATGAAGGGGATGTCAGAGGGTGCAGTCAAATAATGTTCCTGTGGCGTGAATTGCTTGGAGTATCACGTTCTACAGCTTAAAAGTTAAGGTGGATGTGTTAAAGAATTTTTACCGTGAAGGGGAGGGGGTTTCACGTGGATGGTAGGCGTGTAATGATGTAGTGGCAGTGTGTTTTGTGGAGCATCATGAATGGCTTGAGTTGCAATAAGCTCAGATCAATGGGTCGGACTATAATTTTTAACAAAAAATTCTGAAAAATGTTTTAGGTGTGATGATGAGATGTCAGTGGGTGAAATAAGCAGTAATAGTGTGGCACTGTGGTATGAATTGCTTGGAGTATCGCGTTCTGATAACGAAATGGTGACTTCTCGCTGTTCAAAAAAATACTGTTTAATTTAGATTCAATAGCTTATTTTCGGAGTAAAAAGGTTGGAGATGTCCTAGAGGGAATGGAGGGGATGCCATTTGGATGGCAGACGTGTAAAGCCGTGATGGCGTGGGATTGTTTTGAAGGTTGTCATGAATTGCTTGGTTTGCGATAAGCTTAAATCAATGGGTTGAACCATAAATTTTAACAAGAAATGTCTGAAAAATGTCTTTGGTTGATGGGGCAATGTCAGAGGGGTGACACAGAGCATTAATAGTGCGGTATTGTGGCGTGAAATGCTTGGAGTATAACGTTCTGAGAACAAAATACCCAGTTCCTCTGTTCAAGTAAAAACAGTGTTTAATTTAGATTCAGGAGCTTATTTATAGTGGGAGAAGCTTGAAAATCTTCTAGGGGAATTAGTAATTGCGTAACATTGTGGCGTGAATTACTTGGAGTATTACGCTCTGGTAGTGAAATGCCGAGCTCCGCGGTTCAATGCCAAGTGAATGGTAGGGGGGCAGGCGTGTACTGCCGTGGGGACGGAATGTTTTTTAGCCTATTAGGAAAGGCTAGGCTCGTGAAAACTCCAATCATTGGATTGAATGTATAATTTTTAATGAGATATGTCTGAAAAATATTTTTGGAATGAAGATGTTATATCAGAGGTGTGTCACGGAGTAGTAATGGTGTGTCTCAGTTCCGGGAATCTTTGGTAAATAATAGCAATAAAAAATATATCCATTGAGAGTGTTCAAACGTGAAAAGGTGCCTAAAATGTTGGTGATGGTTGCCGCAAGGTGCCACAGAGCAGTAATAGTGTGGCACTATGGGGTGAATTGCTTGGAGTATTATGCTCTAGCAATGAAATGGCAACTTCTCGCTGTTCAAAATATACTGTTTAATCTAGATTCACTAGCTTATTTTCGGAGTGAAACAAAATCCCAGTTTTTCAATGAAAATTAAAGAATTCCATTAAACCAAAATGAACAAAAATCAAAATCAAACAATCTACCAAGCGTAAAACTATCATAGAAAACGTTATATTTTCAAAGTGCCGATTCCAACTGTGACTTCATTCAGCAAAAATACCAATATTCTCTCTTTTGTTAAGTTAAGGCTAAATTTGCATAGCGGGGTCATTTCTCTGAGAAAAAAAAACAAAATAGAAAGGACTAAATAACAAATTTATGCACTCTTTCAACTAGTTAATACTAAGTTTTGTAATAATGGTCTGTTTCTCTAAGAAAGTAAACAATAATAGAAAATGTATAAAACGTTCCTTAATTATCCGTGCGATATTACGAAAATGAGGAATCTTCGAGAGTGGGTGTAAAAAGGGACGCTTAGAATAGATTGGGGTGGAGGAGGAGCGTTCTTACCTGGGTTGGCCTCAGCTGGCTTGGTGCTGCGATGAGCTGTTAGTAGTAGTAGCAGTAGTAGTAGTAGTATTTCAGCTAGCTAATTCTAAGTTTTGTAATAATGGTCCATTTCTCTGAGAAAACAAACAATAATAGAAAATATGTATTAAAAATTCCTTGATTACTCGTACGATATGACTAAAATGAAGAACCTATAACTATTTCAGTTAGTCAATGCTAAGTTTTGTAATAATGGTCCGTTTCTCTAAGAGAAAACACACAAAAATAGAAAAATGCATTAAATATTCCCTAATTACCTCTTGCAATATGTGTAAAATGAAAAACTTGTGCTCTCTTTCAGTTATTTAATTTAAGTTTTGTAATAATTGACCATTTACCTAAGAAAAGACATAACAACAAGCTAGCTCCCCCTGGAAGTAGCTGCTAGGAATCATACCTTTATTCTATTCATACATGTTTTTTGTCTTTTTTTCATTTACCATGTTTTTCACGTTTAATTTTTTTGTTGTATTTTTTAAGTGTTTTTTTTTAATATAAAATATTTATTTACATTGTCTGTGTTTTCAAGATTTATTGTTTAGCACGACTAAGGTGTTTACATAATTTAAGCACCCCTTCCGTCTTTATTGCTAGAAATAAATTTATAGTAATTTTGTCTAAAAATAAATATTGCCTCTTCGCGTTTTGCATCCTTGATTTTACAACTGGCCAGGAGAAGACTGGCGTGAGCTCGAAATCCTGCCAGATAGGTCATGGAGTAGACAGAAGTTTGTCTTGCGACGTCATGGGAATGTGTTATTTCTTGAAAGTCTTTCGCCAATACAGAATTTTTGTGTTCCCTATATTTGTACACATGGGCTAGTAACCCTTATTTTGACTACTTGTGTATTATCCCAGTCACACTCCGATTAATCATATAAAAAATACTGGAAATCGGGGAATCTTGCCAGGGGTGGGAACCTTGCCAGCTGACCGCATTGCACAGGTGTTAGTAACATCATTTATTACTACTTGTTTATTATCCCGACCACACTCCATTTAGTTATACTGAAAAATAATTGCGTCATATCACCTAGAATTCCGGGAAGCCGGCCAGCTCCTCGGAAGCCTGTCAGGGGTTGGAATCTTGCCAGCTGGAAACAGGGCTCCCGTAGAAATCTTGCCAGGGATGCTGTGATATAATAGGGCATGTCTTTAAAATCCTATGGGATAAGGGAGGGCATGTTGTCGGAATCTTGCCAATACTGAAACAAAATTGGAACACCGGGAATCTTACCAGCGCCGTGTCGTCAGAATCTTGCCATTACTGAAACAAAATTGGAATACCAGGGCATGTTGTCAGAATCTTGCAAGGGATGCCGTGACGTCAGAGGGCATGTCTTTAAGATTCTATGGGAAACGGGAGGGCTTTTCTTTAAAAGCAATGAGGCCCCACTTCTCTAATTAGCTGTTTTGATTTATTCTTACGGTTCAAAAATTCAATACTGACGAACAAGTGATACAGCTCTAAAAACTTTGTAATTTTGAAGCAACCAAAAGAAAATCTGAAAAATCCGTTTTTCAGGTTCAAGTTGGATTTTTTCTACTGTAAGGTAAATACATCTTAAGAATTTTAATGACTTGTTGGATTCAAACGCGAATCACAATTTCAGCGAAAAATTGTATTTTGTTTTACCTGTTTAAATTGATGCAAACAATTTTGTTTGAAGTCCAATTTAATTTTTACAGTTATCTCTTATTTCTCTGTCCTTTCTTTGTCTGTTTTGCCTTCTGCTGTTTATTTTCTTGATCTGTTCTTATTTTTACCTGAAGATACGTTATTTTGAATTGTGGATTTAACCTTTATCATAACCTAATACAATGTTATGTATAAGGCTGACACATCGAACTGTGCTCTCCATTGGCTAAAGTGGAAATTTTGTTATAACTTTTATATTAATAGAGATTAAACCAACGTCAGTGAAAAAAAAAATAATTCTCGACGTAAATAAGTTTTATTAATAAAAACGGTTTGGATTTCACAGTGGATTTAAATATCATATTGAACTTGACTATGGTGCAATTTGATGCAATAAGCTCAATAGAAATTCAAATCAAGTGTTGGAATTATAATGGATAAAGCAAAAACTAATTCTTTTTCTGAATTTAAAAAGATAATATAAAATCACATTTTTACTTGGAAATGAGTTGAATCTAGGCGTCTATAAGCACACACACTGAAATTCCTCTACAAACTTTACATTTTCATAAAACTCTTGTAGGTGATTTTTTATGATTCATTTTTTGTGAGTTTCTGTAGTTAAAAATTTTGTAGAGCTGCTACCCTAATCTTAACAACGCGACTGCTTAAAATATGTTACCTTCTTAATTTCATTTTTTGTTAACCATTTGAACCTTTGAAACAGGCACGTACACCTAACTCAGAATCTAAGTCTGAAGGAGAGGAGCTAGATTTACAAGCAGTTCAAAGATCAAATAGCAAATACTCTGGGGTCAATACCACCCCAAGAGCCTGGAGCAGGTGTTGTGAGTTATGCACAGGGAAATATAAGGTTTTTATCGAAGTGTTTTTAAAATAGTTCAAAGATCAGATAAGCTCAGCACGTTTACCTGAAACAGAATCTAAGTCTGAAGGAGAGGAGCTAGATTTACAAGCAGTTCATACATAAATAACAAATATTCTTGGGTCAATACCACCCCAAGAGCCCGGATCAGGAGTTTTACTTACGTGAGAGCAGCTCTGATTATGGTGATGAGCGTCATTTTTACAATGAGAACCACAGAAGGTTTCACAAGAAAATTCTTGCTCATATTTGCCATAAATTTTGCAAAATTTTGCATAAATTATTTTTTGTGAAAAATAATTGTTTGAGACGGCGACTAATTTCAACTCTGACTGCTACTGCTAGCGACCGTGACTGCAACTGCTCGTGACTGCTGCTACACTGTGGAAAAAAATGCTTAATATTAAAAAAAAAACTCATTGTAATGTTTATCACCAAATAAATTGGAATTTCAATAACTGACAGTCTTTAGAATCCCAACAAAGTTTAATTTTCATAAATTAGCTTTTTCTTAAGGAAAAATAAAAACCAGCTCTCAAATTAAAAAAAAACAACTAAATTATCATGTATATGAGGGAGATTACATCCTCTTAACCCACCACCCTATGCCAATATGCTCAAATACAGGATAAATTCAATTATTTTAAATTCTAACGTCACTCTTTTTTTTCATTTGAAAAAAAAAATCTTTTTAACTTAATCAAATAAGCCGGGGCAAAGTTTTCTCAAAGGTTAAACAACATATTTTTCTTTTATGATGGATTATTTCTCAGAAACAAAGGGACAAAGTCTGATTTTGTTTTTTCAGATATTATATATCTGAAAACATTAAAGTGTAATATCAGAGATTGTAATAAAGCTCTTTAAGCTGATTTATCTTAAAAATTAAACGAAAATGGGTGAAACCATTAAAATTTTACCTATTAAACAAATGAAGGGGATCTGCCCCTGAGCTAACTAATTTGTTCGCTATATCAATGGTACAAATACGGGGAATACCCGGTTGAGCACAACAAGTTTAAATCAACCCCGAACCCTTATGAATCTCAATCACGTATAAATTAATTCTTGTTTAAATCAATCTCCATTCACATCCACCACATGCAATACATCCCCAGTTCAACTCAACCTTGCTCATTTCTATCCTCAATCAACTCAATCCCCGTGCAACTCGAACCATAATCCAGTTAACTCTATTTAACTCTATTTTAACGCCACTACATTTAACGGAACACACTTGCAGCATAACCTCCATTCAATTCAACCCTGATTCAACTCCACCCCATTCAATTCAGCCCCATTGACCTCAATCCTCGTTTAAGTCAATCCCCATTCAAATCATTCCCAAGCAGCTAAATCCAACTTATTCAAATCCACTGAAACTAGTCCCATTCATCAGAGACTTCTTTAAACTTCATTTATTCAGCCCACTTCCTTTTTTTATCCAACTAAATCATGACAAATCAATGCTTGGGGATTTTATAAAATTAACACGATGGATTTATAATCAAATAGTATGTTTGAAACCAACATTTCAACCCTTTTTATACCCAAAAAGTATTGAAGAAAATTTCCATCTTCAAGGGTCCAAAAAGAGCTTAAAATTCAATTCCCGAGTAAAATTATTATCATATCCGAAGAGAGCATAAAAAAGAATTATCGAGTGGTATGTTCACGCTATTCGTAGGTCAGTTATATAAACTGTCCCAAATTTACTGAAATTCTCCCACCTCATGAAAAAAAAAAATTTCCCGACCATCCCGATATCACTTAAAATTCCCCCTGAACATCTCCACTTGGGAAATTTAGTCCCCAAGGACAAAGTAAGCCAAATGAAAATAATTTAGTGTGGGAATTCTGGAAAATTCTACCGGCACAAAATTTCCCCTGAAAAGTTCATTCCCTGAAAATTGCCTTCCGACAGAAAATTCTCAGTGTGGAAAGTCTCCCTAAGCAGAAAAACCCCCGACGCTCAAAAAATGTCTGTATACTTCTCAATAAAAAATACTATACTTAAACAATGGGTAATTTTAACTTACAGCCTTTTCTCCAGGGGCTGACTGGGTAATGTTATTCCCAAAGGCATAGTTATTGGACTTTTCAACTATGTTGATAAAATGGCTGTTTATAGATTTTGATTGGACGACTTTCGGGGAAACAGAAGCGTCCCGATTTTCTAGGATTACTGGTTTTATGCGGAAAAAAAAGAAAAAAAATAGGCACGCAAAATTCCACAGTTTTGTATATATGAGCTTAAAAACGGTATAAGGGCAAAAGGTTTTGAGAAGGGGCCATAGGCCAATTATTCATACGGAGCCATAGGGCAAACAGTTTCAGGCAAACGTTTTTGTCAGTTGACAGGAGGGGGAATATTGGCATATGTTTATGTCAGTAAGGAGGGAATATTTACAGATGTTTTTGTCCGTTAGGGGTGAATATTGGGATAGGTTTTTGTTGATTAGGGAGGAGTGTTAGCATATGGTTTTGTCGGTTGAATATCTATTGTTCTTTGAGGTGAAACGATGGTATTGCAGAAACGAATTGAGGTGTTATTGGCAGGTGTTTATTACGATTGGACATGGTGTACTGGTGATGAGAATGACGTAGGTAATAGGACCGATTTCTATGTACATTAATTAAAAATAAAATTTCCACAAAATAAGTTTTTCAAAGAAAAGTAAAGAACTCCATTAAACAAAAAATGAGTAAAAATAAAATAAAATAATCTACAAAGCGTGAAACTACCACAAATCGGCATCGATAAATAAATGAAACCCCAAAACGAACAGAAATTAAAATAAATAACCGAGTCAAACTCAAAACGAGCAGAAATTAACATAAGTTGGGCGCAAAACCCCTATCCCTTCCCAAGGCCAGAACAAAATTTGCACTTTACTGAAAAAATATAAATGTTTTTACTTTTATAACTTTAATAAACCAAATAATTTTAACATTTTGATTACTAAAAATCAGTATATGTATATTAAACTGACAATGCGCATTCATTTATATTTTTCAGTAAAGTGCAAATTGTGTTCTGGTCTTGGGAAGGCATAGGGGTTTTGCACCCAACCATTGTGCCAACATCGTTCTTATATGCCCCCAGGGCATAACTTAAAACCCTTGCCCAGAAGGTTGTGGGGGAGTGTCCTCCTCTTTACTTAGTCTCCGTTTCTTGTCTCGTTCTCGAGTGTCCCCGTTCTTTACTTTGGCAGTGCGATGGCGCTGCCTATAATTTCCGCAACAACTTTCTATATAAACCTTATATACCCCCAGGGCATAACTTACCACCTTTGCACTGAGGGGTCTGAAGGGTTACCATCCTAAAAGACCTAATTTCCAGAACTTTTAACTACGTTGAACAAAATGGATATCTCAAAATTTTGATAGGATGTGTTTGGGTAAATGGTGGGCGTGAGAGGGGCATTAGTCGCTATCCAGTCACTTTCAAACGTTAAAAAAGGCACTAGCCCTTTCAATTTCCAATTGAATGAACCCTTTTGAAGTTTCTACGACAACGCTTTCAATAAAAACTTTATATGCCCCAGGGCATAACTCACAACCCTTGCACTGAGGGCTCTGAGGGGGCTATCATCCTAAAAGACCTAATTTCCAGAACTTTTAACTACGTTGAACAAAATGGATATCTCAAAATTTTAAAACGATGTGTTTGGGTAAATGATGGACGTGAGAGGGGCATTAGTCGCTATCCAATCACTTTCAACTATTAAAAAAGGCACTAGCCCTTTCAATTTCCAATTGAATGAACCCTTTTGAAGTTTCTACGACAACGCTTTCAATAAAAACTTTATATGCTCCCAGGGTATAACTTACAACCCTTGCCCTGAGGGCTGGAAAGACCTAATTTCCAAAACTTTCAACTACGTTGAATAAAATGGCTATCTAAAAATTTTGATTGGATGTGTTTGGGGAAAAGGTGGGCGCGAGAGGGGGTTAGTTGCTCTCAAATCACTTTCGACTATTAAAAAGGGTACTAGCCCTTTGAGTGTCAAATCAAATGAGCCCTTTTTCAAGTTTCTACGACAAAGATTTCAATAAAAACCTTTTATGCCCCCAGGGCATAACTTATAATCCTTGTCCTGAGGGTTATGGGGGAGTGTCCTCCTCAAAAATGTATTTTCTATTTGGAAATCACTACGCTGAACAAAATGGCTATCCCAAAATTTTTATTGGATATGTTTTGGGGAATGATGGGTGTGGGGGGGGGCTAGTTGCCCTCCAATCACTTTCGACTATTAAAAAGGACACTAGCCCTTTGAATTTCCAATCGAATGAGCCTTTCTTGAAGTTTCTACGACAACGCCTTCTTTAAAAAACCTTATATGCCCCCAGGGTATAACTTAAAACCCTTGCCCTCAGGGCTGTGGGGGAGTGTCCTCCTCAAAAACATTTTCTCTATCTGGAAATCAACTACGCTGAACAAAATGGCTATCTCAAAATTTAGATTGGATGTGTTTGGGGAAATGATGGGCGTGGGGTGGGGGGGGGGGCTAGTTGCCCTCCAATCACTTTCGACTATTAAAAAGGGCACTAGCTCTTTGAATTTCCAATCGAATGAGCCTGTTTTGAAGTTTCTACGACAACGCCTTCTATAA
The DNA here is from genome assembly GCA_027921565.1 of Artemia sinica. Taxonomy (NCBI): domain Eukaryota; kingdom Metazoa; phylum Arthropoda; class Branchiopoda; order Anostraca; family Artemiidae; genus Artemia; species Artemia sinica. The sequence goes on along the minus strand of CM051261.1, from coordinate 45,909,517 downwards.
AAACCTTATATGCCCCCAGGGCATAACTTAAAACCCTTGGCCTGAGGGTTGTGGGGGAGTGTGCTCCTCAAAAACGTATTTTCTATCTTAAAATCAAATACGCTGAACAAAATGGTTATCTCAAAATTTTTATTGGATGTGTTTGGGGGAATGATAGGTATGGGGGTGGGGCTAGTTGCCCTCCAATCACTTTCGACTATTAAAAAGGGCACAAGCTCTTTTAATTTCCGATCGAATGAGCATTTTTTGAAGTTTCTACGACAACGCATTCTATAAAAACCTTATATTCCCCCAGGGCATAACTTAAAACCCTTGCCCTGAGGGTTGTGGGGGAGTGTCCTCCTCAAAAACAAATTTTTTATGTGGAAATCAACTACGTTGAATAAAATGGCTATCTAAAAATTTTGATTGGATGTGTTTGGGGTAATGATGGGCGTGGGGGGGGGGGGGCTAGTTGCCCTCCAATCACTTTCGACTATTAAAAAGGGTACTAGCCCTTTGAATTTCCAATCGAATGAGCCTGTTTTGAAGTTTCTATGACAAGGCCTTCTATAAAAACCTTATATGCCCCCAGGGCATAACTTAAAACCCTTGCCCCGAGGATTGTGGGGGAGTGTCCTCCTCAAAAACATATTTTCTTTCTGGAAATCAACTACGCTGAACAGAATGGCCATCTCAAAATTTTGATTGGATGTGTTTGGGGGAATGATGGGCCTGATGGGGGGGGGGGGCTAGTTGCCCTCCAATCACTTTCGACTATTAAAAAGGGCACTAGCCACTCCAATTTCCAATCGAATGAGCCCTTTTCGAAGTTTCTACGACAACTCCTTCGAGACAAAGTGCCCGGGTATGGAGAACTAGAAAACAACACATTGTGCCTACATCATTCTTTACTTAGGCAGCACTAGCGCGCTGCTTATGATATGGGGGGATTGACAGATGTTCTTATTCCGCTTGAAAATCAATTGTTCATTGAGATGAAAATTCCTAAGACTATCGAAGGGATAAAGAAATTTAAAACCGTTATTATAAACTGATTGATATGACCTTGACAAAGGCACAATTTTTCGCACATGTATTTTAATTGTTTGCAAATCTGTCATCAATCTTTTTTAACTCAGATGACAAAGCCTGACCATTCAATCCGTCATTTTTACTTTATTACGATTGTAAGGACCTGATGACAATTTTCTATGGTACTAACCCTTTGAAGCAAATGATCAAACTGTTCGAGGAGATGACGGGTAATGAGTGAACCTTCTTAGCCCGTACTCCCTCCCAAAAAAATTCTCCATAACTCTTTGCTCCCTCTCTACCCTGTGAGTCCTTCGTGTCCGCTGTGGCACCTCCTGACCCGTCATGCTCACATAGCCCAAGATCCCCATCCCTTAGTCCCTGGGCCTTCACGGCCCCTGTCTCCCTAAAAGACAAAAATATCCCTTAATTCCCCATAGCCTCCTGGCCCTCCACCACAAATGCATCCCCCCCACAGAAAAGACATCCTGGACCTTCATGCCCCGTGTGCTCGAGCCCACCCCCCTCCCGAGCAAAACAAAATCATCTAGATTTCACATGTGTATTGTTCCTCCCTACCCCATTCTCCCTGAGTCCTTAACCATCCATGGCCCCTTAATCCCCCTCCCCAAATTTTTTTTATAGTTCGTATGAAACCAAGAGACAAAAGGATATAATAAATGAAAAAAAAATCAAATAGGTGACAAAACGAGGATTTTTCAGCCAGTAGCAAAATATGAAGACGAAAAACAAGCAAACATTTCGACAAGGACCTCCGCCAGGTCGTCCTCAGTGCTCAAAAAAGAAAAAAAAGAAAAAACACCGAAATCTAACCTTTCGAATTGTTCTTGACAAAAAGAGAAAAGATACTGGATAAAAAAGTCAGAAATTAATTACACAGAATTCACCAATTTGACTGACCAAGTATTTTTTGCTTTGTAATAGATTTCGCCTGTCTGCAATTTTGGTTTTCATTAGATATGTAGACAGGTTCTCTTAAATTAGACGGGGCAAAAATATTAAGTCCGAAATGATTGAGTCTTTTAATCTTAAGTTTTTATAAATTGGGCTTAAGGAAATATCTGCGGTGTCTCAATTTATGGCCAGATTTCTGTTAATATATAATTTTTTTTATCTCAATTGACCCCTTAAGAGATTGCGCTAGGCCATTTACAGTAGATATTGAAGTTGCCTCTTCGAAAACAACTGAATATTCAGGATTTTCGAAAATATGCAAGGCCAAAACTGAATCAAAGTTGTCATTTTTATTTTCAAAACTCAGAGACCTATCAATTGGAATTTTGTGTTCATACAATCGTTCCCCTAGTTGTTGATGGGTCCTACCAATATAAAATTTACCACATGAACACGGGGCTTTATAGATACCACTACCCAGTATAGGGTCAGTTTCATCCTTTGCTGAGTTGAAAAATGTTCAACTTTTTGTTCAGTTTTGAAAGAAACAGAGAGATTATGTTTTTTAATTTTTTTAAAATAGAATTTATAAAGTTAAAAGAGTTTTATATTCAACATTGGGTATACGGACACTTTAGTATTTTTGGACGTCATAAGACTGTCGTTTTTGTTCCAGATCGGTACTTCCCAACAGGCTATTTAAGGGGGTTAAGGAGGGGGGCTTCTGGAGGCCTCTTCAGCTATGAGAATTCTAGGTGTTTTTGCCTCTTTTTCTAACTCATAACTTTTAACCGACTTTTCTTATCAATTTCAAGTGTTTTAGGCTCTATCCTGGGTTATACGGACACTTTACCATTCTTTTTTTAAAGTCATAAACCTGAAATTTTAACCCCTGCGAGATTCTCCTCCCCCACAGTCTATTTCATGAAGGTTGTGTTGCGTGCAATAAATTTGGTTTCGTATTAATTTTGCCTTTGTCTTTCAGTTAAGTTGGGTTAAGAGTAAAAAAACATAGATTTCTTAAAAAAAAGCATTTTTTTGTCAGGGTTATATCAAACAGTTCGTGGTAACGAACTGTAAGTAAGGAGCGACCCGGCTCAATGGTAACTGAAACTCTAGAAAACGGTATTTTGATACAAATAGATACATCAAAAGAATCACATTTTAATGCTGATTTCAAATATATAAGTTTCATCAAGTTTAGGCGCCTGAGAAAATTTCCCATCAAAAGTTAGGCGCCTGAGAAAATTTGGCTGATTTTCGAAAAAGGGGGGAAAGACCCCCTAAAAGTTATAGAACCTTAATGAAAATAACACCATCATATTCCGTGTATCAGAGAACCCTACTGTAGAGGTTTCAAGCTCCCATCTACAAAAATGTGGAATTTTGCATTTTTTGCCAGAAGAAAGATCACGGGTGCGTGTTTATTTGTTTGTTTGTTTGTTTTTTTCCCCCGGGGTGATCATATCGAACCAGTTGTCCTAGAATATCGTTGGAAGTAGTCCCCGAAGCCGCGCCACGCCGAAATGACGGCGGCGAATGTGTGATTCAGTATCGGCGGCGGCGCGCCGCCAGGTGCGCCAAAATTTTTTTGGCGGCGCGCCGATTTTTCTAATTAAAAATAATAATAAAAATTCCACTTCACCAAGCACGTTCAACCTCGATTTTAGTAAGTATTTTTAAATGGTTGGCTAAAAACATACAAGAACAATATGACAAAACAAGAATTTTTTGGGCCGTGCGGAAAGTGTTTATGTTCACCGTCGATCAGACCAAGTAGAATTCTCATTTTTAGCCACTAGACCCAGGGAAACCTATGTTGTTAAAGGAAGTGAAAAAAACAAAAACAAATAACAACATCGAAAAAACACTGTATACAAATCAGATACCATGGCTTAACAACACCAACAATTTTAAATCAGCGGTTACATCACTTCAGTTACAATTGATGTAACAAAAGTCAGTTTGTTCACTCTGCCTGGAGCCATTGATCTTTTTGCAGTCACTATCAGTCCTGTCGTGCTAAAAAGCCGTTTAGCTGGGGCACATTTGGCCGGTACAGCCAGAACTTGACGAGCGTAAACTGCCACTCGCAGGATCTGATACTAGTACTGGACCTTGGGGTCCCACAGAATGCCGCAAGTAGGCTTCTTCTTTGTATCTGCTGAAATAAGTTGTTTTATAAGGGAGAACAAACCTGCACCTTCACCATAGGGCTCCTGCGCACTACACTACAGGAGGAACTAAACTGCACCTTTACCCTCTTTTCTTATCAACACGGAATAACCCTCCGAAATTCTTTTCTGAAAGAAGTGGTCAATATATAACGTTTCAAGTCAAAGTTTAAGGCTACTTCAACTTCAGTGTGCTCTGCTAACTGTGCAAAAAAATGTAATTCATTTCTATAGATATATTTCTATTCTAGCTCTAGATAATCTACCAAGCGGGAAACTACCGCAAATCAGCATCGATAAATAAATGAAACCCAAAACGAACAAAAATAACAATAAATAACTGAGTCAAACTCAAAACGAGCAGAAATTAACATAAGTTGGGCTCAAAACCCCCTATGCCTTCCCAAGGCCAGAACATAATTTTCACTTTACTGAAAAAATATAAATGTTTTTACTTTTATAACTTTAATAAATCAAATAATATTAACATTTTGATTACTAAATATCAGTAAATGTATATTAAACTGACAATGCATATTCATTTGTATTTTTGTCAGTGAAGTACAAATTATGTTCTGGCCTTGGGAAGGCATAGGGGTTTTGAGCCCAACTTATGTTAATTTCTGCTCGTTTTGAGTTTGACTCGGTTATTTATTGTAATTTCTGTTCGTTTTGAGTTTCATTTATTTATCGATGCTGATTTGTGGTAGTTTCACGCTTGGTAGATTATTTGACTTTAATTTTGCTCATTTTTGGTTTAATGGAGTTCTTTACTTTTCTTTGAAAAAACTTATTTTTTGGAAAAAGTTTTTTTAATTAATTTCTGTTCGTTTTATATTGACATAGTCTTTTCAGGGAAAAAGAAAATCATACTTTAAATCTTTTGTTTTTGTAAGAATTTATAGTTTGGCCTGCTTTTGTATGCTGGAAAACAATTTTCAGCAAAATTTAACAACATAGACCCTTATAAAAATCTGGACACAAATAATAGTGTTTAATTTAGTTTCATACCTCCTCTACTTGAATTGAAATGGAAAACTTGATAGCATTCGCAAAAAAATTTGTTTACTTTCTTTGATAGCTTGGATACACTTACGCTATTTTGATTTGGTCAAATTTTAAGAGCAGAAGAAGCCCTGAAAGTTTGAACATAATACCCTCAGTCGTTCTTGGGATACTGCTGAGATGCCTTATTGGGAATTAGCATAAACACAGTGCATTTTGATTTAATCTTAAGGCAACATTTACTTTTTAAACATAAAGGCAAATGGGAGGGTGGGCGTGGGAGGGGGATTAGTTTCCCTCCAATCACTTTCGACTATTAAAAAGGACATCAGCCTTTTCTATTTTCAATCGAATGAGTCCTTTTCGAAGTTCCTACGACAACTTCTTCGATACGAAGTGCCCTGGTCTAAACAACAACAAAAAAAAAAAAAATGATACATTATACCCACATCGATCTCTATTATAAAAATGTCAAGCCTTCCAATCACTTTCGATTATTAAAAAGGGCACTAGGCTTTTCGATTTCCAAACTAATGATCCCTTTTTGAGTTTCTACGACAACGCTTTCTATAAACACCGTATATGCCCCCAGGGCATAAATTACAACCCTTACCCTAAGGGCTGTGAGGGTGGTTGTCATCCTCTAAGACCTAATTTCCAGAACTTTCAACTACGTTAAACAAAATGGCTATCTCAAAATTTTGATTGTATGTGTTTCGGGAAATGGTGGGCGTGGAAGGGGTGTTAGTTGCCTTCCAATCATTTTCGACTATTAAAAAGGGCACAAGCCACTCCAATCTCTAATTGAATGAGCCCTTTTCAAAGTTTCTACGACAACTTCTTCGATATGAAATGTCCTGGTCTAAAGGAAAAAATAATAAATAATACATTGTGCCAACATCGTTCTTATATACCTCCAGGGCATAACTACAAAACCCTTGCCCTAAGGGTTGTGGGGGAGTAACCTCCTCAAAAAACATATTTTCTCTCTGGAAATCAGTTACTCTGAACAAAATGGCTATCTTAAAATTTTGATTGGATGTGTTTGGGGAAAGGGTGGGCGTGGAAGGGGTGTTAGCTGCCTTCCAATCACTTTCGACTATTAAAAAGGGCACTAGCTACTCCAATTTCCAATCGAATGAGCCCTTTTTGAAGTTTCTACGACAACTCCTTCGATAAGAATTGCCCTGGTATGGAAAACAAAAAAAAAATAAATAATACATTGTGCCAACATTGTTCTTTACTTAGACATCTCGATTGCGCTGCCTATGACAACATCCTGAATTGCCTAATGCTCTTTTGCCTACCTCTTTTCATCCGAAAAATCAGAAAGAAAAATGAACAGAATTTTAAAGTGGAAGGTAGAATTTTTGTTTCAAGAAAAATTTCTTCTTCTCCTTCCTATGAACCGATATACATGGCGAGCCCAAGATGACAGTATTTATTTTTAAGAAACAGATTAGCCGGGATGACGGTTGAAGCCCGGAGGTCGATAACAATAACCAAAAAAAGAGAAAAAAACGGCGGCGTATTAATGACGCCGCCGCCGATAGAATCAGCGGCGGCGTCAGCGCGCTGATGCAAGCTCGGCGGCGCGCCGCCGTTTTTTTTATCGGCGGCGCGCCGCCGATTTTCGGCGCGGCTTCGGGGTCTAGTTGGAAGGGCTCATTGGAATTGAAATTGAAAGTTCTAGTGCCCTTTTTAAGTGACCAAAAAAATGGAGGGCAACTAGGCCCCCTCCCACGCTCATTTTTTTCCCAAAGTCACCTGATCAAAATTTTTAGATAGCCATTTTGTTCAGCATGTTCGAAAATATTATAAGTATGTCTTTTAGGATGACTTAATCCCCCGAACTTCCCGGGGGGAGGGCTGAAAGTTATGAACTTTACCCAATGTTAACATATAGTATTGGTTATTTGGAAGTATACAGACGTTTTCAGGGGAGATTTTTCCTGGTAGTGGGGGGAGGGGTGGTTCAGGGGTTATGTGGGAGGATCTTTCCATGAAGGAAGTTTTCATGGGGGAAGGGACATTGCTATGAAGGGGACGCCGGACTTCCCAGCATTAGTTAAAAAAAGATCATAAATTTAATATAAAAAAACAAGTATTTCAACTGCAACAGCAGCAACATCGAAACTTTAAACGAACAGAAAATATTACATATATAATTGGGTTCACCCCGTAGTCAATGCCTCGCTCTTTAAGCCAAAGATTTTTTAGTACTTTCATAAGAGCTATTTATTCTAATTAACGGCCTTTGTGATTAAGCGGTCATTTCTAAAGAATTGGAACAAAATTTGAACTTTCGCTTAAAGAGCAGGGTATTGACTAGGGGGCGAACCCCCTAATAAATGTATTAAAAATATATGAATACAGAAGTTCGTTACGTAAGTTAATTCGGAAGTTACGTATATTTATTACTAATAAAAACGTTCGTAAATAAAATTAAACAAGTTTCGAGAAAGCCATTTAACTAAATAAAAGTAAATTAATATGAAAATTTTGTTTTAATTATTCATGTACGGTGAGCCAAGATCAAAACCTGCATTTATTCAAAAACATTCAAAAATTAAATAAAAAAAACAAGTTTTTTAAACTGAAAGTAAGGAGCGACATTAAAACTTAAAACGAACAGAAATTATTCTGTATATGAAAGAGACTGTCCCCTCATTAACGCCTCGCTCTTTACGCTAAATTTTGACTCTGTCTCACAACTTTATTTTTTAAAACAATAAAAACCTTTAGCGTAAAGAGCGAGGCGTTGAGGAGGGGACAGTCTCTTTCATATACAGAATAATTTCTGTTCATTTTAAGTTTTAATGTCGCTCCTTACTTTCAGTTTAAAAAACTTGTTTTTTTTATTTAATTTGTTAAGGGGCAGGGATATGCCTAGAGTAGGGTTTCAGTTTCCATGTTATCAGTTTACACCAAATTTCTTTATTATTAGATTTTATAGGAATTTTTTTTTACATATTCCTTGCAATAAATTTGTTTTTTGTTTTTTATTAATTTTGTCCTAGTCTTTCAATAAAGATAGGCTAAGGGTAAAATACACCTATTTCTTAAAAACCACATTTTAGTGTCAGGGTAACATGAGTTAAGGGGCGGATATATACCTAAACGAGGGGCTTACCTATGAACTAGCCTTTCTTTTTCTTGCGTTAGCACAAGACGTAGAATTTAATTTTATTAAGACCTTGTTTCGAACGACAATGTATTAGTATATAATAGAGTCTTCAGAATATTGCCTTAGAGCATAGGGGGGATATCTGGCTACATTGTATTGGATCATAGGAGTGAGAGTTTAAGACATCTTGCATAAGGAGATATGGGGCGGAGTAACACCATGATGATAAAAAATTGGTTTATTCTTCCATTTTCGTAAGATCCTCTAACGTGATACCTTTCAACAACTTTCTAATAATTGTTTTTTCCACTTATTAGTGATGTTGCATTTATTGGTCTTTAACATTATGATTTTCATACACTCGTTTTTATAGTTTTATACATTCGTCTAATAGTCCTAATCCTAAGAATAAAAGAGTCATACCAACTTAATACAAAAGAACAAATTTAATGAAACAATATCATTTACAGTATTACATATTATTGATATCCTTGAACAGCTTTGGTTGTTTAGAATCCGTTCCATAGATTAATTTGTCATATTCTCTCTTGACAGGACACATTTTCTCTTCTCTTACTTCGTATTCAACATATTAATCGTTGTTGCTTCTTGGGTATACGATTTTCAATGATATTTCAACCACAAATTCATCGTGCCTTTCATCATTATTGTTATTGGGTTTGATGAGTGTATTTGATGGTTCACCATCCTTAGCACTATTAATATTCGCAGACGCTTTTATTTAAATCAATTTATCCCTCTATTCATTAGAAATATTTTCTGACAATGCTCTTTTTAATATACTTGCAATTTCAACGTCTATTGTTACATTATTTTTACATATTTAACAATTCGATCATATAGAAAAAAGGAAGCACGATCATATAGAAAGCACTTTACTGAAAAAATATAAATGTTTTTACTTTTATAACTTTAATAAGTCAAATAATATTAACATTTTGATTACTAAATATTAGTATATATATATATATATATGTATTAAACTGACAATGCACATTCATTTATATTTTTTCAGTAAAGTGCAAATTTTGTTCTGGCCTTGGGAAGGCATAGGGGTTTTGCGCCCAACTTATGTTAATTTCTGCTTGTTTTGAGTTTGACTCGGTTATTTATTGTAATTTCTGTTCGTTTTGGGTTTCATTTATTTATCGATGCTGATTTGTGGTAGTTTCACGCTTGGTAGATTATTTGATTTTATTTTTGCTCATTTTTTGTTTAATGGAGTTCTTTACTTTTACTAAAGGAGTCTAGTTGATCTGAAATGGAAAACTTGATACCATTCGCAAAAAAATCTGTTTACTTTCTTTGATAGCTTGGATACACTTACGCTATTTTGATTTGGTTAAATTTTAAGAGCAGAAGTAACCCCGAAAGTTTGAACATAATACCCTCAGTCGTTCTTGGGATACTGCTGAGATGCCTTATTGGGAATTAGCATTATCACAGTGCATTTTGATTTAATCTTAAGGCAACATTTAGTTTTTAAACATAATGGGCAAATGGGAGGGTGGGCGTGGGAGGGGAATTAGTTGCCCTCCGATCACTTTCGACTATTAAGAAGGGCATCAGCCCTTTCTATTTGCAATCGAATGAGTCCTTTTCGAAGTTCCCACGACAACTCCTTCTATACGAAGTGCCCTGGTCTAAATAACAACAACAACAAAAATAATACATTATACCCAAATCAATCTTTACCATAAAAATGTCAAGCCTTCCAATTACTTTTGACTATTAAAAAGGGCACAAGGCCTTTCGATTTCCAATCGAATGAGCCCTTTTGGAAACGACAACGCTTTCTATAAACACCTTATATGCACCTTCACCCTAAGGCATAATTTACAACCCTCACCCTAAGGTCTGTTAGGATGGTTGTCATCCTCTAAGACCGAATTTCCAGAACTTTCAACTATGTTAAACAAGAAGGCTATCTCAAAATTTTGATTGGATGTGTTTGAGGAAATGGTGGGCGTGAGAGGGGCGGTAGTCGCTCTCCAATCACTTTCAACTATTAAAAATAGCCCTAGCCCTTTCAATTTCCAATCAAATGAGCCCTTTTGAAGTTTCTACGACAAAACTTTCAATAAAAATCTTATATCCCCCCAGGGCATAACTTACAATCCTTTCCCTGAGTGCTGGGGGAAGGTGTCATTCTCAAAGACCTAATTTCCAGAACTTTCTACTACGTTGAACAAAATGGGTATCTGAAAACTTTATTGGATGTATTTGGAGGAGTGGTGGGCGTGAGAGGGGGTTTAGTTACCCTCCAATCACTTTTGACTATTACAAAGGGCACTAGCCCTCTCAATTTTGAAATGAAAGAGCCTCATTTGAAGTTTTACGACAACTCTATCTATAAAAACCTTATATGCCCCCAGGGCAGAACTTACAACCTTTGCTCTTGGGGCTCTGGGGGGTTTGTCATCCTTAAATACATAATTTCCAGAACTTTCAACTACGTTGAGCAAAATGGCTATCTCTAAACTTTGATTCAATGTTTTTAGGCAAATGGTAGGCGCAAGAGAGGGGTTAATTACTCTCCACTCACTTTCGACTATTAAAAAGGGCAATTACAATTTCCAATCAAATGATATATATGCCCCCAGAGCATAAATTACAACCATGGAACTGAGGGCTCTGAGGGGGTTATCATCCTAAAAGACCTAATTTCAAGAACTTTCAACTACGTTGAACAAAATGGATATCTCAAAATTTTAATTAGATGTTTTTGGGAAAATGGTAGGCGTGAGAGGGGGATTAGTTGCCTTTCAATCAGGGCATAACTTACAACCCTTGCCCTGAGGGCTGTGGGGGAGGGGGGGGGATTGTCTTCCTTAAAGACCAAATTTCAAAACAATTTCAACTACGTTGAATAAAATGGCTATTTAAAATATTGATTGGATGTGTTGGCAGAAAAGATGGGTGTGAGAGGGGGATTAGTTGCCCTCACATCACTTTCTACTATTAGAAAGGACACTAGCCCTTTGAATTTCCAATCGAATGAGCCCTTTTTCAAGTTTCTACGGCAAAGATTTCAATAAAAACCTTATATCCCCCCGGGCCTAACTTATAACCCTTGCCCTGAAGGCTGTGGGGGGAGTGTCCTGCTCAAAGGTATAATTTCCTGAACTTTGAACTGTGTGGAACAAAATGGCTATCTCAAAATCTTTATTGGATGTGTTTGGGGAAATGGTGGGCGTGGAAGGGGTGTTACTTGCTTTCCAGTCACTTTCGATTATTAAAAAGGGCACTAGCCATTTCAATTTCCAATCGAACGAGCCCTTTTTGAAGTTTCTACGACAACGCGTTATATAGAAACCTTATAGGTCCCCTGGGCATAATTTACAACCCTGTCCCTGAGGGCTGTGGGGGTGGGAGAGGGGGGTGTCATCCTCAAAGACCTAATTTCCAGAACTTAAAACTACGTTGAATAAAATGGCTATCTCAAAGTTTTGATTAGATGTGTTTGGGGAAAAGGTAAGCGTGAGAGGCGGGTTAGTTGCCCTCTAATTACTTTCGACTATTATAAAGGGAACTAGCCCTTTGAATTTCCAATCGAATGAACCTTTTTTGAAGTTTCTACGACAACGCCTTCTATAAAAAACCTTATATGCCCCTAGGGCATAACTTACAACCGTTGCCCTAAGGCCTGTGGGGGACTGTCCTCAAAAACATAATTTCTATCTGGAAATCAACTGCGCTGAACAAAATGGCTATCTCAAAATTTTGATTGGATGTGTTTCGGGAAACGGTGGGCGTGGAAGGGGTGTTAGTCGCCTTCCAATCACTTTCGACTATTAAAAACGGCACAAGCCACTCCAATTTCCAATTGAATGAGCCCTTTTCGAAGTCTCCTACGACAACTTCTTCGATACAAAGTGCCCTCCTCTAAAGGAAAAAATTAATAAATAATACATTGGGCCAACATCGTTCTTATATTCCCCCAAGGCATAAATTAAAACCCTTGCCCTGAGGGTTGTGGGGGAATGTCCTCTTCTTTACTTAGTCCCCGTTTCTAGTCTCGTTCTCGAGTGTCCCCGTTCTTTACTCAGGCAGCGCGATCGCGCTGCCTATGATTTATACAATTTCTATATAAACCTTATATGCTCCCAGGGCATAACTTACAACCCTCGAAGTGAGGGCTCTGAGGGGATTATCATCCTAAAAGCCAGTATTTCCAGAACGTTCAACTGCATTGAACAAAATGGATATCTTAAAATTTTGATTGGATGTGTTTGGGGGAATGGTGGGGGTGAGAGGGGCGTTAGTTGCTATCCAATCACTTTGAACTGTTAAAAAAGGCACTAGCCCTTTCAATTTCAAATTGAATGAGCCCTTTTGAATTTTCAACGACAACGCTTTCAATAAAAAGTTTATATGCCCCCAGGGCATAACTTACAACACTTGCCCTGGGGGTTGTGGGGAAGTGTCCTCCTCAAAAACATATCTTCTATCTGGAAATCAGCTACGCTGAACAAAACGGCTATCTCAAAATTTTGATTGGATGTGTTTGGGGGAATGACGGGCGTCGGGGGGGGGGGGGCTCGTTGCCCTCCAATCACTTTTGACTATTAACAAGGGCACTAGCCACTCCAATTTCCAATCGAATGAGCCCTTTTCAAAGTTGCTACGACAACATACCCGGGTATAAGTGCCCGGGTATGGAGAAAGAAAAACAAAAAAAAAAATACATTGTGCCCACATCGTTCTTTACTTAGGCAGCGCTAGCGCGCTGCCTATGATAAAATATGCTTCATTACATTGCTGCAGCAGAACAACTGTCTCCATATTCATCGTAATAGCACTTGAATCTTTTCGATAATCCAAAGAAATTTAGTTTCTCTCTTTTATTACAACACGCACAAATATGTGTGATGGAGATAAATCCATCATGTACACACTCTCTCTTAAGACAATTTAAGATCACTGTTCTACTGCTGTTTACTAACTCCCTCGCCCGTTTAAGGTGCTCAAATACAATTTTCACGTCAGAATAAGTTAAAAAAAAAAAAAAAACTTTCTGGAAAGAATTTTTTCAAAGAAAAGTAAAGGTCATATCAAATTTAAGATCAGCAGATACAAATACCTCTTAAAATTCAAACTAGAAACGACAAGAAATTACTATTAAAGAATAAATGAAACCCAAAACGAACAGAAATTAAATAAACAATCATAGCAAAAATATATACAACAAGTCCTAATATAAATGAATAAATTACAGGAAATAACTATCAAAGAAAAAATGAAACCCAAAACGAACAGAAATTAAATAAACAATCATAGCAAACAAACATAATATGTACTTATATAAATGAATAAATAAATCTTAAAACGATTGAAACTTAAATTGAATATGTAAATCAAGTTTGAAATGAACGAAAATCACTACAAACAAGATTTTAGGTTTTACCTCCGAGGTTTATACTACCACTTATTCTATAAAAACTTTATGCCCCCAGGGCATAAGTTACAACCCTTCCCCCGGGCTCTAAGGGGGGGGAGGGGTATGTTGACCCCGAATTTTTGTGATCTTATCGTTGGACTATTTCAAACAAAATGCCTATCTCAAAATTTTGATCAGATGCATTTGCAGAAAAGAGGGTTTGTGTGGGAGGGAGGGGATATATACCCTCCGATCCCTTTTGAGTCATAAAAAGGTGACTAGAACTATCAGTTTCCAATCAAATGAGCCACCTTTGAAGTTTATGCGACCTCCCCTTACATAAAAACTTTATGTGCCATCGGGACACAACTTAAAACACTTACCCCCGGGCTCTGGGTGTATGTGTTGACCTCAGAGTTTTATCTGATTTTTGAACTATTATTAACAAAATGGCTATTTCAAAATTTGGATGGGTTTGGGGAAAAAAGAGCGTGGGAAGTGGCTTTGGTCTATGAACCATATATGCTCCCAGGTCATAATTTATAACGCCTGCTCCCGGGCACTGTGGGGGGGGGGTTGCGTCGACCCTGCAGCTTTTATTTTCTAATATTTGGACTATTTTTAAGAAAATAGCTCTCGTAAAATTTTTATACGGTGGATTTGGGGAAAGAAGGGCGTGGGTAGGGATAGTTGCCCTTTGATATCTTTTGACTCACAAAAAGTGAACTAAAACTTTCAATCTCCAATCAAATGATCCCTCTCTGAAATTTATACGAACATCCCTTCTTTAAGAATCATATATGCCCCAGGGCATAAGTTACAACGCCTGCCCCCGGGGCATGGGGGGTTTTGTCGAACCTGGAGTTTTTGTTATATGATCTTTGAACTATTTTTAACAAAATGACTATTTCAAAATTTTTAACGGGTGCATTTGGGAAAAAGGGCGTGAGGTGGGGGCTAGTTTCCTTCTGATTTCTTTTGACTCTTTAAAAGTAAACTAGAACTTTCAATTTACAGTCAAATGAGCCCTCTTTGAAGTTTAAACGAGCATCCCTTTTATAGGAACCACATATCCCCCAGGGCATAATTTAGAACGCCTTCCCCCAGGTTCTTGAGGTTTTGTCGACCATGGAATTCTTATTATCTGATGTTTGCACTGTTTTAAGAAAATGGCTATTCCAAAATTTTTATCGGATGGGTTTGGAGAAAAAATGCGTTGGGGGCTAGTGGCCCTCTGATCTCTCTTGACTCTTAAAAAGTGAACTAGAACTTTCAATTTCCAATCAAATGACCCCTTTCTGAAGTTTGTAAAAGCATCCCTTCTATAAAAACCATGTATTCCCCCATGACATAACTTACAACCCCTTATCCCGGGCCCTGCGGGGCTTGTGCTGACCTGGAGTTTTGGTTAAATGATCTTTGAACTGTTTTCAACAAAATGGCTATCAGAAAATTTTTATCGGATGTATTTCGGGGAAAAAGGTGTGTGTGTGGGGGGGGCAGTTACCGTCTGATCATTTTTGGCTCTTAAAAACATGTACATTCAAACGAGGATGACGTAGTTTTGTGTGTCCACGATAATTGTTTTGGTAGGGCTTACGCAAGAGTTATAAGGCATCCTGCGGGCCAGACATTTATTTTTAGTGTTTCTGACCGGAATGGTTTTTCCGTTACGTGGCTTACGCAAGATATGTTTTGGTCCAAGATGCCTTTATAACCCGACAACAAAAGTATTCCCGTTACATGCCTTACACAAGAGTATGTTGATTCTCTTACCGGGTAGTGGACCAGGTTCTTCCTTTGTTTCTTCCAAAGTATAATCATCTACTGAACAAGTACTAACAAAACTCTCCAAAAGTGGCCCCGCGTACCTCAGCGCCTCTAGAGGGTAAATATTGTACTACTTAATCGCTCTGAGCCAATAAATTAAATTTAATACAGCTTTTACGGAACAAGTATAATCACCTACGGAACTTGTGATTTATTCGCCAGGTTCGCATAGGTATGGAATCGTCTCCGGAGACGCGGACAAAAGGTCACTGTTTTTGTATGGAGAGGATAGGTTTTGTCAGTACTTCAGTGTGGCCAGATTGGCTTATTTTACGCCAAACTGGCCTATTTTGTTGGCGACTGGCGTGAAAATTTTTGGAACTGGCTTGTGGCTTAAAACTTGGCTATTTTTATTTCGAACTGGCTTATTTCTTGGCGTGATTTACTTTTTCGGGAAGAATTTATATTTTTTGGCAATTCGTCCGATTTTCGAACGAACGAACGAACGAATGCTCACGAAAGGTCAAAATCACGTTTTAACTCTATGGTCAAAATACGAATCTAACCGCGGCACTGCGGTGATGTTTTCAAATCCTAAGAGACACGTGGCTTCGTAACAACAGCATAAAAAGCATTAGCCATTAAGTCGTGGGGTTGAACTACAGCTGAAGGTACAGTATATTAGCTGTTACTTATTAGTATAGAATAACGCCAGGAATCAAACTCATAACAGGCATGTCTGTAACCTCTACAGATCCTGTTCAACTGTTTAGTTCATGTGAGTCGTCCAGGAGTCGTCATGTACACTCTAGCTATTTTCTGTGGTTTGTATCTCTGTACAAACAGATTGGGTAGACAGCCTAGCCGTCCGGGTACACACCCCAATGCATTGGGTACTGCCCCCAATATATTGGGTACCCCCATACCCGTTTTCACTTTTTGTCTAGGCCTATTCCGAGAAAATACATTTATTTATATTTGAGGTTTTCTTTGCATCACTTCAGTTTAAATATGCTCAAAGGAAGAAGCAAATTGGTCATTGGTTTTCTCAGAATACATGCAAAAGTGAAAATCATTATGGGGCAGTTGGGGATATTAATTGTTTTATGTACTACCATCAACATAATGTACTACTTCACCCCTGCAGTAGTACAACACAGGATCTGTACCTAAGAATTTGAGTGCTACACCCCACAATAAGTACTACATTAAACATGGCATAGGTCCTACTACGCTATGTATGGAGTAGGTCCTGCTATGCTATATATGGAGTAGTAGACCCCGAAGCCGCGCCGAAAATCTGCGGCGCGCCGCCGAGCTTGCATCAGCGCGCTGACGCCGCCGCTGATTCTATCGGCGGCGGCGTCAATAATAAGCCGCCGTTTTTTTTCTCCTTTTTGGTTATCGATACCGACCTCCGGGCTTCAACCGTCATCCCGGCTAATCTGTTTCTTAAAAATAAATACTGTCATCTTGGGCTCGCCATGTATATCGGTTCATAGGAAGGAGAAGAAGAAATTTTTCTTGAAACAAAAATTCTACCTTCCACTTTAAAATTCTGTTCATTTTTCTTTCTGATTTTTCGGATGAAAAGAGGTAGGTAAAAGAGCATTAGGCAATTCAGGATGTTGTCATAGGCAGCACAATCGAGATGTCTAAGTAAAGAACAATGTTGGCACAATGTATTATTTATTTTTTTTTTTTTTTTCCATACCAGGGCAATTCGTATCGAAGGAGTTGTCGTAGAAACTTCAAAAAGGGCTCATTCGATTGGAAATTGGAACAACTAGTGCCCTTTTTAATAGTAAAAAGTGATTGGAAGGCAGCTAACATCCCTTCCACGCCCACCCTTTCCCCAAACACATCCAATCAAAATTTTAAGATAGCCATTTTGTTCAGAGTAACTGATTTCCAGAGAGAAAATATGTTTTTTGAGGAGGTTACTCCCCCACAACCCTTAGGGCAAGGGTTTTGTAGTTATGCCCTGGAGGTATATAAGAACGATGTTGGCACAATGTATTATTTATTATTTTTTCCTTTAGACCAGGGCACTTCATATCGAAGAAGTTGTCATAGAAACTTTGAAAAGGGCTCATTCAATTAGAGATTGGAGTGGCTTGTGCCCTTTTTAATAGTCGAAAATGATTGGAAGGCAACTAACACCCCTTCCACGCCCACCATTTCCCGAAACACATACAATCAAAATTTTGAGATAGCCATTTTGTTTAACGTAGTTGAAAGTTCTGGAAATTAGGTCTTAGAGGATGACAACCACCCTCACAGCCCTTAGGGTAAGGGTTGTAATTTATGCCCTGGGGGCATATACGGTGTTTATAGAAAGTGTTGTCGTAGAAACTCAAAAAGGGATCATTAGTTTGGAAATCAAAAAGCCTAGTGCCCTTTTTAATAATCGAAAGTGATTGGAAGGCTTGACATTTTTATAGTAGAGATCGATGTGGGTATAATGTATCATTTTTTTGTTGTTGTTGTTGTTTAGACCAGGGCACTTCGTATCGAAGAAGTTGTCGTAGGAACTTCGAAAAGGGCTCATTCGATTGAAAATAGAACGGGCTGATGTCCTTTTTAATAGTCGAAAGTGATTGGAGGGAAACTAATCCCCCTCCCACGCCCACCCTCCCATTTGCCTTTATGTTTAAAAAGTAAATGTTGCCTTAAGATTAAATCAAAATGCACTGTGTTTATGCTAATTCCCAATAAGGCATCTCAGCAGTATCCCAAGAACGACTGAGGGTATTATGTTCAAACTTTCAGGGCTTCTTCTGCTCTTAAAATTTGACCAAATCAAAATAGCGTAAGAGTATCCAAGCTATCAAAGAAAGTAAACAAATTTTTTTGCGAATGTTATCAAGTTTTCCATTTCAGGTCAACTAGAGGAGGTATGAAACTAAATTAAACACTATTATTTGTGTCCAGATTTTTATAAGGGTCTATGTTGTTAAATTTTGCTGAAAATTGTTTTCCAGCATACAAATAGCAGGCCAAACTATAAATTCTTACAAAAACGAAAAGATTTAAAGCATGATTTTCTTTTTCCCTGAAAAGACTATGTCAATATAAAACGAACAGAAATTAATTAAAAAAACTGTTTCCAAAAAATATGTTTTTTCAAAGAAAAGTAAAGAACTCCATTAAACCAAAAATGAGCAAAATTAAAGTCAAATAATCTACCAAGCGCGAAACCACCACAAATCAGTATCGATAAATAAATGAAACCCAAAACGAACAGAAATTACAATAAATAACCGAGTCAAACTCAAAACGAGCAGAAATTAACATAAGTTGGGCTCAAAACCCCTATGCCTTCCCAAGGCCAGAACATAATCTGTACTTCACTGACAAAAATACAAAGGAATATGCATTGTCAGTTTAATATACATATACTGATATTTAGTAATCAAAATGTTAATATTATTTGATTTATTAAAGTTATAAAAGTAAAAACATTTATATTTTTTCAGTAAAGTGAAAATTATGTTCTGGCCTTGGGAAGGCATAGGGGGTTTTGAGCCCAACTTATGTTAATTTCTGCTCGTTTTGAGTTTGACTCAGTTATTTATTGTTATTTCTGTTCGTTTTGGGTTTCATTTATTTATCGATGCTGATTTGCGGTATTTTCCCGCTTGGTAGATTATCTAGAGCTAGTATAGAAATATATCTATAGAAATGAATTACATTTTTTTGCACAGTTGGCAGAGCACACTGAAGTTGAAGTAGCCTTAAACTTTGACTTGAAACGTTATATATTGACCACTTCTTTCAGAAAAGAATTTCGGAGGGTTATTCCGTGTTGATAAGAAAAGAGGGTAAAGGTGCAGTCTATTTCCTCCTGTAGTGTAGTGCGCAGGAGCCCTATGGTGAAGGTGCAGGTTTGTTCTCCCTTATAAAACAACTTATTTCAGCAGATACAAAGAAGAAGCCCATTTGCGGCATTCTGTGGGACCCCAAGGTCCAGTACTAGTATCAGATCCCGCGAGTGGCAGTTTACGCTCGTCAAGTTCTGGCTGTACCGACCATATGTGCCCCAGCTAAACGGCTTTTTAGCACGATAGGACTGATAGTGACTGCAAAAAGATCAATGGCTCCAGGCAGAGTGAACAAACTGACTTTTGTTACATCAATTGTAACTGAAGTGATGTAACCGCTGATTTAAAATTATAGGTGTTGTTAAGCCATGGTATCTGATTTGTATACAGTGTTTTTTCGATGTTGTTATTTGTTTTTTGTTTTTTTCACTTCCTTTAACAACATAGGTTTCCCTGGGTCTAGTGGCTAAAAATGAGAATTCTACTTGGTCTGATCGACGGTGAACATAAACACTTTCCACACGGCCCAACAAATTCCTGTTTTGTCATATTGTTCTTGTATGTTTTTAGCCAACCATTTAAAAATCCTTACTAAAATCGAGGTTGAACGTGCTTGGTGAAGTGGAATTTTTATTATTATTTTTAATTAGAAAAATCGGCGCGCCGCCAAAAAAATTTCCGCGCGCCTGGCGGCGCGCCGCCGATCCTAAATCACACATTCGCCGCCGTCATTTCGGCGCGGCGCGGCTTCGGGGACTATGGAGTAGTACACTTGGTTAGATGTAGGTATCAAATTATGACGTACAGATCCTGTGGTATACTACTACAGTGGTGAAGGAGTACATTATATGTTGATGGTTGTACATGAAACCCTAACTGGTATGGGGGGGGGTTACCCAATGCATTGAGGTGTGTACCTCAATGCATTGGCTACCAGCAAATTGGGTACGTGCCACAGAAAAATAGCTGGTGTACATGACTGGTTTGCACCCCCATTTTTAGCAGTGATGAGCATCAGCTTGTGACAAGCAAACCTGAAGCAATCAATCTTGTTTCCGACTCACTTTTATTCATTTTTCCCAATGTGTTAGCCTATAGTTAAATACTAGAGAAATTAGTTATATATAATATAGGCTAATAGCTAATATGTAATAAAGTACCATATAATACTAATGTAAATATCAGAAAGAGATATATAAGTACAGGAGCAGGATAAGTAGAAGAGTTACCCTTGCTTTGATGTCTGATTTCTTTGTTACTGTTGCTGTAGCCTGGGCCTATAGGGTAAGACTCCTAATGATTAGCCAGTGCCTAATCTGAGCTGTATCTCTGATTAGAAAGCAGTATGTCCTTTACCTGGCAGCTGAGACTTGAATCTTGACCACTACTAATTTTCAGAATTATCAATCTTGGCCAATGGTCTACAAATCTTGACCACAACATTGATAATTAAACATGAGACATTACCTTTAACAGACAGCAACTATGGCAGTTATCCTATAGTTCTGTTATTTAGAAAAAAACCTTTCAGATTTTGAAATAAACAAGGTTCATTGTTATATTAAATTTAATCAATCAACTGTAGACAATCAAGGCAAGTGTCCGTCCTGAAAATCAGATCATTGACCCCTCTTCTTTCTGGGCTGGGTTGACAATATATCCAAATCTTTAATTTGTTCTTCTTTTCTCATGATAAGTTCATACACTTCTTCTTGGGAGAATTCAATTTTTACTGAATGAGATAATCCCTTACTACATAGTTTCTGTTGTAAACACTGCTTATTAATATTCAAAATGAGGATGAATATGGAAAGATGTAAATCAGCTATTAGCTAATAATGTGAGGTAACATCATAATAGGGTTTATCTAATTCAATATAGTCAGCATATTTTGACCTACTATATATGGTGTTGTAGATTTAGATCCATTGACAGTTTTCTTTCCAGTATTTTACAATTCAACAGTATATGCTCAGGGGTTTTTTTGTGTTTTTACAGTACCTGCAAAATGGGCTATTGGCAACTTCTCCATTTGGCTGCTTTATTTTGTATGAAGAAGAGTGGTGGTTGAAGTTAGCTGTATTTGAACACAGGCAGTTGAACCAGACTGATTGTATACTGGTTGGAAAGGGGGATAAATTTGGTGGCTTTAATTCAAGCAATGTTTTTATTCATAATCTAGTTGTATCCCTTATAGTTAGAGATTTCACTGGTTCCATTTGGCTTTTTGCTTCTTGCTTTTCTATCTTGTCTGCTTTTTCATTTCCTTCTTTACCTAGATGACTAGGTATATATTGAAATTTAGTAACAAAGCCTAATCTTCCAAGGCTGCTTAGGTTTTCTTTGGTTTGATGTAGGCCTATGCCCAGTGTTTCAAAGTTAGTGTTTCATAGGATATAGAGAGCAGATTTAGAGTCAGAGAATATTACTATATGTTAATTGCTCTGTTTCAGTTTAATTAGGGTCTCTAAGCACAAATTGATTGCAGCTACTTCAGCTGTTAGTGTGCTGGTCCCTGCCTTGTGTTTTTTCACAATGCATAGGCTGAGCACTTTTAAAAAGCATCCACTTCCACATCCCTCTTCACTTAAAGATAGATCAACATATACTTGGGCATATCCATTAAATTCCCTTTTTAAGAGCTGTTTGAAATCATGGATTGCAGTTTGGGATTCAATTTGTTCCTATATTGAGGGGAAGAATTCTAGTTTAACCCTGGGGCTATTGATCCCCAAGTAAATTTGAATTCAACTCCTCCATACTCTCCTCCAGACTGCTCATGCTGGGTGGGCTTATAATAAAAATTAACCAGGAAATATTAATTTTTAAAAGATTTAATCAGTCGGAATAACATAACTACAAGTGTAACTTGACCCCACAAAACCCCTGGAGAAAGGTATTTAAGTTATGACATTTGTCCATTGTTTATATAAAGTATTTGCTATTGAGAAAGATGTATGAATTTTTTCCATGGGGGGGGGGAGGTTTTGGGCATTAGGCCTAATGGAAGGAATACTCATATAAACTTCAGAGAGGGCTCATTTGATTGGAAATTGAAAGTTCTAGTTCACTTTTTAAGTGTCACAAGATATTGGAGGGTAGCCAGCTCCCCCCCCCCCCAAACCTCTTTTTTTCCTGATGTATCCAATAAAAATTTTAAATGTTTCCAATAAAAATGTTCAAAGATCATATAACAAAAATTCTGGTGCCAATACAACCACCCAGGGCCCAGGGCAGGCATTGTGAGTTGTGTCCTGGGGGCATATATGAATTTTATGGAAGGGATGCTCATATTCACTTCAAAGAGGGCTCATTTAATTGGAAATTGAAAGTTCTAGTTCAGTTTTAAGAGTCAAAAGGGATTGGAGGGCACCTAGCCCTCCCTCCCCTCCATTCCCTTTTTTCCTCAAACCCATCCGATAAGAACTTTGAGATAGCCTTTTTTTTAAATAGTTCAAAGATCATATAACAAAAACTCCAGGGTCAACACAGCCCCCCAGGGCCCAGGGGCAGGTGTTGTAAGTTACGCCCTGGGGAATATATGGCTCTTATTGAAGGGATGCTTGTAAAAACTTCAGAGATGGCTCATTTGATTGGAAATTGAAAGTTCTAGTTCAGTTTTTTAGAGTAAAAAGAGATTGGAGGGCAACTAGCCCCCCCATGCTCTTTTTCCCCAAATACATCCAATAAAAATTTTGAGATAGCCATTAAGTTAAAAATTGCTCAAAAGTCAGATAGCGAAAATTCAGGTGTCCTCACTGCCCCCCAGGGCCTGGGGCAGGCATTGTAAGTTGTGCTGCATTGGGTCACAGAGTATCATTATAGTAATTGGAGGTCTGACTCAGTGAAATTATGGGATACAGAAATTGCAGCGCACACACGGACAGTGCTCAAACTAACACAGGAGAAATCGAGCCGGTGGGCGTCCTCGTCAATAATTTTCCCTGAACTGTTGGACAGGAAAGTAAGCATGGTCGAGCATTTTCTGAACATAGCGCGCGGGAATTTCTGTAAAGTCTCTAGAGTTCCACATGGGGTAGCGGTTTATCGCAATTCTACTAAATGCAGCCTCAAAATAATCTCTACACTGGAACTGAACTTCCGCAAACCAGGGAACGAATTGAAAGGTGGATAATGCCAGTAGGATCAAAGGACCTGAATAGTGGTGAGTATTTCTATAAAACGGCCGTCAAAACTTGGACACCATTAAAAGTTAAGTTAGATTTTGGGCAAAAAATTGTCTGGCTTATTTTTGGCTTGTTTTTCAAAGGCTGCGGCTTACTTTTTTGTTCACAATCTGGCCACACTGCAGTACTTGTTCGTTATGTGTTTATACTTTGGTTTCTTCGGGCTAAAAATTGTGCATACAAGCGAGGAGAGTCAACAGTACAGCATTCAAAATGGACAGTTTAAGAAGAAATTTTAAAAAGGATATGATTCGAGCATACCTTTAGGATTCGAGGTAGCCCCCTCCCCGCTAAAAAAGGTGAGTATACTTAAATTGAAGCTCAGAAGATTTTGTATAGGAAAATAACAGCTAAAGCCCCTTCCCCCGTTTCATCACATGGTTATATGGGGAATAAAAGAATCACATTTTAACACATCAAGTATATTTTACCGTGAATTTGTCCCTATGTTAAAGCACTTTGAAGAATTACTAAATGGATCTTAACAGTAAGTGCATGCATGCGGCAAAAGGAACCATTAAAACAGGTACAAGGTTGATCACGCATACCTCTACTAATTGATAGTTTGGAACAAAATCGACATTAAGATTTAGCACAGGACAATTGAATGATTAAGGTTTTTGGTCAAAAACAATTGAGCATTGAGCATGGATTTTCAGTTTGCACAAGTATTTAATGTAAAAAAGTGTCATATATATGCTTTAAATATTTAGGGTGGGTAGGGTTTTTTTAAATGGTAGCTAAACTGGCATCTTTTTATTTAAACGCAATCTTTAATATTGTTTGAGGTTCCTAAGGAGGGTGCCCCGTTTTAAATCTCTCTTAGTACAAAGGAGTTATGCAACATGAGGCATAAGGGGAGCAATGGGCAAGAATTATTAGAGGAATTTTCTAGAGGAACAAAATACATGTTGAAAATATGATTTTTAAGGGTCAATTATTTGGAAAAACTAAAACATTTTAATTTTATTTCAGGAAGACCTGAGTCAAGAAGGATTTCCTCCCACTAAAAAAGCAAGAGCGTACGATGGATATGCAAAGGCAATCATGGAAAATGAAAATATGGAGCCTTCAAGACCTGGTCTCAGCATATCAAGTGTGGAGTCGAGGTCTTCACTGGTAACTATCCAAATGGATGACGTAAATGGGCCCCTCTCGTAACTAAAATCGTAGTTATTGAGGTTCATGATGAAATTTCTCTCTTGATATTTTTCAAAAAATAACGCAGAAGTTCAACGGGTCATAATGGGAGAAAATGTCTTAATGACAAAAACTTAACGTTTTAAATTTTTGCTTTTGCGGCATGCTGAAAAAAAGTAACGATAAATTTACCCGGACAATAGGGTATCGAGGGAGATCTTGTTCGATAGTTTAGGACCCTTGTGAAAATAAAGTTATAGGCTTTTAAACATGATATATGGGGCCCTTGTTCGATACTGCTTCAGGGGACCCTGGCCCTAAAAAACAACTTTTAAACACTGGTAAAAAAAAGTTCTTGTTCAGGCTAAAACTAAACCATTTCCAAGGGGAAATAACTAAAGCTGTGGGATCCCCCTTTTTGATAGTTCTAGAGGGTTTGAAGGCCGTGATCCATAAAAAAAGGCTTTTCATCACTGCTAAAATAATATATTCCTGTTCAGGCTAATAAAACAAAACCAAACCACTAGGAATTTTTGATTCCCCTCTTCGATAGTTCTGGGGGGCTTTGAATGCCCTGGCCCTTAAAAAAAGCAGGTTCTACATTACTACTAAAATAATGTATTCTTTTTGAGGCTATTAAAACCTAAACATTTTAAAGGGGAAATAACTGAGACTAATGGAGTCCCCTCTTTGATAGTTCTAGGGGATTGAGGGCCATAACCCGCAAATCATAGTTATAGGTTTTTCAACGCGATGAAAATAATGCATTCTTTTACAGATTAATATCATAACTATCAAAAAGAAAAGAATTTTTTTTTCTCTTTCCAGGCTCCGGCTGAAATACCGGCAGAGATGGAGATCAATAATGACGAACCAGATTGGGTCACAAAATCATGTAGGACGAGTTTGATGAGGCACTGGCGACCGTGCAAATGGATGACATTTAATAGCACCGCTCTCGTAAGTGAAGACACAGTTATTGAGAGTAATAATGAAATTTTCCCTTGATATTTTTCAAAAAAGACTGACAAGTCCAAGGGTTAGTTGGATTTTAAACTTAACAAAATCAAACCATTTCAAAAGTCCCCACTCTCGTAGGGTATTTGAAGGCCCAGACCCTTAGAAAATGAAACTGGTTATTAAACAAGATGAAAAGAATATATTTTTATTCAGGTTAAAATCATAACTACGAATAAGATGTTAATTTTATTTTTAGGTTAACCTTATGACATTATCTCCAGCGAAAACTCAAGGGACCAACACCAACAATATCTTTGATGGTATGGTGACACCTGTCTTGTCCCCACCATCAGCATTTTGTGACAGTCTGTGAGTCAACATTGAGACAGAAGAGACCCACGAACTGAGTAAACAAGAGGGTTTAAACTTATTTTGTGAGGGAGTGAACGCAGATGGTATGGTTCCCCCAAGTACTACATTTGATTTAATGCTTTTGTGAGAAATCTCGGCCTTGATGTAGACCATTTAGATAGGTTGGCAGACCAATTTATGCCACTCACTGTCGAGAGCCTGCTAGTAGAAACCAGCCCCATGCATTCCACTCCAATACAGTATTGAATGTGGAGAGGAGGGGGAGTAAAGGGGTATGTCAATGTGGAAGCGGTTCACCCCCTGTATTGCAAGATTTTTACTTGTCATATTCTGCCTTGCGTAATGTTTATGTGTTTAGGGCTGAATTTGGGGATCCATTCCACTCACTTATGGTGGTTAGTATTTTTACGGATCCTCCAAAAATAGTGCACTCCCATACAGGTAGTATTTGAGCCCTTCTTGAAAAACAGATTCGGGAGGGGAGATAAGGATAGCATTAAGGCATCCATCGTACACATTTTTGTATTTAAACAAAAAGTCGGCTGAGGTGTATTCGCATAATATGCAAACTGAAATGCAAACACTTCACCCGGACTCACCCAGTCATAATTTTGAGGGTGTATTTTTGGATTGGGTGGGTATTATTGTAAGTAAAATAAATTACTTTATTAAGCAGGGGAGTGGGTCAGTTGTGCTATTTATTGAAAATATTGATGTTAATGTAAGTAAGTTTAAAAAATGATTCTGTTTTAAGAGGCTGCTTCAGACATTGCTTCAAGTATATACTCCTTATACAAGCCCTCAAACACCTATCATGTCAGCAAGACATATTTTGAGGCTTTGGAAGCTAATGGGCCTAGAAAGGGGCAGAGTTTCCTAACGGAGATTTTAACTGATTGAATGGACAATATCCAATAAGAGTTAGAGGAGTAGATATTTTTGAGCAGGCCAATGAGTATTTAAAGATTGGTGTTACTGTTTTACAACTGGGTATAGCTTTTTTACGAGCCTACCAGTGAACCAGATTCAGTTGGACATTTCTTTCCAATTACAGACATTAGCCGGGTTTTAACTGGGGCCAAAGGATCACATTGGGGCGCTTGCTTTTATTGTCAAAAGTGTCTGTCTAGATTTCACAGAGAACTAAAATTAAAGCAACGTTTTAGACACTGTAAGCTTCATGTTTATCAATCCGTGGAGACCGTTAGTGGTGACTATACCATCTTGCGACTCAACAACTTTCAGAATTATCTCTTACAGAGTGACAAGGTGACATTAGACTGCGAGGCTAAACTCCCAAACGTATACGATCCATCAAACTCAAATATTTTTAAAGAAACTGAAGCCTTTGCTATCCCTTTTGCATATGCACAAAGAGAACCGAGTAGTACCATGCAATTGATAGAGTTTTTCAATACATTGAGTGGGGAATATTGTATTGGTGCAGTCATGACTGCATTTATTCAAACTGCTAATAAGTCAATTTTACGGTTGCGCAATACCGTGTATCCAAAGATGGGGTCTATCCAATGACCCCATCACCAAAAGACTAGTTGGCCATTGATGGTAAGAGAATATTTT
The DNA here is from genome assembly GCA_027921565.1 of Artemia sinica. NCBI lineage: Eukaryota > Metazoa > Arthropoda > Branchiopoda > Anostraca > Artemiidae > Artemia > Artemia sinica. The sequence continues at coordinate 45,882,047 of CM051261.1, read as the reverse complement.
GTGTATGTAAAGGGAAATTTGTTGAGGGTAGTGAGTATATGCCACTCCATGACCATGAACGTTTAAGCAACCCAATTTTATCGGGGTGGGGAGTAACTTTCACAGGCTGGCCTATAAATCTTGTAATTTAAACGTTAAATCTCAATACTTTCTAACGGTTTACATACACTATTCGAACTATGATTTGAAATTCATTTTACCAGCGTTGGCACGTTTGCAGAGAGATGAAGTTGCAGGTGGCACATGGGTAGATGGCTCATTTTCTTATAATATCATACCCAAATCATCTGAAAAGCTGCTAGTCTTAGATTTCAAATGGACAAAAAAAGATAATGGTAATGTGTGCTTGAATAAAATCCTTTATTTGAATTCCTTTAGTTTTTTCCCAAAAGCCCTAAGTCAACTAATTCAAGTGCAGAAAAGTGACGATTTTAATAGTGTTTTCCTTCCTTCAACAGCGCTTTCCAGATGACCAAATGTATGATTTATCAATGTGTGGGGGCATGTACCCGTATGAGTACTACAACTCTTATCTCGAGGCTTCGGAAGGAAAAATATCCACCCATCGAAGCGTTTCATGATTCACTTTACGATCGTCAATGCACTTCTGCCGACTATGAACTTGCTAAAAACTTTTTGCAAAGGGAGGGTGTCCAAATGGGGAGGATTATTGTAAAATGTCCCTAGTAAGCTATGTATTGACGTTGTTGGACATTGCATTTAATTAATTATAAAACTTTCCAAAAAAGAACTTAATTAAAGAAAAGTAAAGGCCATGTTAAACTTGAGATCAGCAGATGCAAATAACTGTTAAATTCAAACTCAAACGACCAGAAATTACTATTAAAGAAGAAGTGAAATCCAAAACGACAAGAAATTAAATAAGGAATCATAGAAAAAACATTCAACAAGTAACAATATAAATGAAAAAATAAATCTTAAAGCGAGTAATCCTTAAATTGAACATGCAAATCAAGCTTAAAACGAAAAAAAAATTTCTATTGAAGCACGAACCCACAACGAACAGAAATTAAATAAACAATCAATGCAAACAAACATACAATAGATACTAATGTAAATTAATTGATAACTTTTAAAGCGAGTGAAACTTAAACTGAATATGCCTGGAACAAATCACTACAAACAAGAGTTTGAGTATCGTCTCCTTCTCTCCGCATAAAAAGTCTATCGGATGGATTTGAGGAAAATAGGCCATGGAGGGGAGGATAATTGCGCTCCGATCTCTTTTGGCTCTTAAAAATTAGTGAGAACTTTCAATTTCCAATCAAATGAGCCCTCATTGACGTTTATGCAAACATCCATTCCATAAGAACCATATAGGTCCCCAAGGGCATTACTTAAAAGGAATTCCCCCGAGCCCTGGGGGTTGCGCCGATTGAGCAGTTTTTCTTATCTGACCTTTGAACTAATTTTCATGAAATGGATATCTCAATTTTCTTATCGGACGGGTTTGGGGAAAAAAGCATGTGCTTGGGGGGGGGGGTGCTAGTTGCCCTTGGATATTTTTGACTCTTAAAAAGTGAACTAGAACTTTCAATTTCCAAACACATGAGCCCTCTCTGAAGCTTAGTAGCATCCCTTTCAGCAGAAAGATATACGCCCACAGTACAACACTTAAAACACCTACCCCTGGGCCCTCGGGGGTTGTGTCGACCACCAGAGTTTTTGTTATCGAATTTTTGAACTATTTAGAAAAAATGGCTTATTCAAAATGTGTAGCTGATGGATTTTGGGAAAAAGGGCATGGGGGGCTAGTTGCCCTCCGATGTCTTGACTCTTAAAAAGCAAACTAGAGCTTTCAAAATCTGATCAAATAGGCCCTCTACGAAGTTTATACAAGCGTCGCTTTTATAAGAACAATACATATTCTCAGGGCAAAACAAAAACGCCTTCCCCGGGCGGGGGGGATTCTATTGACACTGGAATTTTTTTATCCGACCTATGAACTATTTTTAACAGAATGGTTTTCTCAAAATTTTTATAGGATGGGTTTGGAAAAAAAAGGCGTGAGAGGAGTGATATTTGGCCTCGATTATCTTTTGACTCTTAAAAAGTGAACTTGAACTTTCAATTTTCAATCAAATGAGCACTGTCTGAAGTTTATACGATCATTCCTTTCATAAGAACCATATATGCCCCAAGGCATAACTTGCAACGCCTACCCCAGGCCCGGGGGGGTTGTGTCGGGGCCTGAGTTTTGTTATCTGACTTTTGAACTACCTTTAACAAAATGGTTTTCTAAAAATGTTTATCGGGTGCATTTGGGGAAAAGGGGGTTCTTAGGGGCTAGTTGTCCTCCAATCTCTTCTGACTTTCAGAAGCTGAACTAGAGCTTTCAATATCCAATCAGATGAACCCTCACTGAAGTTTTTACGATCATCTCTTCCATAAGAACCATATATTTTCCGAGGGCATACTTTACAACGCCTGCACTCGGGTCTTGGAGGGGGGTGTTGACCCTGCAGTTTTTGTTATGTGATTTTTGAACTATTTCTAAAACAATGGCTATCTCAAAGTTCTTATCGGATGGGTTTGAGGCAAAAGGGCACAGAGGGGGGGGGGCTATTTACCCTCCGATCTCTTTTGACTCTTAAAAAGTAAACTAGAGCTTTCAATTTCCAATCAAATGAGCCCTCTGTGAAGTTCCTGCGAGCATTCCTTCAATATGAACCACATATGCCCCCAGGGCTTATCTTACAACGCCAGCCCCCGGGTCCTTGGGGCTTGTGTTGCCCCCAGAGTTTTTGTTATATGATCTTTGAACTATTTCTAACATATTGGATATCTCAAAATTTTTATCGGATGGATTTGGGGAAAAAGAGTGTGGGGGGATAGTTGCCCTCCGATCACTTTTGATTCTTAGAAAGAGCAGTAGAACTCTCGATTTCCAGTCGAATGAACTCCCTCTGAAGGTAATGCGACGACACCTTATATATGAAGTGCCCCTGAGGAAAGAACATTGGAGCCGTGTTGCCATTACGAAGAAAAGACGAAGAAAATTGGTGAAGAATTAGGGTGGGATTTGGGGTACTAGTTTTCAACTCCTCATTTGGTGATGGATTTAATTCTAAAAATCAGCAAAGAAAAGAAGGTCTGATCACCGACATGGATCAGCACTTATTTGTAGAGAGATCAGTTAGGGAAGGGTATCCAAGGAGATAGTATCATGGAAACTGATCTGACTGGACAACGCGCTGGTGAAAAGTCGGAAGCAGTTTTTCTGGATGTGAACTTCCTTTATCCTCTTTGCCGTGTGTGAATTACAAATTTTCTTAACAATCCTTGTGATCCCAATTTCCCTGACATTGCCACTGTTAAGGAGAATGGGCCACTAGGATGGCCTTTCAAATTTATGGCGAAATACCTTTGGAACTTCATGACTGGGTAAAAGATTTTGTTTTCCGTGCATAAACCGACCGGTCTCTAAGAATTCATTGAGTCCGTATAATATTTCTTTGGTAGAGAATGGGTGTACGCACTGGACACTTTCAAAACAAAAATTATTTGCCGACCTAGGTCTGAAACGGAATATTGTTGTACACCCCCTCCTTTTGAGATGGAGAGCCCTACAATTCGATCAAAAGCCCTACATGAAAACGTTTATTGTTACTTTTGTCAGTAAACGTTCTGAAGCAAAAACGAAGATTGAAAAAGAAGTCTTTATACTCATTTTAAATTCAGCCCTCGGTAAGATGTGCGAGAGTGTGCGCAATAGGAGTCGCTGTGACGTTGTAAGTGACCCAAAAGAATTTGTTTGAATCATTGCCGATCTGATCTTTACGTCGTTCACCAGAATACACTCGAATATGGTCATTTTACATACAAAAAAAGAAATTTAGTTTTGAATAAAAGCCTCGCCACTGGCAGTGCCATTTTAGAAATATAAAAAAACTCACGTTGGAATTTTGTTGCAACGTGTATAGGCTACAATGAAAGGGGAAGGACACGTTCAAGTGTATTAAGGAGATAGTGATTCGATCCTGTTAAAAGTTAAAACAGACATTCTGTTAGATGATTTGGAAAACGGTAAGCACATTATCTCTCGAATAGACTTTAACAATTGGAAGGGGTCCATTTACCCGGAGTTAGGGAAGCACCCGGTCCCAAATAAACATTTATTTCTAAAATCCGAACGAGGAGCGACATCATTTCCTGCGATGTGCTTGCCGGTCCGAAGATGTACCGTGTGCAATTGTACAATGAGGAAATCAAAACGTTCTGCAAGGGGGTGCCAACACACTATCTGAAAGAGAATTTCAACATGAGTGTTTATAGAACCTGTGTAGACAGTAGTCTTGTCCCAAGAGCGAAAGTCGTGGCGATTCACTCTTTAAAATCTAAAAACTACATGACTGGAGTAGAGAAAAATGCCATGTCAGCCATGTCGGACAAAGTGTTTGTGTGTGCGGACGGTGTGAAGGTGCTACCCCATGGACACTACCTTACTTTGGACCGGGATGAATGTGTACAATATGGACACCATCTCGATGCGGATAAATTTCAATAGAGGCGGGAGGGGATCCTTTTTCCCATCTCAGCAGTGTTTCTTTTTTTGTATGTCAATCCTTTTTTCTCCATCTCAGCAGTATTTTTATACGTCTATATTTGTTCCGTGTGCACAAGGCAGAGTTGTTGTTTTTTTATATGCCAGTGTATTTTTCTATATCTGTAAATAAAAAGTGTTTAATATTTTACTATTATTTACTTGTATTCCTGTGCCACCGGCAAGCCTGGACCCAGGGTTAGTCGAAAACTTCTGGTATTTTCAACTGCAACATTGGAACTCTCAGTTTTGTTTCACTGCTGCTAGCCCTTTCAACACCCAGCAGAGTATAAGCAGTCATATCCAATACGAAAAATATGTTTTCTCTGAACAAAAATCTATATTCACAATGTTATCCTTCTGAACTGTTCCTCCCTACTGTGGTAAGTGGATCAATAAAATCTTGTGTATGCCAAGTAACAGGAAATATCCAATGTTTATATCCCTGAGGCTGTTTTGGAATCTAAACAGTCTCTTACGTAAGCCCTACCAAAATAAATGTTGTTGACACACAAAACTACTCCATTGACAAGGTCGTTTGAATTTCCATAAGTAAGCATTAAACTAACGTCTTGAAGGGGTACTAAGATTATTTTTATCACATACTAGGGTTCCTCACTTAACTAGCATCTTGGGAAATGCCTTGATGGTTTTTCCTACCTCGTCCATAGGTTTTTAAATATTTAAAATTGCATAAGTAAACGATAACATCTACTAAACTATGATGTAACCACCACCTAAGCGTAAAATTTAAATAATAGCACGTGAGTCTTGTAAAATGCCTTGACGAAACATTGCCAAATATCCAGTAGCTTGAAAAAAAGTGCCGGTACCGAGAATCGTATGGATAGGGCAGTGCTCGGACATAGAGGGGCCCCACTACTTAGGATGTGCTTAAAATTTGGGTTTTATTTATTTGTTAATTTGGTAGTTGCTTGTTTTTTTTTTTGTGTGTTTGTTGTCATTTTTATAAGTTTTTATTTTAGATAATTTTGTCTCTTTTTCCTTAAAGTTCCCTTTTTCGGTTGAAAAAGGCTCCCGGACGTGGAGCCAAAATATTCGGATTTTTTTTTATTACTTATAGTTTTGTCGTTCGTCTTGTTTTTGTGTTTTTGTTCCACTGCTTTATTTAAGTTAAACTCTTTTTTCTCTCTCAAATTTTTTGTTTTGATTACTATTCAGCAGCTTCGCTCCTTACTTATAGTTCGTTACCACAAACTGTTAGTTGAATTAAAGAAGCAACAAGTTTTTTTCAACAGAAAGTAAGGAGCAACATTAGAATTTCAAACGAACAGAAATTATTCCGTATATGAGGGCAACTGCGTGTGTTTCACGAGTCCTTCTTAAAGAATCTGGATAAAATGTCAAACTGTAGCGTAAAGAGCGAGATATTAAGTAGGGGACAACTCTCTCAAATGTGGAATAGTTTCTGTTCGTTTTAAGTTTTAATTTTGCTCCGTAATTGCAGTTGGAAAAAAAATTTGTTTTTTAAACTTAGTTTCTGATCGTTTTTCAAATAATACTGGGAACTCTGGCTCCCCCTCCATGGAAAACTACCATCTTTCATAAAATTCCTCAATTGAAAGGTCCTCCATTTTAAAATACCCCCAGGAAAACATCCCAGACAATTCCATCCATTCTGAAATTCTCTCCCCCCTAGAAAACTTCTTGCGAGTAAGTCCGCCTGATAAATTCCCCATGGCATACTTATATTTGAAAAAGAATTTTATTTCTGGTCATTTTTCAAATTATGCCCGAAATTCCCTCTCTGTAGAAAAATTTTCAAGGAAACTCCCCTCTCCCCAACTGAAAGTTACTTCCGCGGACAATGCCCCATGAAAAGTTTCTCCTATGGAAAATTCCTCTAGAGAGGAATGGAGAATTTTACGATGGAAAATCCCCCCTTCCAAAGAAAAATCCCCCACACAGTTCCAACCCTGTTGAATGGTTCTCCCGGACAATTTCTTCGGAACATTTCCACATTTAAGATTGAGCCGGTAAAGAGAAAGTAAGACAAATAAAAAAGAATTTCATAACGGAAGTCCGGAAAATTCCTAAATGTACAATTTCCCCTGGGCAGTTCACCCCTGAAGCCTTCTCTCCCTACGGAAAACTTTCCCCGTGGAAAATCCTCCCCTGGAGATAATCCCTCCTGAAAAATGTCTGTATACTTTCCAGTAACAAATGCTATACGTGAACAACGCTCAACTGTCATAACTTACAGCCCTTTCCCCAAGGGTTCTGGGGGGTCATTCTAACCCCAAAGGTACAGTTGTTGTACCTTTTAACTATGCTGAAAAAAACAGCTATCTCAAAATGTTGAGCAGAAGATTTTAGGGGGAAAATGGTCAATGAAGGGATGCTAGTTACCCTGCAATATTTTTGGTCACTCAGATTGGAAAATAGAAAATTTAGTTCCCGTTTGAATGAACCCTTTCGCGATATTCTAGGACCATTGGTTCAATACGATTACCCCTGGGAAAAACGAAGAAACAAAAACAAAAAAGCAACTAATAAACACGCATCCGTGAACTTTCTTTCGGCAAAACTACAAAATTTTACGTTTTTTGTTGATGGGAGCTTGAAAACTCCACTTCAGAGTTTTCTGATGCGCTGAAAATGATGGTGCGTTTTTTATTAAAATTTCCTGACTTTTGGGAGGTGTATGTCTCTTTCAAAAATCAGGCAAATTTTTTCAGGCTCGTAGCCTACCATAGGTAACACTAAACTTAACATATCTGAAATCATCATAAAAAGTCAATTCTTTTGGTCTATTTATTGACACCAAAATTCCTGTTTCTACAGTTTTGGTTGGGATTTAGCCGAGTCGCTATTTACAGTTCGTTACTACGGACTGTTTGATAAAATCTGGGTATCTGGGACACATTCGGACTTTGACTGTCTGTCGAATCATAAAAGAAAAGCGAAATGTGGTTCTAATTAATACAGCCTCCTGTTTCTTGAGAATAAAGGCGGAACTGCTTTTTTCCGGTTAATTGGTGACAACTAAGTAAAAGACGTATTACTGAACTTTTTGGCTGGACTTTGAGAGCCAACATATCCTTGATTTCTATTGGGTGATTGTTTCTACGTCGTTGACACACCTCCAGAAAAGAAATAAAAGCGAACTGCGTACGACAACAATTATCAGTACGCCTCGTTACTTAAAAGGTTGGGAACAAATATTTTAATGCACAAAAGGATTTTAATCAGGTAAATATTTTTTTAACTTCAATTACGCTTTTAAAGGATTTAATCATAACACAATAACTTCCAAAACATATTTCTCTAAGGACAGACTAGGTAGGAGATGTTGTTCCAGGGTGCAGAGAAAAGAAGCCAAATATTTCTCGTTGTTATCTTATTTCACCAAAATATACATAGTGTAACTATTAGCAATCATGCACCTTTATTTGAAGAAAATACTATAACAATAAAAGAAGAGTACCATTCATTTCCCCATTTATCTCTGTTTCCAACTATAATGGTCACTACCATGACAGATGCGCCCCCCCCCCCTAATGGGGACCGATGTGGCCCTAGGTTATATACAAGGGTAAATATACAGTTTTTTACATAATTTAGCTAGGATAAAAGTGAATACATCCCTTCTTGCCTTTTTTATGCGCTTAGGCTACATAGTCGATTCAGGGGGAAATTAAATTCTGGGACATTAAGGAGCCCCGAAAGGTAAAACAGTCCATAGTGACCAAAAGTTTAAAAAAGCACTGCGTAGTGAGTAAAAATCGTCATCTTTTGCTGATTTTGGAATGGTAATTATTATTTTCCAAAGTCTTAACTGTAAAATGGTAATTTGGAAACATATTTGCAAGGAATTTTTAAAAAGAGCCTGAAACCCCTCGGAAATGACATCGTAGCAAAACTGACGGCATTTTTTAGGGGTTTCTGGCTCTTTAAAAATGTCTGCAAATTTGTTTTCAACATTTTACTAAAAATTAATTCTTAATTAGTGGTGCCAATTCACGAAACAATTTTGTTTTTGTTTTTTTTGGGGGGGGGGGGGGCAAGATGTATTTTTCAAGATGCAGGGGGGGGGGGGGCTATTTGTTTTTTTTTGTCAACGAAAATATCGAAAAAGGGTATTTTTTTTTTAATCTAGGAGAAGAAAAGATTCTAGAGGGTGAATGCCCCTCCCCAGCCCTTTCCCAATTTGTGTCATAGTTCATAACTTAAAATAATACCTACAAAAAAAAAAAAATCAATAAAGATCACCCTATAGTGTAGGGTCATAGTTGACCCCATTTGTGGGGAGGTGGCGTAATTGTTGCGCTATAGAACAATATAGCTGAAAACCTTGCTGAAAGGGGAACTGAATTGTGATATTCTTTTGCTATCATAGTGTTTCCTCCAGACTGGGAATAAAGGTGCATGATTTTGGTCATGCAGGCCTAAATTTTGGTCATCCAGGCAGAGTGAGAGTTGTTGCTTTCATTATCATTGCTTCGTGGGTAAATCCGTTAAACTTCATGTAGTTAAACTGAAAGTTAATTCTAGAAGTCAAATATCTGGAAATTTTCCAAACGAAGATAGGACCAGAAAAGATAGAATTTCTGCCTAATGAAACAAAAATACAAAGAATGTACGGTACTAACCACCACAAAGGCTCCTTGGCTTGTAAGGTCGGGAATGAAACTCAAGCCATTTAAATATTTATTCAGTGAGAAAAAAGAAAAAAAAATGATTATAAAGATTAAAATATCACTCTAAAAAAGGAAAAATATGAATAAAAAATTTTTTCTTCCGTGTTAGTTTCAAAAGGGAGTATAATCTACACTGTTACCAAAGAATCTACAAGAGAAACATTTCTCAGTTTCTAAACCATTGATCAAAAAAATCTGATATACACCCTTTTACTTGGAATAGCCTAGACTTAAAGCTTCTAGCCTAGACATGCTCAGTGTAAAAAATAATAATCACCTTTTAATTGCCATGATTTTCTAGAATGCATGATTGCATTCAATAATCTTTTGTCACTAAATACAGAGGCGAAAGGGACGCTGTCCCCTTTTAAAACATGGAAGAATTGTAATTTGGCTCCTATTTATGCATCCGTATCTTCAACATCATCATTGTAAAATTTAATAATCGCCTTTTAATTTCCATAATCTTCCTAAAATCTATGTTTCTAATTTTTTCCAGCGAATACAGTGGCGAAAGGGACGGTGTCCCGTTTTTATTTCGACTCCCCGTCTTGTGACACTTCCTCACCTGGAACACCTGGATTTGTCACTAAACAACACCCAAGACTTGAAATATGGCTCCTATTACTGCATCAGCACCTGCTACAAAGATTCAAGATACACCGCTTTACGCAAAGCTTCTTACTGCTGGATCAGCCGCTTGTGTTGCAGATTTAATCACATTCCCACTTGACACTGCCAAAGTTAGATTACAGGTAACTACAATCAAACTAAATATAAAATAGATATCATTTGAAATGGATTCAGGGGATAAACAGATAGAACAGTCACAAACCCCCTCCCGATTTGATTTATTGTTTTAATTTCCATTCCCCCCTCCTCTGCCTCCCCCTCAAGAAAGAATAAAATAGTTAATCTGATGAAAAAGTGTTGTCTGTGTGGGAGATTATTTTTCTTAATAGGCCTACCTTTTTTGTAAGTAGTTTTGCATTTTTAAAATAAGCAATCGTATGTGAAGATTTTGAAAAAAAAATCTAATATCATATCTCTTTAATGTGACCTAAGAAATAAAAAGACGTGGAAGAAACAAACGAGGAGTATTTTCAGCCATCATTCTTTTTTTTATTTTTTTATTTCGTTTTCTGCATATTTTTATATTTTATACTTTTCTCATTTATCCACTGGGACGCTTGAGAAGTAGTTTTGATTGAAATATTTGCATATTTTGTAGTTTTCACTTGGCTGATATTCTACCTGTTTTATATATATATATATATATATATATATATATATATATATATATATATATATATATATATATATATATATATATATATATATATATATATATGTATATATATATATATATATATATATATATATATATATATATATATTCCCGTTAGAGATGGTTCTTTAGTTTTGCACCAAATTTCCGCAAAATGTAGTTTTTTGCCCTGGATAGTTTCTTTCGTATTGATGTAACTTGTAGCTGATTAAAATTTTAACACACTTTATTTAAATTTCTCAGCACCGGACTTTATTTCGTTCATTTTACATATTTTCTAAAGTAAGTTTGTTTTAATTTAGACCTATCAATTCAACTCTCTAAATTCTTACCTCAAGAAATAGTACCAAGTTCTGCAAAATAAAAAGAAGGAGATAAAAAAAATCGAAGTGTTTAGAAGCACATAGTCACAAATACTATTAAAATTTAATGGTTGTACAATTTCTTAAATCCATAAATACTAAAATTCAATGTATTTTTTTATCAAAATAAGTTGTTTATCCTATTTTCTTTTTCCCGTGATAATCCTGTACATTAAACAAATATTTACTACCGTGTTCAAAAAGTTCCCCATACTTTATGACCCTAATTGATCAAGAAATAGGCACAGGAATGGATAGGCCCCTGTGGGGGTAGGGCTGTAGTCTATATGTACCAGTAGAAGTGACAATCTAAAAGCAACAGATAATGTTATTCAATAGCTCAAAGTTTCTGTTTTACACGAATGCAATTTTCTGGAATTGATTTATTGCTCTAATTGGGGCTAGGAAAGGTGTTGCTAGGTCCCTAAATCCCTTTCCTATGCCTTTTTTAAGTTTTGAAATGTTTCTCGAAATTGGAGTCTTCATTATTATTTCAGGCCAATAGACAATACAAATAATGAAAAGGGGAATTGAAAAAAAACATTGTCAACGCGTTTCTGCTATAAGCAAGACTGTAGTCTATTTACTCCACAGTTTATAGAAAATGTCAAAAAAGTATTACATGATAGTGAGGGTTGCACAATCATTAAGTGACATAACATAAGGTGTGTGCTGTCGTTAAGTAACAAACGGGGTTCCCCTAATTCTATAAACTGTGATTTACTCACTGAAAATTTTATATATTAAGGACGGCGACGGGAACATTAGTGCTAGCAAAAATGAGCATGGGCAAACCGTGGCTGACTTCGCATGGATCTTATTTATTTTAAACCGCTTCGTAAAAGAAAAAGAAAAATAACGAGTTAAACCATGAATAGCCATGATTGTCAGGTTCAGGATTTAAAAGATTATATAGTACCTGTTATGGAGACGGACGTATTTTGTCTGTTGCTGAGGGGCATCCTATGAGTACCTTTTTATTGACAGATTAAAAAAAAGTTAATCACTGTGAACAGGTTTAAAAATATCGACTGTTGCCAAGTGAAAAGAAATAGAAATGTCTTATGCAATCGAATAATTAAAGTACACTGGTTAATTTTACCAAATTATTATACAGGCCAAATGCTGGCTGAAATCTGTATTTCTTACTCAAATAGTTTCATGAGTAACTTATTGGTCGCGTTACTTCGTGAAGAAGGGAAATGTCAAGGAATAAAACTGCATTTTTGCAAAAAAAAAAAAAAAAAAAAAAAAAAAAAAAAAAAAAAAAAAAAAAAAAAAAAAAAAAAAAAAAAAAAAAAAGGTCATGCATAAGCATAGCCTCTTGATTCCAAACAGTATTTTTTTTAAGAAACGATTGAAGGTCTCATTTGACCATTAGCTATACCTCAGAATAATATCTGAATATGGACAATAGGTCAATCGGTTTATTGAAGTCAACATTTTACTGCATGAACACCCCTCCCCATTGCTCACTTATAGATGTGCTCTGGAATGAGTGCAGGGGAGGGAACCTTTGCGTGCCGTGCATCTTCCGAGATACTGGAATTATTACTATATTTGTTCAAATGTTCCATACAATTTGCCTATTTTATTTAGGTTTTTGATGTTTTTCTCCCCCTTCTAGGAGAATATTCTGACCTCCCCAAAATAGCTGCTTCGTAGATTTTGAAAAATACTTGTTTTGCGTATACATTAAAAAAAAAAATAATAAAAAAACATCCACCCTAGATTTGTGGGGCCTCATAGTGGCGTCACGGTCACGAGTTTGCCTAATTCAGGACCGTGGCTGCAAATGGCGCTGCAGATTGACCTTGAAGAGTGGTACCCGTTAGGGAAAATATAGCCTAGTAAAGGACACAACACGGCACTGGAATCTGATTAATGGATATTCATCTGGATTTTGTTGGGTTTCGTGGGCTTTTTGTCTAGGTTATTTATTATAGACTGCTTTGTTATCTATTTGTAGTCAAGAGTGTATAATGATTCGGAGGTAATAGGCTTGAGACTGCTTTTGCAGGCCGTCGATTCTTGTTGATATAAGAACATCACCAACTCCTAAGAGTCATGTAGTGACCAAGATGGGCTCAGGAGTGCACAAATCCTCCAAGCCTTCAGCTCCTGGTTTCAGAGACTTCTTGCTGTCCGGTTCTAAGCCCGCTTAAGTGCTTCGTATAGACTTGAGAAGATGTATTAGTCGCTGACCTGCGATTGGACTTGGTACGCTAAAACGACTGCAGAACTGACATTTTGACTGACGAATTCAGTCGTTTTAAACTGGGCGTGTTAGGGGTCTCAGAAAAAGAAGTCCTAGGGTAGGAGTTCACCTAATAATAAAATTTGGTGATATAGGATTTGTTTACTTAGACAGAAAGGGTGGGGTGCATAGGCAGGGAGTAGGGCTCATGATTAATAAGGGAGATTTTAAGTCTAGTTTAGGTTGGGATGGTATTCATAATAGGATTCTAGTTGCTCATTTTGCGGCTAAAAAATGCAAGGTGGCAGTCATGCCAGTAGATGCCCCTATAGAATTGACTGACGGAGATAGTAGTGACTCAAAGGATTTGTACTTACAGTTACACGAACAAATAGACATATAGACTGCGGCAATTTTGTAGTTATACCAATTTTGTTATAACCAATACAGTTTTTGGTCATGAAATGACCCAGTTAACTTGGTACCCACATGATGGTAAGACAGCCAACCTTATTGATTATGTCATTGTAAATCGAAGACAAACAGGATCAGCCCAAGATACTAAGAAATATAGGAGTGCAAAGATTAGTGTCAAAAGTAAGGAATTAGTAGTGTCTAGAGTTCATATAAAGCTGAAATTTAGGAGAGGTAACTACCTTCTAGGAAGTTATGAGTAGTCCCCGAAGCCGCGCCACGCCGAAATGACGGCGGCGAATGTGTGATTCAGTATCGGCGGCGGCGCGCCGCCAGGCGCGCCGCCGATTTTAGACCGGCGACGCGCCACGGCGCGCCGATTTTTCTAATTAAAAATAATAATAAAAATTTCACTTCACCAAGCACGTTCAACCTCAATTTTAGTAAGGATTTTTAAATGGTTGGCTAAAAACATACAAGAACAATATGACAAAACAGGAATTTTTTGGGTCGTGCGGAAAGTGTTTATGTTCACCGTCGATCAGACCAAGTAGAATTCTCATTTTTAGCCACTAGGCCCAGGGAAACCTATGTTGTGTTTATGTTTAACATCGCATTGTTCCTATAAAATCCCGTGTTTAGTCATTTCCTTCTTGTTAATGATTTGGGCTAATGTGTGTATAACTTTCAAAGTTTGAAGTTCAAACATTTCCTGTTCATCAAATACATACTAAAAGGAAGTGAAAAAAAAAAATAACAACATCGAAAAAACACTGTATACAAATCAGATACCATGGATTAACAACACCAACAATTTTAAATCAGTGGTTACATCACTTCAGTTACAATTGATGTAACAAAAGTCAGTTTGTTCACTCTGCCTGGAGCCATTGATCTTTTTGCAGTCACTATCAGTCCTGTCGCGCTAAAAAGCCGTTTAGCTGGGGCACATTTGGCCGGTACAGGCAGAACTTGACGAGCGTAAACTGCCGCTCGCGGGATCTGATACTAGTACTGGACCTTGGGGTCCCATAGAATGCCGCAAATGGGCTTCTTCTTTGTATCTGCTGAAATAAGTTGTTTTATAAGGGAGAATAAACCTGCACCTTCACCATAGGGCTCCTGCGCACTACACTACAGGAGGAACTAAACTGCACCTTTACCCTCTTTTCTTATCAACACGGAATAACCCTCCGAAATTCTTTTCTGAAAGAAGTGGTCAATATATAACGTTTCAAGTCAAAGTTTAAGGCTACTTCAACTTCAGTGTGCTCTGCTAACTGTGCAAAAAAATGTAATTCATTTCTATAGATATATTTCTATACTAGCTCTAGATAATCTACCAAGCGGGAAACTACCGCAAATCAGCATCGATAAATAAATGAAACCCAAAACGAACAAAAACAACAATAAATAACTGAGTCAAACTCAAAACGACCAGAAATTAACATAAGTTGGGCTCAAAACCCCTATGCCTTCCCAAGGCCAGAACATAATTTTCACTTTACTGAAAAAATATAAATGTTTTTACTTTTATAACTTTAATAAATCAAATAATATTAACATTTTGATTACTAAATATCAGTATATGTATATTAAACTGACAATGCATATTCATTTGTATTTTTGTCAGTAAAGTACAAATTATGTTCTGGCCTTGGGAAGGCATAGGGGTTTTGAGCCCAACTTATGTTAATTTCTGCTCGTTTTGAGTTTGACTCGGTTATTTATTGTAATTTCTGTTCGTTTTGGGTTTCATTTATTTATCGATGCTGATTTGTGGTAGTTTCACACTTGGTAGATTATTTGACTTTAATTTTGCTCATTTTTAGTTTAATGGAGTTCTTTATTTTTCTTTGAAAAACTTATTTTGTGGAAACAGTTTTTTTTAATTAATATCTGTTCGTTTTATATTGACATAGTCTTTTCAGTGAAAAAGAAAATCATACTTTAAATCTTTTCGTTTTTTTAATAATTTATAGTTTGGCCTGCTATTTATATGCTGGAAAACAATTTTCAGCAAAATTTAACAACATAGACCCTTATAAAAATCTGGACACAAATAATAGTGTTTAATTTAGTTTCATACCTCCTCTAGTTGACCTGAAATGGAAAACTTGATAACATTCGCAAAAAAAATTGTTTACTTTCTTTGATAGCTTGGATACACTTACGCTATTTTGATTTGGTCAAATTTTAAGAGCAGAAGAAGCCCTGAAAGTTTGAACATAATACCCTCAGTCGCTCTTGGGATACTGCTGAGATGCCTTATTGGGAATTAGCATAAACACATTGCATTTTGATTTAATCGTAAGGCAACATTTACTTTTTAAACATAAAAGGCAAATGGGAGGGTGGGCGTGGGAGGGGGATTAGTTTCCCTCCAATCACTATCGACTATTAAAAAGGACATCAGCCCTTTCTATTTTCAATCGAATGAGCCCTTTTCGAAGTTCCTACAACTCCTTCGATACGAAGCGCCCTGGTCTAAACAACAACAACAACAAAAAAATGATACATTTTACCAACATCGATCTCTACTATAAAAATGTCAAGCCTTCCAATCACTTTCGATTATTAAAAAGAGCACTAGGCTTTTTGATTTCCAAACTAATGATCCTTTTTTGAGTTTCTACGACAACGCTTTCTATAAACACCGTATATGCCCCCAGGGCATAAATTACAACCCTTACCCTAAGGGCTGTGAGGGTGGTTGTCATCCTCTAAGACCTAATTTCCAGAACTTTCAACTACGTTAAACCAAATGGCCATCTCAAAATTTTGATTGTATGTGTTTCGGGAAATGGTGGGCTTGGAAGGGGTGTTAGTTGCCTTCCAATCATTTTCGACTATTAAAAAGGGCACAAGCCACTCCAATCTCTAATTGAATGAGCCCTTTTCGAAGTTTCTACGACAACTTCTTCGATATGAAGTGCCCTGGTCTAAAGGAAAAAATAATAAATAATACATTGTGCCAACATCGTTCTTATATACCTCCAGGGCATAACTACAAAACCCTTGCCCTAAAGGTTGTGGGGGAGTAACCTCCTCAAAAAACATATTTTCTCTCTGGAAATCAGTTACTCTGAACAAAATGGCTATCTTAAAATTTTGATTGGATGTGTTTGGGGAAAGGGTGGGCGTGGAAGGGGTGTTAGCTGCCTTTCAATCACTTTCGACTATTAAAAAGGGCACTAGTTATTCCAATTTCAAATCGAATGAGCCCTTTTTGAAGTTTCTACGACAACTCCTTCGATACGAATTGCCCTGGTATGGAAAACAAAAAAAAACAGAAAAAAAAATAAATAATACATTGTGCCAACATTGTTCTTTACTTAGACATCTCGATTGCGCTGCCTATGACAACATCCTGAATTGCCTAATGCTCTTTTACCTACCTCTTTTCATCCGAAAAATCAGAAAGAAAAATGAACAGAATTTTAAAGTGGAAGGTAGAATTTTTGTTTCAAGAAAAATTTCTTCTTCTCCTTCCTATGAACCGATATACATGGCGAGCCCAATATGACAGTATTTATTTTTAAGAAACAGATTAGCCGGGATGACGGTTGAAGCCTGGAGGTCGATATCGATAACCAAAAAAGAG
The DNA here is from genome assembly GCA_027921565.1 of Artemia sinica. NCBI lineage: Eukaryota > Metazoa > Arthropoda > Branchiopoda > Anostraca > Artemiidae > Artemia > Artemia sinica. The sequence goes on along the minus strand of CM051261.1, from coordinate 45,864,957 downwards.
AAAAAAAACGGCGGCGTATTAGTGACGCCGCCGCCGATAGAATCAACGGCGGCGTCAGCGCGCTGATGCAAGTTCGGCGGCGCGCCGCCGTTTTTTTTTTCGGCGGCGCGCCGCCGATTTTCGGCGCGGCTTCGGGGTCTAGTTATGAGGCTGGTAGTCTCCCGGGCGAGAATTTGAGAGGAACTTTCCAGGAACAGTTGAATACGGAATGGAGAGTTTAAAATTTGATAATGTAGAACATGCATGGACAGGGAAATAGTTTATGAAGTAGCAGGTGGTGTCTTGGTGTAGAAACGTGTCTTGGTTTTAGAAACAAAGCTAGGATTATTGCGGGAAACGCGTTAAGCTTGTTGTAAAAGAAGAAGGATGCAGCCAGACAGCATTATACTAAAATATTTCATAGGAGTGTTAAGAAGTTGGAGGGAGTAGTCAATCCAGAATTTCCCACTTAGAAACAGAAACGGGACTTCAATTAGTGATAAGGAAAGTGTTAAGGTGAAATGGACAGAACATTTTGATAACGTGTCTAACCTTCATAAAACTAGATGAACTGACATAGAAAAGAATAAAAAGTTTGTGAAAATTTGGAAGTAAAGAAAGATTTATTTTGTAAAGAAGTGTTGGGACAGTACTGAAAGGATTAAAAAATAAAAAGGCCTTGGGTGCTAATAGTGTGATAAACGAGTTTTTGGAATATTGGTTGCAAAGTTAAATAAATTACTAACGATTATGCATAAGATATTGAAAAAAGGAATTTCCGAGCGATAATTCCGAAAACTTTAATTAAAACCGATTTATAAGAAAGACGATTCGAGTAATTGTGGTAAGTATAGAGGCATTAGTTTAGTTTTTTTGTAGTAAGCAAATTACTTAGTATGATGGTACTTTTTAGAGTTAGAGATGTTGCAGTTCTAACAGAAAAACTGTTTGGATTTTAGAGGGGAGAGGATGCGTTAACCAAAATTTCACTTTTAGATTAATAATTGAGAAATGCCTCAATTATTACAAACCCCTTTAGTCCTTAGTTTTATAGATTATCAACTGGCGTTCCGATGCATGGCGATGGCGTCGATGCATGAGCTTTAGTGAAGGTCATATCGTTGTACAGTATACCAGATAAATACATTAAAGAGATTGGTGCTATGTACGAGACCAATACTGCTGAGGTTCAGGTGGGAAATGAGTTAAGTAGCTGGTCTTGTAATAAATCAGGAGTTAAGCAAAGTTGCGTTCTATCCCCATTTGTATGGAAAGCCTGTAGGAGATCATGGAATCAAACGTCAAGATGTACTTACATTACTTACTCACCTGTACTTACATTATGCAGAGCATGATTTGTGTGTCGTAGATGAAAATGTTAGCCAAATAAATTAATTTCGAAGGTTTTGAGAGTTCTGGGTTACAAGAATAGGTTCGAAAATTAATGTTTCGAAGACTGAGCTGCCTTTATTCCTAGACTAGGAATAAATGAAGGTAAATTAAGTGATTTTGAGTAAAGAGTTGATTGATCAAGGGGATAGCTTCCCTTACCTAGGTAGTATTATTAGTGAAGATGATTGATGCAGCGAAGATGTAGAAAATAGATTAGCCAAGACCCACGGACGCTTTTTCAGTTAAAAAAAAAGTTTCGAGGAATTGGAAGATAAGTCTGCGAACAAAGATTAGAATATTGGAAGCTACAGTGAAGGCAGTGGTTAAGTATGGTTCTGAATCGTTGGCCCTTCGGAAGACGAGGGAAGAGCTGTGAAATGTTTTCCAGAGTAATTGTCTACGGATAGTTTTGAGTACCCGTTTGACAGACCGCGTTTCAAACAGTGAGCTGCACGAAAAATGTGGTTTTATTCCTCTTTCTAGGGCTATAATAAGATAAGGCTTGAGATGGTTAGTACACGTCTTACGGAAGAAGGATGACAGATTGCTAAAGGTCATCCTTTTCGACCATTCATTTATTGCCAGACGAAATTAAAAAGGGAGGCATGGGATAGATTGGGATGGCGGAGGAGCGTGCACAGCCGTGTTGGCTTCAGGTGGTCTAGTGCTGCAGTGAGTAGAAAGCAGTAGCAGTAGAAGTTTTCATTTTCATTAAAAAAAAAAAAAAAATGGCATTCTTCTGTGTTTTTGTGAATTACCACCACCGTGTGCATACGTCTAGCTGCAAGCATGCTGATGCCTCAGAATTCCATAGGTCCTTCCTGCTATACAGGGTTTGTCCGGGAAGTAATAGGACTAATTTTCTTTCGCTACGACTATACTTCGGAGCGTGCGAGCCCCGACTGGATTTGGTAGAGGGCTTTCCTGTCCAACAAACGAGCTGCTGGTCAGTTGTCTCTGAGTCTGAGCACCTGGAGAGTCAGGACAGGCATTTTTGTGTGACGTGTTTTCTGTGAATGGTGCAAGCCGGAAATGTAGCGTTCGTTAGAACAGAGGTACGCGATTAAATTCTGTGTGAAACTCAGTAAATCTGCGACAGTGACGTTTGATATGATCAAGCAGGTTTACCCAGATGTTGCTTTAGCAAGAAGTTGTATTTCGGTGGCACCAGGCCTTTTTGGAGGGCCGGAAAGAGGTCGCCGATAAAGACCGTGCTGGAAGACCCTCGACTTCGACAAAAACCGACAATGTGACTCGTTAGCGCAATGTTTTGAACTCAGACCGTCGACTAATTATTCGTTTAATTTCCCAAATGTTAAATTTACCAAAACCTGTCCTTCATGACATTGTTACGGTATGTTTGAACATGCGCATGGTGTACAAGAAGATGGTCCCAAAAGTGCTCACTGACGACCAGAAATTGCGGCGAGTCGAAGCGTGCCAAAAAAATTTGAACATGTGTGAAAGTGACCCCCAATTTTGCATAATGTAATCACAGGTGACGAGTGCTGGATCTGTGCGTATGATCCCGGGACAAAGAGGCAATCTTCCGAGTGGCACACGTCGGCGTCTCCTCGCCCAAATCGGCAAGAATGAGCAAATCCAAAGTGAAAACTAAGTGCGAAAGCGAATCAACCAAAGGGTCAATCGGGTCCGACAAGACATCGCAGCCGAATGGATATTGCACGACGACAACGTCCCGGCTCACATCGCCTTTTCCATGAACAGCTATCTGACCAAGGCTGGCATCCCAACGCTTCCACAGCCACTCTACAGCCCAGATGTGGCCCCCCAGATTTTTTTTTTGTTTCCTCGCCTGAAAAGGTCGATGAAAGGCAAGTATTTTGAGGCGACAGAGGGGATCCAAGCAGCATGCACCACGGTTCTCAAGGCTATTCCAGAGAATGCATACTGTAACGCCTTCAATGCTTTGAAACCCCGCTGGCAGCGCTGCATTGACGCAGAAGGAGCTTATTTTGAAAGTTTTTAAAGAATTGTAGCGATTGGCTCAATAAATGCTTTTAAATAGACTCAGTCCTATTACTTTCTGGACAAACCCTGTACGTGTAAGATTTGTTGTGTCTTGATCAAAATCGTTGTTCAGTTACGTCTCACTTCCAGAACGCACAAAGGGTCCAACTTCAGACTTCCCTTCACTTCGGAAACAAAATTGAACCTCCTCCCCTAAAGATGTGATAAACATGACTGTGAGCTAAACAGATTGTTATCACTGATATAATAACAAATTGGATCTAAAACAAACCACGAATTTAGGGCACACCACATAAGAGACATTTTTGATCCATCTCTAGCTTTTTTGCAGTATTATATTATGCAGTCCCTTAATGATTATTTTTTTTCTGTTACATCAACGTGTAACATTACAGTGGGACAGGGGATGTCGCTCCCTCTGGATCTTGTTTTATTTTCTTCATTACCACCAGACCTAATTTTGCCCCCTTTTATTGCGATCTCCCATAGTTTCATAACTCTTAAACAATTTTTATGGTTATTTTTGTGATTATGAGTATATGAATTTTTTGGGTGTGTGTTATGTAACTTGTTACGCATGTAATTCAAACTATCTATCATTTAGTATGGCTTAATGACACCCTCGATTGGAGTTTTGCTAGTTCTTCCCACTTTCGAATGTGTGTTTGAAAATGATTTTGCACCCTCGATGTATTTTTGGGGGGAATTTGCGCCAATGCACATCAATATTAATTTTTGTTTCCTTTCAGGTCCAAGGAGAAAATGGTGCTGGTATACGCAATGCTGTCCGAGCACCTTATTCCATCCCTGTTGTAGCAGCTGGGATTGCTCCAGCAACAACCGTGAGCCTGTCCTCGGCTAAAACTATTCCTCATTACAAAGGAGCAATAGGAACTGTTCTCACAATCGCAAGAGAGGAGGGACCAAGGTGAGCATTTGACACTGTGAAGTTGAAACTTTCCAGGGCTATTAAATTCAGACCTCAATCGCCACCATCCGATCACCTAGTCACCTAGTAGGAAGATAAGGTGATTTTCAAAAAAATGGAAAAACACCATCAAAAAGCGAAGCGATCTGAATGAAAATCACACCCTCATATTCAGTGTATCAGATATCATAGAACCCCTACTCTAGGTGTTTCAAGCTCCTATCTACAAAAACGTGGAAATTTGTATTTTTTGTCCGTAGAAAAATAACGGGTGCGTGTTTATTTTATTATTATTATTATTATCATAATTTTTTTTACCAGGGGTGATTGTATCGAATCGATGGTCCTAGAAGATCGAGAGAGAACTTACTTGAATGAGAATCAAAAGTTGTTGTGCCGTTTTTAAGTGACCAAAAGGACTGGAGGGCAACTAGTCTCCTCTCACGTGCCTTTTTTCTCAAAGACATCTGATCAAAATTTTGAGATAGCCGTTTGATTCAGAATAGTTGAAGAGTCCAATAACTATACCTTTGGAGAGGACTTGACCCTCCATAGTCCTTGGGGAAAAGACTGTAAACTATGCACTTTGCCCGTTGTTCACATATAGTATTTGTTATTTGGAAATATACGGAACTTTTTTTTGGGGGGGGGGGGGATTTCCTCGAGGAGGTATGTTTCCGGGAAGAATTTCCGAGGGAAAATGTTACACGGGGGAGAGGGTGCGATTTCCTGGGATGATTCGACTTACAATCTGAGATTAAATACAAAAAAAAAGTATTTTTCAACTGAAAGTCAGCAGCAGCACTAAAACTCAGACGAACAGAAATTATTCCTTATATGGGGGGGCTGCTCTTTCCGCAACCCTCGCTCTTTACGCTAAAGTTCGACTTCTGTCGTAGTTCTTTAAGAAAGACTGCTCACACAAGGGTCGTTGAATTGGGCTTTGGCATAAAGAGCGAGGGTTGAGGAAGGGGCAGCCTCCCTCATATGCAGAATAATTTCTATTCGTTTAAGTTTTACTGTTACTCCTTACTCTCAGTTGAAAAAAACTTGTTTTTTTACGTTCAGTTTTTTTCAGCTAAATAGCATCTCTTCGTTAGTTCAAATTTCCATGCCTTGCTAAGGGGTATTGAAGTTTGTTCAACTAATGATCTAGGGGAGGGGCAAAAAGAAGCAATCTGTTGTGTTTTACGGCTTATATAATGTTTAAATACTCGATTCCTGGAAGTTTTGTTTTTTACAGCACCTTTCGTTTCAGAAATTTTAATAGGATTTTATGCCACAATAAGAATAAAATTCTCATTTAATTCTACTTAAATGTCTAAATTAAAAGGTAAAAGGCCGCAAAACAAGTATTATCGATGGACAGATTCCGATAATGACAAATACCAAGACATTGCCAATTAAAAAAAACTTGATGGGAAATAAGAGCTAGTTTCCTACTAGCGGTGCTTTGGAGTCCAAATGTTGATCGCACTTCTATGGATATCAGGAAGGGTGTAGTGCTGATGGTTAATCCTTGTAATCAGTAAATGTATCAGAATAGGTTGTTGGATTTTGACAAAGGTTGAAGGAAAGCGAGAGCTGATTTCCACATTATGCCTTTTTTAGGTCCAAAGGCAAACTCTATGGGAGAGGAGATTCCTTAATTCTGTCATCAGGCCACCTACCAGAAAAGTTTGTTTAAGCGCAAACAGGCCTGTTAGTGTCCTAGCGTTTATTTTTGGGGGTTCAAGATCAACCTGGTCCCTGTGAAGGTAGGCTGGGGAGACGTTTTAAAGGTGCCTAAATTATATTCCTGAGGGTATTTACCAAAAAGAGCTGCTGGGTCTTCACCAAAATTATTACCAAAATTTAAAATAGAGGTAACGATTACTATCCTAGTTGAACCTTTTAGGCTCCAGGATCGATTTGACTTCTTCGAGCGAGAAGAAAACGGGAAAGGTTCTATATTCTTCTCATAAGCACAGCATAGGATAGGACGTCAGACCCCGAAGGAGACTCAAAACTTGGTGGAAAGTACGAGACAGGCGCATAATTTTGCCTTTTTATAGTATGCATATCATCTGACCTCCGTGAAGGTGTAACGTTGATGGGGGGGGGGGAGAAAGAGATTGCGCTATCAAAATATTTTCAGTTGTTTAATTCTTTGATGTGCTAACAGAATTCGCTCAGATACTATTGCACTTCTATGAACAAAGAACATCCATAAGAAAAGGTCTATTAGCTTTTAATTAAATTTAGCAGGGATTAGAAATTAGTATCTATATTGGGCCTTTAAGCGTGTATATATATATATATATATATATATATATATATATATATATATATATATATATATATATATATTATATATATATATATATATATATATATATATATATATATATATATATATATATATATATATATATATATATATTTATATATATATATATATATATATATATATATATATATATATAATATATATATATATATATATATATATATATATATATATATATATATATATATATATATATATATATATATATATATATATATATATATATATATATATATATATATATATATATATATATATATATATATATATATGTATATATATTCATATATTACTTGCTAACAGAATATTGTCTCACAGGAATTTATACAACGGTTTAACAGCTGGTTTGCAGCGACAAATGTGTTTTGCGTCTATTCGTATTGGATGTTACGACACAACTAAAGCCTTGTATCAGTCGTGGATGAAAGGTAAGACATTATTTTGCTAAAAATAAAAAGAACTTGTTTTTTTAACTGAAAGTAAGGAACGATGTTAAAACTTAAAACGAACAGAAATTATTCCGTATATGAAAGGGGCTGTCCCCTCCTCAACGCCTCACTCTTTACGCTAAAGTTTTTTATTGTTTAAAAATAATAGAGTTGTGAGAAAGTCAAACTTTAACGTAAAGAGCGAGGCGTTGAGGAGGGGACAGCCCCTTTCATATACGGAATAATTTCTGTTCGTTTTAAGTTTTAACGTCGTTCCTTACTTTCAGTTAAAAAAAACTTGTTTTTTTTTTTAATTTTGGAACGTTTTTTAATTAATGCAGGTTTTGATTTTGGTTCACCGTACATGAATAATTAAAACAAAATTTGAATATTAATTTTACTTTTATTTGGTTAAATGGCTTTCTCTAAACTTGTTTAATTTTATTTACGAACGTTTTTATTAGTAATAAATATACGTAACTTACGAATTAACTTACGTAACGAACTTCTATATTCATATGTTTTAATACGTATATAAAAGGGTTCGCCCCCTAGTCAATACCTTGCTCTTTAATTTAAAGTTCGAATTTTGTTCCAATTCTTTAAAAATGACCCCTTAATCCCAAAGGCCGTTAATTAGAATAAATAGCTCTTAATAAAGTACTTAAAAATCTTTAGCTTAAAAAGCGAGGTATTGACTAGGGAGTGAACCCAATCATATACGTAATATTTTCTGATCGTTTTAAGTTTTGATGTTGCTTCTTACTTTCAGTTGAAAAACTTTTTTTTATTTAGTTTCTGATATTTTTTTAAATTAATGCTAGGAAATCCGGTGCCCCCTTCATAGCAATGTCCCTTCCCCCATGAAAGCTTCCTTCATGGAAAGATCCTCCCACATAACCCCTGACCCACCCCCCCCCCCCCACGACCAGAAAAAATCCCCCCTGAAAACGCCTGTATACTTCCCAATAAACAATGCTATATGTTAACATTGGGTAAAGTTCATAACTTTCAGCCCTCCCCCGGGGACTTCGGGGGATTAAGTCATCCTAGAAGACATATTTATCATATTTTCGACCATGCTGAACAAAATGGCTATCTCAAAATTTTGATCAGGTGACTTTGAGAAAAAAATGAGCGTGGGAGGGGGGCTAGTTGCCTTCCATTTTTTGTCACTTAAAAAGGGCACTAGAACTTTTAATTTCCGTTCCAATGAGCCCTCCCACGATATTCTAGGACCACTGGGTCGATACGATCACCCTTGAGGAAAAAAAAAACAAAAAAAAAACAAAAAAACAAATAAACACGCATCCGTGATCTTTCTTCTGGCAAAAAATACAAAATTCCACATTTTTGTAGATAGGAGCTTGAAACCTCTGTAGTAGGGTTCTCTGATACGCTGAATATGATGGTGTGATTTTCATCAAGGTTCTATAGCTTTTAGGGGATCTTTCCCCCTTTTTTCGAAAATCAGCCAAATTTTCTCAGGCGCGTAACTTTTGATGGGTAGGACTAAACTTGATGAAACTTATATATTTGAAATCAGCATCAAAATCTAATTCTTTTGATTTATCTATTGGTATCAAAATTCCGCTTTCTAGAGTTTCGGTTACCATTGAGCCGGGTTCGTTGCCACGAACTGTTTGATAAAATCCAAATAATAACTGTGTATCTGAATAAAAAAAAAAAAAAAACTATAATTGACCTAAAAATACGAAATGACGCTCTTCTCCTAGATCACTAAAGAATGAGAATTATCAACTCTGTTGTAAACCCTAAACAGAGAAACAAAAAGAGGAAGAAAACTATGTTTGTTTGAAGAAATGAATAATTAATTTTATATTCTTAATTAAGAAACGGTATACACAATCATAACAAAATTATACAGAATTGAAACTCTTGGTAAAGTTTTTATATTTTCATAATTACACATTTGAAAAAGTGCTTTGGATACCAATGTCTACTACCTTGCTACTTTCATAGTTTACATCTTATAATGATTCGTATAACCAGAACTAAAATTCCACAATGACACTTCAGTTTATGGAATGAATGGACACGTTGTAAAAAAACTAGAGATGGTTCTTCTTCCAAACGTAAAATTCTTTTTATAGCGATAACACAGAAAAGGACCTTTTTATTTCATGACTTTTTCCATGAGGATGGAAACTAATTTGGGTTAATCTTAGGAGGGGAAAGAGTTTGACTGTTTTCAGATATGTATATGTTTCCTCTGGACATGAGTTTTCCAAGGGGCGTGTTTAATTGACAATGAGACTCATTTTCTATAATGCGGCTGTTTAGAATAGGATCAGGTACTTAAGTAGAGATGACCCTATAACTCCGACTGGCACACCTTATATGGGCATAGAACCACGTGGTTTATGGACTTTGTCAGTGAGAATGAAAAAACAGGAATTTTCTCACTTGAAAAACCAGGAATTTTGTCTGTTTTATGGACTTTGTCAGTGAGAATGAAAAAACAGAAAGTTTGTCACATTTATGTCTGTTTTCATGGATGGTTATGTGTGTTGATTATTTGATGGTTTTATGGATTTTGTCAGTGAGAATGGAAAAAACAGGAACTTTGACACTTCCTTCTTGTTGTTGTTCAAGCCAGATGTTACGAGTTTCCGGGAAACAGTATTTGTTATTGTTGTTTCCAAGCCAAATGTTACGAGTTCCCGGGAAACAGTTAATTAATGTCTGACAGATGACGTCAAGTTAATTAATGTCTTTGCATTTCCAAAGAGAATTGTCTAGGAGAAACAGTTAGATCACACATGATGTCATGATTGATTGATTGACACGAAAGGGGAATTAATTTGTTGTTCTAAAGAGAATTGATTCACGAAAGGGAAATTAATTTGTTGTTTCTAACAAGAGAATCGTTTCCGAGCAGACGTTTTGATCTTAGCGTGCGAAAAGGTTTCCAAATAATTTGAAATAAGCCAGCGCAGGGATGCCAAACAAATGGAACATGCTGAAATTCCGTTTAGGGATAATTTTGGCGAAACCGTTTTAGCTATTTTATGGAATTATTTCGGCGAAACAGCTAGAGAAATTATAAAATATGATTTAGAAGATGATTTGGGGTGAAACTCTGTGGTCGTTATAATACACAAGTTTCAATTGGACAGTGTTGTGAGGTCCTCTACCCCAACCCCAAAGAGCCCTCCTACCCCAACCCCAAAGGACCCCCCCCCCCACCCCAACTCCAAAGGGGCCCCCGGGCCCAAAGGTCCCCCGGGCTCCCAAAGGACCACCCGGCCCGCCAAGGGCCCCCGGACCCCCAAGGGTCCCCCAAACACCCTCCCCGGGCCCCCCAAAGAGTCCCCTCTCCATTTTTAATACTTTTGATGGCTTTATTATATCTTTTCAGAACAAGTTCCATTCATAATGTCATTCCTAAACCCATTTTACAAGTTGAAGTACCCATCCTTTTCACCCGCAACTTAGTTATAGGTAAGAGTTTGAAGTTTTACCTTAGAGACTTAGCTTAGAGTTTTAGTTTGGTTTAGTTTTAGTTAAAAGTATAGAATTTTTTAGCTTAGAGTCTTAGCTTAGAGTTTTATTCAGAGTTCTAGTTTAGTTTAGTTTTAGTTAAGAGTTTTGAGTTTTACCTTAAAGTCTTAGATTAGAGTTTTAGTTAGGGTTGAAGTTTAGTTTAGTTTACTTAAGAGTTTAGAGTTTTAACATAGAGTCTTAGCTTAGAGTTTTTGTTAGAGTTCTAGCTTAGTTTTAGTTAAGAGTTTGGAGTTTTACCTTAGAGACCTAGCTTAGAGTTTTAGTTTAGTTTAGTTACAGTTAAGAGCTTAGAGTTTTTTAGCTTAGAGTCTTAGTTTAGAGTTTTGTTAGAGTTATAGTTTAGTTTAGTTTTACTTAAGAGTTTGGTGTTTTACCTTAGAGTCTTAGCTTAGAGTTTTAGTTAGAGTTCTAGTTTAGTTTTAGTTAAGAGTTTAGAATTTTAGCTTAGAGTCTTAGCTTAGAGTTTTTGTTATAGTTCTAGTTTATTCTAGTTTTAATTAAGAGTTTAGAGTTTTCAGCTGAGAGTCTTAGCTTAGAGTTTTTGCCGAAGTTCTAGTTTAGTTTAGTTTAGTGTTAGTTAATAGTTTAGAGTTTTAGCTTAGAGTCTTAGCTTAGAGTTTTTGTTAGAGTTGAAATTTAGTTCAGTAATAGTTAAGAGTTTAGAGTTTTAGCTTAGAGTCTTAGCTTAGAGTTCTTGTTAGAATTCTATTTTAGTTTAGATATAGTTAAGAGTTTGGAGTTTTACCCTAGAGACTTAGCTTAGAGATTTAGTTTAGTTTAGTTTTAGTTAAGAGTTTAGAGTTTTTTTAGCTTAAAGTCTTAGCGTAGAGTTTTTGTTAGAGTTCTAGTTTAGTTTAGTTTTAGTTAAGAGTTTGGTGTTTTACCTTAGAGTCATAGCTTAGAGTTTAGTTAGAGTTCTTGTTTAGTAATAGTTAAGAGTTTAGAATTTTAGCTTAGAGTTAGAGTTTTAATTAGAGTTCTAGTTTAGTTTAGTTATAGTTAAGAGATTGGTGTTTTACCATAGAGACTTAGCTTAGAGTTTTAATTTAGTTCAGTTTTGGTTAAGATTTTAGAGTTTTAGCTTAGAGTCTTAGCATAGAGTTTTTGTTAGAATTCTAGTTTAGTTTAGTTTTAGTTAAGAGTTTAGAGTTTTAGTCTAGAGTCTTATCTCAGAGTTTTTTATAGAGTTCTAGTTTTGTTTAGTTTTAGTTAAGAGTCTAGAGTTTTTAGCTTAGAGTCTTAGTTTAAAGATTTTTTTGTTGAAGTTCTAGTTTAGTTTTAGAGTTTTAGCTTAGACTTAGAGTTTTAATTAGAGTTTTAGATTAGTCTAGTTTTAGTGAAGAGTTTAGAGTTTTAGCTTAGAGTCTTAGCTTAGAGTTTTTGTTAGAGTTCTAGTTTAGTTTAGTTTTAGTTAAGAGTTTAGAGTTTTAGCTTAGAGTCTTAGCTTAGAGTTTTTGTTATAGTTCTAGTTTAGTTTAGTTTAGTTATAGTTAAGAGTTTGGAATTTTACCTTAGAGACTTAGCTTAGAGTTTTAGTTTAGTTTAGTTTTACTTAAGAGTTTAGAGTCTTAGCTTAGAGTCTCAGCTTAGAGTTTTTGCTAGAGTTCTAGTTTAGTTTAGTTTTAGTTAAGAGTTTAGTGTTTTTAGCTTAGAGTCCTAGTTTAGAGTTTTTGTTGAAGTTCTAGTTTAGTTTAGTTTTAGTTTAGAGTTTTTGCTTAGACATAGATATTTAATTAGAGTTCTAGTTTAGTTTAGTTAGCTAAGAGTTTAGAGTTTTAGCTTAAACTCATAGCTTAGAGTTTTTGTTAGAGTTCTAGTTTAGTTTAGTTTTAGTTAAGAGTTTAGAGTTTTACCATAGAGTCTTAGCTTAGAGTTTTAGCTTAGAGTCTTAGCTTAGAGTTTTTGTTATAGTTCTAGTTTAGCTTAGTTTAGTTATAGTTAAGAGTTTGGAGTTTTACCTTAGACACTTAGCTTAGAGTTTTAGTTTAGTTTAGTTTTACTTAAGAGTTTAGAGTTTTAGCTTGGAGTATCAGCTTAGAGTTTTCGCTAGAGTTCTAGTTTAGTTTAGTTTAAATTAAGAGTTTAGTGTTTTTAGCTTAGAGTCTTAGTTTAGAGTTCTTGTTGAAGTTCTAGTTTAGTTTAGTTTTAGTTTAGAGTTTTAGCTTAGACTTAGAGTTTTAATAAGAGTTCTAGTTTAGTTTAGTAGGCTAAGAGTTTAGAGTTTTAGCTTAGAGTTTTTGTTAGAGTTCTAGTTTAGTTTAGTTTTAGTTAAGAGTTTACAGTTTTAGCTTAGAGTTTTTGTTAGAGTTCTAGTTTAGTTTAGTTTTAGTTAAGAGTTTAGAGTTTTTAGCTTAGTCTTAGTTTAAAGTTTTTTTGTTGAAGTTCTAGTTTAGTTTTAGAGTTTTAGCTTAGACTTAGAGTTTTAATTACAGTTTTAGATTAGTTTAGTTAAGAGTTTAGAGTTTTAGCTTAGAGTCTTAGCTAAGAGTTTTTGTTAGAGTTCTAGTTTAGTTTAGTTTTAGTTAAGAGTTTAGAGTTTTAGCTTAGTCTTAGCTTAGAGTTTTTGTTATAGTTCTAGTTTAGTTTAGTTATAGTTAAGAGTTTGGAATTTTACCTTAGAGACTTAGCTTAGAGTTTTAGTTTAGTTTAGTTTTACTTAAGAGTTTAGAGTCTTAGCTTAGAGTCTCAGCTTAGAGTTTTTGCTAGAGTTCTAGTTTAGTTTAGTTTTAGTTAAGAGTTTAGTGTTTTTAGCTTAGAGTCTTAGTTTAGAGTTTTTGTTGAAGTTCTAGTCTAGTTTAGTTTTAGTTTAGAGTTTTAGCTTAGACTTAGAGTTTTAATTAGAGTTCTAGCTTAGTTTAGTTAGCTAAGAGTTTAGAGTTTTAGCTTAAAGTCATAGCTTAGAACTTTTGTTAGAGTTCTAGTTTAGTTTAGTTCTAGTTAATAGTTTTGAGTTTTAGCTTAGAGTCTTAGCTTAGAGTTTTGTTATAGTTCTAGTTTAGCTTAGTTTAGTTATAGTTAAGAGTTTGGAGTTTTACCTTAGAGACCTAGCTTAGAGTTCTAGTTTAGTTTAGTTTTAGTTAAGAGTTTAGTGTTTGTAGCTTAGAGTCTTAGTTTAAAGTTTTTTGTTGAAGTTCTAGTTTAGTTTTAGAGTTTTAGCTTAGACTTAGAGTTTTAATTAGTTCTAGTTTAGTTTAGTTAGCTAAGAGTTTAGAGTTTTAGCTTAAACTCATAGCTTAGAGTTTTTGTTAGAGTTCTAGTTTAGTTTAGTTTTAGTTAAGAGTTTAGAGTTTTACCATAGAGTCTTAGCTTAGAGTTTTAGCTTAGAGTCTTAGCTTAGAGTTTTTGTTATAGTTCTAGTTTAGCTTAGTTTAGTTATAGTTAAGAGTTTGGAGTTTTACCTTAGACACTTAGCTTAGAGTTTTAGTTTAGTTTAGTTTTACTTAAGAGTTTAGAGTCTTAGCTTAGAGTCTCAGCTTAGAGTTTTTGCTAGAGTTCTAGTTTAGTTTAGTTTTAGTTAAGAGTTTAGTGTTTTTAGCTTAGAGTCTTAGTTTAGAGTTTTTGTTGAAGTTCTAGTCTAGTTTAGTTTTAGTTTAGAGTTTTAGCTTAGACTTAGAGTTTTAATTAGAGTTCTAGTTTAGTTTAGTTAGCTAAGTGTTTAGAGTTTTAGCTTAAAGTCATAGCTTAGAGCTTTTGTTAGAGTTCTAGTTTAGTTTAGTTTTAGTTAAGAGTTTAGAGTTTTACCATAGAGTCTTAGCTTAGAGTTTTAGTTTAGAGTCTTAGCTTAGAGTTTTTGTTATAGTTCTAGTTTAGCTTAGTTTAGTTATAGTTAAGAGTTTGGAGTTTTACCTTAGAGACTTAGCCTAGAGTTTTAGTTTAGTTTTGTTTTACTTAAGAGTTTAGAGTTTTAGCTTAGAGTCTCAGCTTAGAGTTTTTGCTAGAGTCCTAGTTTAGTTTAAATTAAGAGTTTAGTGTTTTTAGCTTAGAGTCTTAGTTTAGAGTTCTTGTTGAAGTTCTAGTATAGTTTAGTTTTAGTTTAGAGTTTTAGCTTAGACTTAGAGTTTTAATTAGAGTTCTAGTTTAGTTTATTAGGCTAAGAGTTTAGAGTTTTAGCCTAGAGTTTTTGTTAGAGTTCTAGTTTAGTTTAGTTTTAGTTAAGAGTTTAGAGCTTTACCATCGAGTCTTAGCTTAGAGTTTTAGTTAGAGTTAAAGTTTAGTTTAGTTACTTTTAAGAATTTAGAATTTTAGCTTAGAGTCATAGCTTAGAGTTTTACTTAAAGTTTTAGTTTGGTTAAGTTTTAGTTAAGAGTTTCGAGTTTTAGCTGAGTCTTAGCTTAGAGTTTTTGTTAGAGTTCTAGTTTAGTTTAGTTTTTGTTAAGTGTTTAGAGTTTTACCTTAGAGTCTTAGCTTAGAGTTTTTGTTAGAGTTCTAGTATAGTTTAATTTTAGTTAAGAATTTGATGTTTTACCTTTGAGTTTCAGTTACAGTTCTAGTTTAATTTACTTTTAGTTAAGAGTTTAGTGTTTTACCATAGAGTATTAGCTTAGAGTTTTAGCTAGAGTTCTAGTTTAGTTTAGTTTTAGTTAAGAGTTTAGAATTTCAGCTTAAAGTCTTAGCTTAGAGTTTTTGTTAGAGTTCTAGTTTATTTTAGTTTTAGTTAAGAGTTTAGAAATTATAGCTTAGAGTCATAGCTTAGAGTTTTTGTTGAAGTTCTAGTTTAGTTTAGTTTTAGTTAATAGTTTAGAGTTTTAGCTTAGAGTTTTTGTTAGAGTTGAAGTTTAGTTTAGTAATAGTTAAGAGTTTAGAGTTTTAGCTTAGAATCTTAGCTTAGAGTTTTTTAGAGTTCTAGTTTAGTTTAGATATAGTTAAGCGTTTGGAGTTTTACCTACGAAACTTAGCCTAGAGTTTTAGTTCAGTTTTAGTTAAGAGTTTAGAGTTTTAGCTTAGAATCTTAGCTTAGAGTTTTAGAGTTCTAGTTTAGTTTAGATATAGTTAAGCGTTTGGAGTTTTACCTTCGAAACTTAGCTTAGAGTTTTAGCTTAGTTTAGTTTTAGTTCAGAGTTTAGAGTTTTTAGCTTAGAGTCTTAGCTTAGAGTTTTTGTTAGAGTTCTAGTTTTAGTTCAGAGTTTGGTGTTTTACCTTAGAGTCATAGCTTAGAGTTTTAGTTAGAGTTCTAGTTTAGTTTTAGTTAAGAGTTTAGAATTTTAGCTTGGACTCTTAGCTTAGAGTTTTTGTTAGAGTTCTAGTTTAGTTTAGTTTTAGTTAAGAGTTTAGAGTTTTTAGCTTAGATTCTTAGCTTAGAGTTTTTGTTGAAGCTATAGTTTAGTTTAGTTTTAATTAAGAGTTTATAGTTTTAGCTTAGAGTCTTAGCTTAGACTTTTTGTTAGAGTTTTAGTTTAGTTTAGTTTTAGTTAAGAGTTTTAGCTTAGAGTATTAGCTTAGAGTTATAGTTAGAGTTGAAGTTTAGTTTAGTTACAGTTAAGAATTTAGAGTTTTTAGCTTAGAGTCGTAGTTTAGAGTTTTCGTTAGAGTTCTAGTTTAGTTTAGTTAAGAGATTAGAGTTTTATCGTAGTCATAGGTTAGAGTTTCTGTTGAAGTTGAAGTTTAGTTTAGTCATAGTTAAGAATTTAGAGTTTTTATCTTAGAGTCATAGCTTAGAGTTTTTTGAAGTTCTAGTTTAGTTTAGTTAAGAGTTTAGAGTTCTACCTTAGAGTCTTAGCTTAGAGTTTTACTTAGAGTTGAAGTTTAGTTTAGTTATAGTTAAGGGTTTAGAGTTTTAGCATGGAGTCTTAGCTTAGAGTTTTAGTTAGAGTTCTAGCTTAGTTTAGTTTTAGTTAAGAGTTATAGCTTTAGCCTAGAATCTTAGCTTAGAGATTTAGTTAGAGTTGAAGTCTAGTCTAAACTAGCATAACCTCAAATTACACAGTATTGCATAGAAATACCAAAACCATAGGTTAGGTTAAGTCAGGTTAGGTTAGAAGTTAAGTTTCTCCACGTTTAAGCTAGGTTAGATTAGGTTAGCTTATCATGAGCGCTCATGATAAGCTAACCTAATCTAACCTAGCTTAAACGTGGAGAAACTTAACTTCTAACCTAACCTGACTTAACCTAACCTATGGTTTTGGTATTTCTATGCAATACTGTGTAATTTGAGGTTATGCTAGTTTAGACTAGACTTCAACTCTAACTAAATCTCTAAGCTAAGATTCTAGGCTAAAGCTATAACTCTTAACTAAAACTAAACTAAGCTAGAACTCTAACTAAAACTCTAAGCTAAGACTCCATGCTAAAACTCTAAACCCTTAACTATAACTAAACTAAACTTCAACTCTAAGTCAAACTCTAAGCTAAGACTCTAAGGTAGAACTCTAAACTCTTAACTAAACTAAACTAGAACTTCAAAAAACTCTAAGCTATGACTCTAAGATAAAAACTCTAAATTCTTAACTATGACTAAACTAAACTTCAACTTCAACAGAAACTCTAACCTATGACTACGATAAAACTCTAATCTCTTAACTAAACTAAACTAGAACTCTAACGAAAACTCTAAACTACGACTCTAAGCTAAAAACTCTAAATTCTTAACTGTAACTAAACTAAACTTCAACTCTAACTATAACTCTAAGCTAATACTCTAAGCTAAAACTCTTAACTAAAACTAAACTAAACTAAAACTCTAACAAAAAGTCTAAGCTAAGACTCTAAGCTAAAACTATAAACTCTTAATTAAAACTAAACTAAACTATAGCTTCAACAAAAACTCTAAGCTAAGAATCTAAGCTAAAAACTCTAAACTCTTAACTGAAACTAAACTAAACTAGAACTCTAACAAAAACTCTAAGCTAAGAGTCCAAGCTAAAATTCTAAACTCTTAACTAAAACTAAACTAGAACTCTAACTAAAACTCTAAGCTATGACTCTAAGGTAAAACACCAAACTCTGAACTAAAACTAGAACTCTAACAAAAACTCTAAGCTAAGACTCTAAGCTAAAAACTCTAAACTCTGAACTAAAACTAAACTAAGCTAAAACTCTAAGCTAAGTTTCGAAGGTAAAACTCCAAACGCTTAACTATATCTAAACTAAACTAGAACTCTAAAACTCTAAGCTAAGATTCTAAGCTAAAACTCTAAACTCTTAACTAAAACTGAACTAAAACTCTAGGCTAAGTTTCGTAGGTAAAACTCCAAACGCTTAACTATATCTAAACTAAACTAGAACTCTAAAAAACTCTAAGCTAAGATTCTAAGCTAAAACTCTAAACTCTTAACTATTACTAAACTAAACTTCAACTCTAACAAAAACTCTAAGCTAAAACTCTAAACTATTAACTAAAACTAAACTAAACTAGAACTTCAACAAAAACTCTAAGCTATGACTCTAAGCTATAATTTCTAAACTCTTAACTAAAACTAAAATAAACTAGAACTCTAACAAAAACTCTAAGCTAAGACTTTAAGCTGAAATTCTAAACTCTTAACTAAAACTAAACTAAACTAGAACTCTAGCTAAAACTCTAAGCTAATACTCTATGGTAAAACACTAAACTCTTAACTAAAAGTAAATTAAACTAGAACTGTAACTGAAACTCAAAGGTAAAACATCAAATTCTTAACTAAAATTAAACTATACTAGAACTCTAACAAAAACTCTAAGCTAAGACTCTAAGGTAAAACTCTAAACACTTAACAAAAACTAAACTAAACTAGAACTCTAACAAAAACTCTAAGCTAAGACTCAGCTAAAACTCGAAACTCTTAACTAAAACTTAACCAAACTAAAACTTTAAGTAAAACTCTAAGCTATGACTCTAAGCTAAAATTCTAAATTCTTAAAAGTAACTAAACTAAACTTTAACTCTAACTAAAACTCTAAGCTAAGACTCGATGGTAAAGCTCTAAACTCTTAACTAAAACTAAACTAAACTAGAACTCTAACAAAAACTCTAGGCTAAAACTCTAAACTCTTAGCCTAATAAACTAAACTAGAACTCTAATTAAAACTCTAAGTCTAAGCTAAAACTCTAAACTAAAACTAAACTATACTAGAACTTCAACAAGAACTCTAAACTAAGACTCTAAGCTAAAAACACTAAACTCTTAATTTAAACTAAACTAGGACTCTAGCAAAAACTCTAAGCTGAGACTCTAAGCTAAAACTCTAAACTCTTAAGTAAAACAAAACTAAACTAAAACTCTAGGCTAAGTCTCTAAGGTAAAACTCCAAACTCTTAACTATAACTAAACTAAGCTAAACTAGAACTATAACAAAAACTCTAAGCTAAGACTCTAAACTAAAACTCTAAGCTAAGACTCTATGGTAAAACTCTAAACTCTTAACTAAAACTAAACTAAACTAGAACTCTAACAAAAGCTCTAAGCTATGACTTTAAGCTAAAACTCTAAACACTTAGCTAACTAAACTAAACTAGAACTCTAATTAAAACTCTAAGTCTAAGCTAAAACTCTAAACTAAAACTAAACTAGACTAGAACTTCAACAAAAACTCTAAACTAAGACTCTAAGCTAAAAACACTAAACTCTTAACTAAAACTAAACTAAACTAGAACTCTAGCAAAAACTCTAAGCTGAGACTCTAAGCTAAGACTCTAAACTCTTAAGTAAAACTAAACTAAACTAAAACTCTAAGCTAAGTGTCTAAGGTAAAACTCCAAACTCTTAACTATAACTAAACTAAGCTAAACTAGAACTATAACAAAAACTCTAAGCTAAGACTCTAAGCTAAAACTCTAAGCTAAGACTCTATGGTAAAACTCTAAACTCTTAACTAAAACTAAACTAAACTAGAACTCTAACAAAAACTCTAAGCTATGAGTTTAAGCTAAAACTCTAAACTCTTAGCTAACTAAACTAAACTAGAACTAATTAAAACTCTAAGTCTAAGCTAAAACTCTAAAACTAAACTAGAACTTCAACAAAAAACTTTAAACTAAGACTCTAAGCTACAAACACTAAACTCTTAACTAAAACTAAACTAAACTAGAACTCTAAGCTAGGTCTCTAAGGTAAAACTCCAAACTCTTAACTATAACTAAACTAAGCTAAACTAGAACTATAACAAAAACTCTAAGCTAAGACTCTAAGCTAAAACTCAAAACTATTACCTAGAACTAAACTAAACTAGAACTCTAACAAAAGTTCTAAGCTATGACTTTAAGCTAAAACTCTAAACTCTTAGCTAACTAAACTAAGCTAGAACTCTAATTAAAACCCTAAGTCTAAGCTAAAACTCTAAACTAAAACTAAACTAGACTAGAACTTCAACAAAAACTCTAAACTAAGACTCTAAGCTAAAAACACTAAACTCTTAACTAAAACTAAACTAAACTAGAACTCTAGCAAAAACTCTAAGCTGAGACTCTAAGCTAAGACTCTAAACTCTTAAGTAAAACTAAACTAAACTAAAACTCTAAGCTAAGTCTCTAAGGTAAAATTCCAAACTCTTAACTATAACTAAACTAAACTAGAACTATAACAAAAACTCTAAGCTAAGACTAAGCTAAAACTCTAAACTCTTAACTAAAACTAAACTAAACTAGAACTCTAACAAAAACTCTTAGCTAAGACTCTAAGCTAAAACTCTAAACTCTTAACTAAACTAATCTAAAACTGTAATTAAAACTCTAAGTCTAAGCTAAAACTCTAAAACTAAACTAGAACTTCAACAAAAAAACTTTAAACTAAGACTAAGCTAAAAACTCTAAACTCTTAACTAAAACTAAACTAAACTAGAACTCTAACAAAAACTCTAAGCTAAAACTGTAAACTCTTAACTAAAACTAAACTAAACTAGAACTCTAACAAAAACTCTAAGCTAAAACTCTAAACTCTTAGCCTACTAAACTAAACTAGAACTCTTATTAAAACTCTAAGTCTAAGCTAAAACTCTAAACTAAAACTAAACTAAACTAGAACTTCAACAAGAACTCTAAACTAAGACTCTAAGCTAAAAACACTAAACTCTTAATTTAAACTAAACTAAACTAGAACTCTAGCGAAAACTCTAAGCTGATACTCCAAGCTAAAACTCTAAACTCTTAAGTAAAACTAAACTAAACTAAAACTCTAAGCTAAGTGTCTAAGGTAAAACTCCAAACTCTTAACTATAACTAAACTAAGCTAAACTAGAACTATAACAAAAACTCTAAGCTAAGACTCTAAGCTAAAACTCTAAGCTAAGACTCTATGGTAAAACTCTAAACTCTTAACTAAAACTAAACTAAACTAGAACTCTAACAAAAACTCTAAGCTATGAGTTTAAGCTAAAACTCTAAACTCTTAGCTAACTAAACTAAACTAGAACTCTAATTAAATCTCTATGTCTAAGCAAAAACTCTAAACTAAAACTAAACTAAACTAGAACTTCAACAAAAACTCTAAACTAGGACTCTAAGCTAAAAACACTAAACTCTTAACTAAAACTAAACTAAACTAGAACTCTAGCAAAAACTCTAAGCTGAGACTCTAAGCTAAGACTCTAAACTCTTAAGTAAAACTAAACTAAACTAAAACTCTAAGCTAAGTCTCTAAGGTAAAATTCCAAACTCTTAACTATAACTAAACTAAACTAAACTAGAACTATAACAAAAACTCTAAGCTAAGACTCTAAGCTAAAACTCTAAACTCTTAACTAAAACTAAACTAAACTAGAACTCTAACAAAAACTCTAAGCTAAGACTCTAAGCTAAAACTCTAAACTCTTCACTAAAACTAGACTAATCTAAAACTCTAATTAAAACTCTAAGTCTAAGCTGAAACTCTAAAACTTAACTAGAACTTCAACAAAAAAACTTTAAACTAAGACCCTAAGCTAAAACTCTAGACTCTTAACTAAAACTAAACAAAACTAGAACTCTATAAAAAAACTCTGAGATAAGACTCTAGACTAAAACTCTAAACTCTTAACTAAAACTAAACTAAACTAGAATTCTAACAAAAACTCTATGCTAAGACTCTAAGCTAAAACTCTAAAATCTTAACCAAAACTGAACTAAATTAAAACTCTAAGCTAAGTCTCTATGGTAAAACACCAATCTCTTAACTATAACTAAACTAAACTAGAACTCTAATTAAAACTCTAACTCTAAGCTAAAATTCTAAACTCTTAACTATTACTAAACAAGAACTCTAACTAAAACTCTAAGCTATGACTCTAAGGTAAAACACCAAACTCTTAACTAAAACTAAACTAAACTAGAACTCTAACAAAAACTCTACGCTAAGACTTTAAGCTAAAAAAACTCTAAACTCTTAACTAAAACTAAACTAAACTAAATCTCTAAGCTAAGTCTCTAGGGTAAAACTCCAAACTCTTAACTATATCTAAACTAAAATAGAATTCTAACAAGAACTCTAAGCTAAGACTCTAAGCTAAAACTCTAAACTCTTAACTATTACTGAACTAAATTTCAACTCTAACAAAAACTCTAAGCTAAGACTCTAAGCTAAAACTCTAAACTATTAACTAACACTAAACTAAACTAAACTAGAACTTCGGCAAAAACTCTAAGCTAAGACTCTCAGCTGAAAACTCTAAACTCTTAATTAAAACTAGAATAAACTAGAACTATAACAAAAACTCTAAGCTAAGACTCTAAGCTAAAATTCTAAACTCTTAACTAAAACTAAACTAGAACTCTAACTAAAACTCTAAGCTAAGACTCTAAGGTAAAACACCAAACTCTTAAGTAAAACTAAACTAAACTATAACTCTAACAAAACTCTAAACTAAGACTCTAAGCTAAAAAACTCTAAGCTCTTAACTGTAACTAAACTAAACTAAAACTCTAAGCTAGGTCTCTAAGGTAAAACTCCAAACTCTTAACTAAAACTAAGCTAGAACTCTAACAAAAACTCTAAGCTAAGACTCTATGTTAAAACTCTAAACTCTTAAGTAAACTAAACTAAACTTCAACCCTAACTAAAACTCTAATCTAAGACTTTAAGGTAAAACTCAAAACTCTTAACTAAAACTAAACTAAACTAGAACTCTGAATAAAACTCTAAGCTAAGACTCTAAGCTAAAAAATTCTATACTTTTAACTAAAACTAAACCAAACTAAAACTCTAAGCTAAGTCTCTAAGGTAAAACTTCAAACTCTTACCTATAACTAAGTTGCGGGTGAAAAGGATGGGTACTTCAACTTGTAAAATGGGTTTAGGAATGACATTATGAATGGAACTTGTTCTGAAAAGATATAATAAAGCCATCAAAAGTATTAAAAATGGAGAGGGGACTCTTTGGGGGGCCCGGGGAGGGTGTTTGGGGGACCCTTGGGGGCCGGTTGGCCCTTTGGGAGCCCGGGGGACCTTTGGGGACCGGGTGAGGACCTCTGGGGTCCGGGGGCTCTTTGGAGGGTCCGGGGGCCCTTTGAGGACCAGGGGAGGGCCTTTGGGGGTCTGAGGAGGGCGTTTGGGGGACTGGGGCTCTTTGGGAGCTTGGGGGACCTTTGAGTACCGGGGGCTTCCTTCGGGGTTGAGGTAGAGGGATTGGAACCCTTTGGGCTTGGGGTAGAGGACCTCACAGCACTGTTCAATGAAACTTGTGTATTATAACGACCACACTCAAAACCTCAACCGCAAGTTCTTCATAAATCATCTTTTAAAATGTCTCTAAATGTTTCGCCGAAATAATTCCATAACCTGTCTAAAACAGTTTCGCCCAAATAATCCCTAAACGTAATTCAGCGTGTTCCTTTTGTTTGGCATCCCTGCGCTGGCCTATTTCAATTATTTGGAAACCTTTTCGCGCGCTAAGATCAAAACATTTGCTCAGAAACGATTCTTCTGGAAGAACTCCAGACATTAATAAACTTCGCGCCGGAGACAATTCAAACAATCATGACATCATGTGTGATCTAACTGTTTCTCGGAAACATTTCTGTTCGAAATCCAAAGACATTAATTAACTTTACGTTATCTGTCAGACGTTAATTAACTGTTTCCCGGGAACTCGTAACATTTGGCTCGAATAACAATAACAAATACTGTTTCCCGGAAACTCGTAACATCTGGCTTGAACAGGAAGGAAGTGTCATTAACTGTTTCTCGGAACCTCATAACATCTGGCTCGAATAACAATAACAAATACTATTTCTGGATCATAACATCTGCCTCGAGCGTGCACTTACAACAACAACATTGACCCCATTAACCACGTGTTCTCTCTAATGACTCTGTTCAAAACAACAATAACATTGACCTTGGCATTTTGCCTCGGAAACAATAACAACATTGACCCCATTAACCACGTGTTCTCTCTAATGACTCTGTTCAAAACACCAATCACATTGACCTTGGCATTTTGCCTCGGAAACAATAACAACATTGACATTCGCTAAGAGCGTGCCAAAAACACACCTGGAGAAAGAGGCCATTGACCGATTACGCAATCATTCTCCCTAGGGAGGCTATGCCCATATATGGTGTGCTGTCAGTATTCTATGCCCATATTTGGTGTGCTGTCACGAGATATTATGGCATCTCTACTTACTTACTCTTAGCTGCTTAAGACAGTTAAGCTTCTAAAGACATATAACCTTTCCTTGGGTAAATCATGTCATGTTAGCACAATAGCTATAAAACGAAAGTTACGTTTGGAAGCAATGAAAAAAAAGGTCCTGTGTCAATCAAAGTGAGTTACACCTCAGGGAACTCCTATAGAAGCCAAATTGCTCAACTGATAATTCCTTTGAGCCAATTTTTAGCTTTCCTGAGCAGATATAGTAAACATTTTTAGAGACTGCCCTTTCCTGAGCTTTAAAAAGAAAATTCTGCTATGTTTAATCTAAAAAACGAAATTCACACTTCCCGGTAATAAAATTCCACAATGACCATTCAGTTTATGGAATGGACACGTTGTAATAAAACAAGAGATGGTTCTACTTCCAAACGTAACATTCTTTTTATAGCTATCGTTCTAACATGACATGATTTACCCAAAGTAAGGTTGTATGCCTTACCTTGAAGGTTAACTGTCTTAAACAGCTAAGAGTCTTGAGTAGCTTCTTTTTCGGTCTTTTAAAATTTTCGTCAGATATCCAGTGATGCTGCAGAATCTCTTGTTTAAAATTTTTCATAGGGAAATTGCTATTTAAGAATTGAAAATAAGACTAGGATCAGAGTTTTATGTGAACTCTTTTTATATTTGTCATTTAATTGTTTTTGACCTGCTATATCTGTGCATCAAATAACTTTGGGATTCTTTAGGTATTTAAAAGCCTCAAAGCTTTAATCCACACTTTAGGCTTCTCATGTTTACTCTAGCGGGCAGGGATGCAGTTAGGGTGGAACCCCCCCCCCCTAAAGTTCCAAGGTCTTGGCGCACAGCGTTGACACTTTGGAAATTTTACCTGTTCACATTGGAAATTTAGCTTATGTGTCCGCATTTGTTGGCACACTGGACGATTTTTTGGCATATTTTTTTATACCCCCCTCCAAGCCCAAAACTCTAGATGCACCCCTGCTGGTGGGATGGTAATTTTAGAAACAACATATATTCTGCGTTCAATACAGCTTATTATAACCAGTTGCCAGAAAAATAAATTTCGTACAAAAGGAAAGAAAAAAAACACGATCTTACAACCTCAAAGAGCCTTTTCATTACTGCATGTTAATCTTTGAGGCACTAAAAAAAATAAATAATAATTGAAATAATTCACAATAAACACTCGGGACACAATTGAGACAATTCCAATTCCTTATTAAACGCCAAAATATCATAAATAGTTGTAATAAACACTATTTTTTTTTTCTCTATTTCTTTTTTTTTGTTTTTTTGTTTTTGTTTTTTTTTCTTTTTTTTCTTTTTTTTCTGTCTTTTTTTTTTTTGGTTTCTTGGTTTTTTGATTTATTAGGAGGGTTTTCTCCCGCACAAGCATTGCTTCAGGGAATCGATGATGTATATATTTTTTTTTTTAAATAAACCCAATGTTACTTTACTTTATTGTATTTTGGGATGATGTATGAAAATCATTACATAATCATCTTGATTTCTGTTAGGAGACAACAACTCATCAGATGGGGCAAGTATACCAATCCGCATTGCTGCTGGAATCACAACAGGAGCTCTGGCTGTGCTAGTTGCTCAGCCAACAGACGTTGTCAAAGTTCGATTCCAAGCGGCCACAAAAAGTGGTGGTCCGAGATACACATCTACGTTTGGAGCATATAAAGCCATTGCTAACCAAGAAGGAGTAAAAGGATTATGGAAAGGTGAACTTAATTAGTAGATTTTAATAATAACTTTGATGTAATTCTCCTGTTTTAAGTATAACATTTACAGGTATGAATACATAGACAATGAATCACAGGTAATAGGATTGAGACTGCTTATGCAAGACGTCGACTCTTGTTGATAGGAGTGAATCGCAAAGGGCTAGGATCCATATACTAACCAAGATGGCCCTAGCTCTGTGCAAAACGTCCATTCATTTGGAGATTCTGGAGACTTATTGATTTACCGTGCTAAGCTGGCTTAATTGCTTTCTGTTGACCTGTGAAGGAATTATTAGTCCGTATCCTGCTATTACAGGACCCAGTATGTTTTGTGAGGCCATAATTATTTCAATGGTTTGAAACAAGCAAAAATTGCGACATTGAACGTTATGGTGTTGAAACATAACTATTGTATCGAATTTTGACCAGACTCAGACCTTTTGAGCCAGACATGTTGGGAGTTCAAAAAACCTATCTCCGTGGGTTTGGAGATATGAAATTAGGTTTATAGATTTCGTTTATTTAGGCAGAATGGAGCTCAGGACAAGTACTCGTCATGAATGGGGAAGCTTTTTATCTTTGCTTAACTTGGGAAGGTATTAATGACATATTGTAGCTGCACCGTTTATATCCACAAGAAGTGAGGTATCAGTCACATTATTATATGCCCCCTTAAAATGATTGAAGGAGACAGTAGTGACTCGGATGAATTTTACGTAAAGTTACAGAAACAAATTGATAAGAACTCAGGTATTAAAAAATTTTAATTTCCTGGTTAGTACAAATAGGGATACATGGCATCCTAGCAAAGGAAAAATTGATGTCGGGAAGGAAAACAGCAGAGGTAATAGACTGCTACAATTTTGAACTATAATCTAGGTATAACTAATAAGGTATTTGGTCATAAAAATGCCCATAAGCTAGCATGGTACCTACATGATAAGCTACGACTAACCTTGTTGATTATGTTATTGCAAATAAATCACTGACAGGATCGATACAGAACACTAGGGTGCATAGGGGTGTCGTTATTGATGCTAAAAGTCAAGATCACAATCTAGTAGTTCTAGAGTTTATTTAAAATTGAAATTTAAAAAGATAACTATGCTTCAGATATTTAGGACATTGTCGGGCTCAAAGATGAGAATTCGAGTAGAACTTTCTAAATAGTTGATACGAAACGGTAGATTTTAGAATAAGACAATGCAGAAAATTAGCGGAATAATATTTAGCAAAATACATTGTCGAATGCCAAGAGATCTCTTAGGAATGAAAAATTAGAAAACATCTAGCTTTCACAAGGCTATCTTGTGTTTTGTTGTTTTTATTGTTCTTGTTCTTACTTCGTGACACCCCAATATTTACATGAAAGGTTTTCTGAGCCTTGAATATTTTCTCTTTAGAGAAAAGTATTCTCCTTTCTTGTGGCCGCGCAATTCTTTTATCTGCAAAACTAACACTTTAACATTATGGTTTTCTTGTGAAAATGCAATCATTGTAATTTGTTGCTAGTAGTTACTACAATGCCCTTTTATTTCAGGTACCCTCCCAAACGTGACTCGAAATGCCATCGTTAATGTTGCAGAAATTGTATGCTACGATGTGTTTAAAGACCTGATCATTCGTCATGGCCTGCTGGATGATAATATTCCTTGTCATTTTTCTGCTGCCGTGGCTGCAGGATTTTGCACAACTGTTGTAGCTTCACCAGTTGACGTAATTAAAACAAGATATATGAATTCCCCAAATGGAAAATACAAAAATGCTATGGATTGCACTATCAAGACAGCCATGAAAGAAGGGCCATTGGCATTTTATAAAGGGTCAGTTAATAGTTCTAGGCAAATCAGTTTATCATTTATTTAACTAATTTATTTATCAACAAACAGAATAAACAAAACATTTACGTTCTTCATAACAAATAAGTTCATCTTAATCACTCTGCTAGGCCACCGAAGAGCATGACTCCAAATTCCCGTAAAGGGCAGTCTGGTACTTATAAAAAAAAGCGTGCCATCATTGAAACAACAACTTGCATGACTTGCCTGTTATTTTTAATTCAAGCCATTTTCATTTATGATCTTATCCAGTGATAGTAAAGTGGCCTAATTACCTCCAACATAATCCATTTCTCCTACAATTCCCTAAGAAAATAAAACTAACATAAATCATTGTAATAATAATAATTTAGTAATCTTACAGCAATACCACAAAAAGAGTTAAACTCCATCAACCAAATTCAAAGCTTTACTATCCATACGATTTATCCTTGAAATATTGCTTAAATTCATTTCCATCTTCACTTACTTTAATTTCACTGCTCGATTTATTCCAGAATGTAATACCTCTATGGACAAAAAATGTTTATACCTGAGCACCACCGCTATTGGAGCATAAATTATACTACTTGCTTGAGTAGAGTGACCGTGAAAATCTGAATTCATTTGGAAAATATTCCCAAAGCAACTTGGCAGCAAACCTCTAGGCTATTTTTAGTTTCAGCTTGAAAATATATTCTGATTTTATGACTAAATTATAAATTTTTGCAGGTGTTTTTTTTCCTGATGAATTTAAATATTGCCGCGGGTGGGGGGGGGGTCCTTCAACTTTTAAACATGTGCAAAATGATAGATACAAAGTATTCATATTAATGTATTTTACTCTTTTAGGTTTATGCCATCATTTAGTCGATTGGTCGCATGGAACATTTGTATGTGGATCACCTATGAGCAGTTTAAAAAAGTTGTCAACAGTTCATATCATTAAATATGTGTTTGATATACGTGTCTAAATGATAAATGTATCTAAATATATCTATGTATTTATAAAGTTGTTTGTCATAATGGTTCTATATCCTTTATTTTATATGTTTCTAATATATACAGTTTAAGGACATTATTGTTATAATTGTTTTCAAAGGTGTTTATTACACAGGGTTTGTCTTTAGTAACAAGAATAATTTTTACCGCAGTGGTCAATGTTCAAAGGGCTACATACAGAATTTGTGGTCTCTTATTCTTATAAAAGCCCTAAAGCCCCTACATACGGATTAGGGATTACTTCCCATCTCTTGGTTATGTTCTCTAGAAATTACACTTCCTCAATTTGCACACTTAATCTTCGAGTAAGAATATTTGTTATTTTATAGTAAAATCGCAGTACCGCAGTTGACTGATTACCCGGCTATTTGATAATGAAGATTGTGAGATAATGTGAAGAGAATGGCCTTCTTTCTATGCTAGAAATAAACTCTGGGCTTCCAAGAGGTGAAGGAAAATGTATCCTGCATTTTTCCCGAATCGGTACTCAATCAGACCGACAATCATGTTATCAATATTGATTTAATGGTTCTCATGAGCAGTGAAATTAGCAGTCAGCATGCCCGATTTTTGATACGTTAAAATTTCTTGAATACCGAAATTAGAAAGTTACTGTTCTAGCTTTAAATTCACAGAGAGCCGACTTAAGCACCAAAGTACCGACTTAAGATCCATGCAGAGCTGACTTGAGTAGGCTACCAAATCACTGACTTCAGTTTTACCGTATTTAAAGCAGTGGCTTTATAGAGACTCTAAAGAGAAACTATAGCCGCTTTTTCAAAGAAAGGATAGATCACAGGGTTAATCAACTTAAGGTTAACATAGTGTCATTAACGTAGAAAAAGATGCATCTGTAGGTGAGCATTTAAATAAGAATGCTCAAATTTAATGTTGCCACGACTTGTATCTAGTGAGGAAAATCGAGTCAGAAGTTGAGACCCATCAACCACGGGTTCTCTTCCAAGCTGTATAGCCAGGTTGAAAATAATGTATTGAAATTTAATCCAGGATCTTATCTTCTAAATTTCAGCTTGATCATATATCGCCTTCCCTGGTTTCCAAAAGACGTAAGGTACTTTTTTAAAACCTACACACCAATAATTTTGTACAGACTAAGAGTAAAGGTAATAACTTGATGTGTCGAAATTCCTAGAAAGTTTCGTTTAGGAAAAATTCCTAAAACAAATAGGAATAAAGCGAAATTCTAATTGATAATTTAGTCAAATTGAAAACGACGGAGAAATAGATATATGCTACTCAAGCCTATGGAAATGTTGTTACAGGCTTTGATTAGCTTTGTCAACAAAATTGTTATAGGAGCAACACTTTCATTAAAATGATATGTCCCAAGAAGAATTTTTTTTTCAGAAAAACAAAAATGAGAACTCCTTAAATACTGTCTCAAAATATGCTTTTTCTGCCTGAAAGCATCCTTATTCTCTATTTTCTGACACCCTTTCAACTGCCAATTAACATTTGACCTAAAATTAAAATAGGCATTATCTTCTTCCGTTTGAACTTCTGGGTTTTTTAATCAAAATTATTAAGCCCTCTTCCCTTTTCTCTATTGAAAAGTGAAGTACAGATAGGTTACAAATGTTACTCAGCTATTTCTTTTACTTCTTAATTGAATTAGAGTCCTTCAGGTTCTAGCCTATTTAGGCCTATTCTCTTTTCAATAAAAGGCAGGGATGTATTACAGTGATGTTACATCATTGTGATGTTTCTATTAGGATTACACTTCATCTTTTAAGTATCTTCAAAAGCTCCTTTGAAATCAAACAGTTCGTGGTAATGAACTGTAAGTATGGAGCGACCCGGGCTTATAGTAACCAAAACTCTAAAAAAAAAGTACTTTGATAACATTCAACACACAAAAAGAACCGGTTTTTGTTTCATTGTGAATCTGAATATGTAAAAATTATTAATTTTAAAGCTACGCAACAAAAATTACGGGCCTGGAACAATTTGCTCCAGGTTCAAAAAGAGGCAAAACTTTCCCAAAAGGGTAATTGGTCTCGATGGAAACTACACCATCAAATTTATTCATTTTGCGGCACCAGGCCGCATATTTGGCCAAGAGGATGCCAAACATCCACCAAGCGATAATTCCGGTGTGGTCAGTCGACTTAAAATCATTGAAAAGCTATACAATGAGCTTTATATTTTCAGAGACAGAAATACCATGCGGTGGCGCATTCGTTCCTAAGGATGCACAAAATCCATTCAAAACACACTATTCATACAGACATTTATATAAAGCAAATAACTAAGCTGATTCATTTGAGGCTTCGTAAGATCGTGAACAGTAAAATATAATTGAATATGAGCCATTATAATGGAGCCGGCTAGCCGTCCTAGCCGAGTGGTTAGCGTTCCGGGCTTGAAATCCTGAGGTTAGGGGATCGAGTTCTGGTGTCGCTGGTTATTTGGTTTGGGACAGGGGTCAATCGTGTGACTATAAGCTCAACAAGAGTCGACCCAGTTCTAAATGGGTACCTGGAGAAATCTGGGAGAAAAACACGGGAAGCGTTAGATGATTTTCCCCGAACTACGCATTGCACTCCCAGCCGAAGGCACCGAATCAGGAGATTGGTACCTGCGCAACGCAGACCATTGGTCAGCATGTGAGAAAAGTTAAAGTTAAGTTAAAAGCATTATAAATGAGGATCGGTGGGTATTTGTGAAGGTGGGGAAAGTGTCTTTGAACCTCAAAAAGTATGTTTTATGCCAAAAAATCCTAAACTCTCCTTGTATCTTCAAGCAAATATAAAAAAAAAGTATCGGGACGGATGTAATAGAAATTAATCACTATTCCCCCTTAATTGTCAAGATTGTTTTGAAACTTCACTTGCACAATGGGTGCTGCGGGGTGAGATAACCCACTTATTGCAGACAATCTTTATCTGTGCAAAATAATAGGTTACATTCGTATGTTTACCAGCACAAAAGACAGAAAGGAATCATTATGATGCAATATGAACGCCGTCAAGAAAATTTCTTGCTTCATGGTCAGGTTCTAAGAACTCACTATGAAAACCATAAAAACAATGGCCCTATAGTTAATTTCTTATATTTCACAATCTCCCCCTTTCCCTCTAGGAAATACTTTGGAAAGTGGCATTTTTTAGTGACAATTGTCTCTCAAAGCATTGTTTATACAGAGATTAAGCATGAAAAAGGGCACAGCTCTTGAATTTTTATTGGGGGGCAAGAGGGTTCCATGTCCAGATAGTCAAGGGGCATGGGCTATATTATATTTTTCTCTCCAAATTATGGGGGGTTACACCCCCCCCCCTCTTGTCCCCCGAAACGACGTCACTAAACATGAATGTGAAAACCAGGGGTTGAAAGACGGAGTAGCAGTCTCCTTCAAATTCGGAAGAGCCTTTAATCAAACAGTTACAAACTGCAAGTAACAAACTGTGAGTAAAGAGTAGCCCTTTTTATAGAAATCCAAGCTATAGAAACTAAGTATAGACTATGATATATGCAACCACGATTTATAATATTCAGACTCATTTTAGTTATGAAAAATGTGTTAATTTTAAAGCAGGTCATCCTTGATTTTAGCACATGAAACATTGAAAGATTTTTATAAACTGCATTTACCCTACCTTAAAACAAAGCGCGACATTAATGAAAGTTATGCAATGAAATTCAACATATTGTATGAGAGGTATAATCTCACTATCGACAAAGTGTGAAATTTCTCATTTTTTTTGTTAATATAATGAATATATTGATAATTGTGGGTTAATGTTTCATCACCCTTAGTGTCGAGGAGATGAAAATATCCTTCTCTACAAAATATCAAATACATTTTCAATGTCCTAAACAAAATTTCATCTTCTGCAATACGGTTGCAGTCAATTTTGCTGTCTGAAAACAATCAGTATTTTGACATAGGAAATCGGGTTGGAATAACCGGATTTCGCCCTAGCAGATTTGGGTTTTGTAATTTGAATTTGGCAAGTTCAGTTGAAAATTTAGCAATAAGTTCGAAATCATAATGCGGGATTCTTCTTTAATTGCTCCTGATGTTAGAAAGTTAATTCAGAAGAAATTCTCTAATACCAGAAAACTGCAAAAAGAAAACTATCTAGAAGAAGTGTGCCAGTCATGGAGAGCAATGAAAAAGAAGATTCAAAGTAGGCCTATATGTATTAGTCTACCTTTTTATCAGTGTGAAGTAATCTAGGCCTAGTCTACCTTTGTTCAGTAGGCTAGAGCTCTAAGTACTTGCACTTCCAAAATTTGATCAATTTAAGGTTTTCTGGGCAAAATTCTAGACAAAATAGTGTTTACTATCTTGGAAAGTAGGCCTAGCAGGGGTGAATCTACAACATTTTCATTGGAAGGCAAGAGAGGTCTAATTTCAGATATTCAAGGAGCATAGGTTATATAATAATTTTTCTCCACATTCCAGGGGGGGGGGCAACTGCCCCCCTTGCCCTCCCAAATGACATCCCTGGAAAGTAGGCCTAGTTAGCCTAGTTTAGGAAAATGAAAATTTCAGGGATGGATCTACAGACTAAAGTATGCCCTGGGAAGGTATTTTGAAGTACCTACCTCAATTTCTCCCTCTAGAGGGCATTAATGCTTTAGAAAATCTTTGTTTTATAAGTGTGAAACCTTGCAAAATAGATCTTCTGCTCAAATGAAGTACAAAAAAAGTATTTTCAGCTTTACAACTTTACTGAATCCCCATTTATGAGGTTTTAAAGACAAAGATCTGCTAATATAGTTTGTAAATTTAGTATAAGCTATTGATATGGCTTAAAATTTTCCTCAAACAGCAGGAATTACATTTTTATAACTAAAACCTGAGAAAAAGAAACTGAAAATTAAGGTATATTGATGTTTTGTCTAAACTCCAATTGGTATAGACCTGTAAAATAGGCTAAAAAAACAGTATCCAATTGAGGAAGATTATGTAAAACTAAAACCCTCACACCTTGTTACCATGGCTAGATTGACTAGGTGCAGGGCCCAATTAGAACTTTTTTGGGGGGGCCCCCTCTACATATTAAATGTTTAAGTATATATATATATATATATATATATATATATATATATATATATATATATATAATATATATATATATATATATATATATATATATATGTATATATATATATATATATATATATATATATATATATATATGTATATATATATATATATATATATATATATATATATATATATATATATATATATATATATATATATATATATATATATATATATATATATATATATATATATATATATAAATTATGCCACAGTTTGTTGGTATCAAAGATTGACTCATTCTAATTCTTGCTTTCATCTAACAGCACAGTTCCTTGTCCTTCACTGTCATTTTGACATTTTCTGATTCATACTGTTGCTTGTAATTCTTGCTGCTTATTATCTTCTAATTACATATTTCTTTGTTCTCATTGTTGTATATTTTCAAACCACACATGTCTCAGTTCTTCATTTTTATTGTTATTCATTCTGAACATCATTGTTGAAGATCTTGTAACTGCATTCTTGTTTGATCTTCACATTTGTTTTTTTAGTTGTTGTATTTCTTCTTGCCACTTATCTTTTAACTAAATATTTCTATGTTCTTCAGTTTTGTTTTTGACTTCTAATCATCAGTTTTGCTAATATTCTAACCAAGAGGGGTTTGCACACCCCCCCCTAACGCAGTCTAAAGTTGTGTAATTTACTTAATTAATGCAAATTTGCATTAATTAAACTTGCTCCTAATGCAAGTTTATTTGATCAACCTATTTTGTGTTCCCCCTAAAAAGAATCCTGGATCTACCCCTGATTCTAACTACATATTTCTTTGATCTTTATTTTTGTTTATTATTGCTTCAGACATTTTGTAAGTGCCTTTTGCCTGAGCTGCTTGGATTCATCTTGTCCCTTTTGATTGTCTTGGTTATTCAGTAATGCCCATACATTTACATTCTCAGGCTGTTCTCTTGATTTGTTATCATTTGATGGTCCAGTTTGTTCAGTTTCAGCTTATGTTTTTGTCCTCTTTTATTCTTTTTGTACTTGTTTGTGATTATGTTAGTTTAGGTTGGTCTCCTAGATGTTATGAAACTGCTGAAAATACCTTTGGAATTTGTATCACCAAATATGGGCACATGAATTTACATATTAGTAAATTTTATTCTGCAAATTCTTCTAAAGTGGTTTTAAAATCTATTTTCCTTGTGTCTTCATTATCATTCAACATATTTACTAAACAATTTAATCTATTCTGATTTATTATTGATTTATTGTCTAAATCAGAATATATTTATTGTCTATTTTGATTTATTGTTTATTGTTGAACTCAACAAAACTCTTCTGATATCTTTTATGTTTAGCTGGAATGGGAGTCAGTTTGGGGACTTTTTGGGATTTTATACTGAATGGTCTGTTGAGTGCGGGAAGGTAGGTTTCAGGGATGATGGATTGTAAACAAGGAACAGATAGGGTCTTTGTACCAAAACTAAGGCATAGGAGGTTCCTTCTCTCAGCCAATGTGGTGAGCTTGAACTTACCTAGTAGATAATGATATGGAACCTTCCCTTCACCATTTATGATTCAAAGGGCTTGTTTTTGGACATTTTAAATCTTATAGATAGGCTCTGAAGAAAGACCAAAATGGTACACTGGAGAAGCAAACTCCAGTATTGGCAAAATAAAAGAACAATAAAGTTGGAGAAAATCCATAGGGGGGCAAGAAAATTTTAACAAAAGTTTTAGAAGGAAAACCAAAGGGAAGCTTGTTTTAGGATATTTCAAACATGGGCACAGTGGTAACCTTCTGGTAACAGTGGAGGTAAAGGTCTAGGTTAAGAGCTGCTAAGAAAGAAACATGTTCAAAAACAATTCTTACTTCATAATATGCAGAATAGTTGTAGGTAACACATTTTAATAATAATAATTTATTTTTAACCAGCTACAAAACAACAAAACATGAGCAGAGTACTAGGGAAAAAGAAACAGAAATAAACTTCAATATACACAAATATAATGCACAATCACTAGTGGCAAAACAATCTAATTAACAGGTGGAAAAAACAGTATTATCATCTAAAATAGTGTTTAATCTTTCAAATGATTCAGTAATATTTTTAGCACCATATTTACTAACAATGGCATGATTATGGTGAGAACAAGGCAAATAAGTAGGTACTTCAGGTACCAAAAGTACATCACTCAAACTAATTTTAGTTGCTTCTTCTAGAGCAGTGGATACATACCAGACATAAATAAAATGGATTGGTCACAAAATGTACTATAAAGACAGGCAAGTGCTTGATGTGAGTAACAACCACAATTAGGAACAATTTTCCTGTAGCTTATCTGAAGCTTTTGTTTAATGTCAACAAGAGCTTTTGCATAGAGCCCAGAGAGTGTACTGCAAATACAGATACAAAGCCACTTAAGAACATTCATGCATCAAGTTGAAGAAGATCCACACAACAGTGCAAAAACTACAACTGGTGATTTTACATTGAATGCCAGGTACTCACATTTATCAACATTCAGGGTTAATCCAATATTAGAAAAAAGACACGAAACAAGATCAACTGAGTGGACCAGGTCTGATCTTCCTCTGCTGATCAGCAATATATCATGTGCATAAGCAATGTAGGGGATATTGTTGTAGTTAAGAAAACAGGTAGATTTGATATTAGTCAACACATGATTAATGCACATTTTGAATAAATATTGGGATAAAACTTTACCTTGGCCAACACATGACCTAACAGGGATATTTCCAATAACGCATGGCTGCATCTTCAGTCTAACATGAGAATCACCATACCAAAAATGCAGCAATAAAATAATTGACAAATTAACTCCTGATACAGCAAGAGAATGCCAAAGCTGGGCATGGCAAACAGAATCAAATGCCTTAGCTAAGTCAAGCATACAAATGTGAAGTTTATGACCATTGGTCTGAACATCCTGTCATAGAGTAGCCAGTGGGTGATGAGCATGTTGACAACCAACATGTAATCCAAACTGATTCACATCAAGCTCACAGTTTGTATTGATATGTGGCAGAAGAATATATTCAAATACCTTACTTAGATTGCAGGCAACTGTAATTAGTCTATAAGAATTGCTATTCAAGGAGTCTTTTCTGCCTTTCAAAATAGAAGTGACAGTTCTACATAAAAATGAATCTGGAACAAGGGAAGATGACAAACACATCTGGGAAAATAATTGTAAGTTTGAAATCAAAGCAACTGACTCTAAATTCAAGTGATTCACACAAATACTTACAGAGGCCACGCTTTTTCATTGAAGTTGCTTTACACCATTTAGAACAGTTGCAAGGGAAACAGGAATAACATGTTTTTGTTGGATTTTTGTGGGCAAAAGTTTTAGAGTAAGGATCTGTGAAAAGACAATGCACACAATAATTAATTACATCCAAAATCCCTTTATAATGATTCAGCCAAGTGTCACTAGAAATACAAACACCACTGTCAGCAGACCAATTTATCTTGGTTGAATTAATAACATGTCTCCACTGAGCTGTATCTTTAGGAAACTCAGAGCCATTATAGCAAACACTGCATAAATACTGTTTAAAATGCAGCTGAGACATTTTTTTAAAGTCAAATACTTGTCATCTTTTTGGTTGACCACAGGCAATCCATATCCTCAACCACAACTTAGCATGGTGCTTGACAGATTTTAATTCAGGATCTCCTTCCAGATAGAACTATGGGTATTAAAATGCACTGGGATTAGAGGCACAGCAACTTCTTCAGCACGTTTTAAGCATTCAATGATACAGTAATAATAGACATTCAAATCCAAACAAACTAGAGATGAGAAAGCACCAGTACATAGCAGGTAGAATGGGACTCAGACATTAGTGAGGAGTCCAGCTAGAGTAGTAATATATAAAACATTACTAGAATTTGACCAATCCCTTTTGTAATACCACTTCTTTGCACTTGTGCCTACCAAATTACAGCTTGTCTGATTCACAGCAAGGGTAATGGCTAGGGGTAAGTGGTCATAATTGTGTTCATCTTCATCTATGTGTACTGTTGAACAAGATATAGCAGTAGAGCAAATGCAATGGTCAATATTAGATGAAACCCTGCTATTATGAATGTAACTGCAATTAAGGTCTTTCCCACAATTCAATAATTATTTGGGAGAAAATCTAAGACTATGTCAGTACATATGGACGGGTTAAGCACATCACAGTTGAAATCCCCAATAAAAAGCCATTTGTAGCCATACTTTTCTATATCTGTGGCAAGATTCTTCACAGAGGAGCACACACTGGAAAATGGAGTGAGGGAAGCAGTGCGTTTTTGGTCACATCGCAGGTAAACATTGATGAGCACACAATCACCAATTTTTGTTGCAATGAAATTATATTTAGATGTATAGAGGGAAGGCAAAAGATCTGACAAACTTTGCTTAACAATGCAAGCTAGACCAGCAGAGGGTCTCCCTCTGGTGCACCAGGCGTTGGTAGTGAACACATAGTGTGCACTGCTCCTTTACAGTGAATTGACACAGACAGCAAGGAGAAGATGCTCTTCAAGAAATAAAAGGTCATAGTCTGACATTTTCTGGTCAATTGTGGGGTCCTTATCTTTAGTCCCATTAGTATTAAAAGAGTATTAACTTAAGTCTCTTGATTCAATCATTTTGGGATGCTATTCTTCTTAGACAGGACTTCACAAAGGATATGGCATTTGAGACTAAAGGACACATAAGGGCAACCACAGTTGACTTATTTCAGATTCATTGCTTGACAGGGGGAAGAGCTGGAGGATTTGTGCTGCCCAGCACAACAAGAACAGTGGACAGACTTGTCACAATTGGATATTGTGTGATTAAGAGACTGACATTTGTAGCAACAACATGGTGGTCTCACAAACGTATGAACCTGGAACACTTCATATCCCACTTTTATGCCAAGCCACAGAGCATTTGAGAGTGTGATTCCATCTGTAAAAGTCACTTTTACAGCCACCGATTTTCCTATGCGTTTTTCACCAGTCACACCATCACAGCCCTTAAACATATCAAGATCAAAGTTC
This sequence comes from Artemia sinica, assembly GCA_027921565.1. NCBI lineage: Eukaryota > Metazoa > Arthropoda > Branchiopoda > Anostraca > Artemiidae > Artemia > Artemia sinica. The sequence continues at coordinate 45,826,243 of CM051261.1, read as the reverse complement.
TCCTGTACACTTTTCAGTATTCCGTGGTATTTCTCTTCATTTAACTTGATGTGACAGTTCTTCAGTACACCAGGGATTGCATCACAAAAATCTTTTGCAGCAATTTTGTCAATGCAAACTAACAACTTATTGCCAGAGGGCTTGACACTCTGCACAGCTTTGTGCCCGCAAACTTGGTCAATTGCTTGCTTGCATTTAGCAGGATCATTCAAATCAGACGGAAAATTTGAAATCACAGCTGTCACGGGATTTTGGGAAGGATGGGGGCTATGATTTAGTAGAAATGGAAAGTTCAGATCATAGGATGTCACCCTATCACATATAGTCACTTTATAACATTCTCATCAAAAAAGCCAATATTGTTTTGCAACAGAATCATCATCAGTTCCTTTCTGGAGATTCACTTGTAAAAAGTTCAGCACAGGTGAATAAACATGAGTGGTGGATTGGCTTATAGAATGTGATTTGTAACATAACTGAATCAGACCAGTAACATGCAAATAATCCATACCACAGAAACCAGTGTTAATAATTATTTTCTGAATTGTATTTGCTGCACAGGAACTAAAAGAATAACCCGAATAATTACTGGCTTTAGAAATCCCATAGCAGGTAGAATCTGTGGGAAGTGCGTATACTCAAATCGCCTATCTCCAGAAGTTTAAGGATTTAAAAATCCATCCAGTATTACAGCACTTGATGTTTGCTATTGCTCCCTTCTGAACAGTCTTCTCCAACAGTGCAAGAAAAACAGCTCAGCACACCTAAATTGAATCTGGTTTAAATGCAGTAACTAATTATGCAAGACATAAATAAATGTTCTGAAACTAGGTCATTAGATGACAATACTTTTAATCCTTATCAAAAAGTCTTTAAATTATCTCTTAATTAACTCTGGTCAGTGAATTAATTCAAGAACATACCAGATTTCAGATTTAATAAATCCAATCTAGATAGGTGTTTTCACCTTGAACTCTGATACAATACAGCCCCAGTATACTTTACACCTCCCCCCCCCCTAATGTTCAAATATATAACCAAAATTAAATATTTCCAATGTATTCTCCCAATGTATCACTTGTTTCAACCTGTATGCCTATAAATTGAATCAACTTTGACAAAACAAGAGTGACAGGTCAATGCAGAATGCATTGGAAATGTATAATTTGGGCCTCTGTATTTGCACATTATGGGGAAGGTAAAGTATATTAGGGTTGCATGCAAATTGTGTTTGCTACAATTACTCTGCATATTATGAAGTAAGAATTGTTTTCTTAACATGTTTTCATCTCAATAGCCCCTAATGTAGCTCTCAATAGCAACCTTCACCACAATGGATTTTAGCAGTTCTCAATGAAGAAATTTGTTAACACAATAGATATGGTACCATAGCGTTTTTTATTTTGTGTTCTATGCTGCTACTACTACTAATACTAACAACTCGCTGCATCACCAAGCTACATGAGGCCAACAGAGCTATGCATGCTTCTTCTCCATCCCAATGTATTCAAAACCACTCTCTTTGTACCCTCCCAAGAAGTTCCTATTTTACCTAAATTTTTCCTTTTAAAAATTTTGTTTCCCATTTGGGGGCAGCCTGCTTTCCTTTTGGCCCTAGAGGGTTTCCCAACAAGGGAAATCTGTCATCCTTCATCTGCAGAACATATCCTAGCCACCTAAACCTTTTTCTCATTATAGCTCTAGAAAGCAAGATTAAACCGTATTTTTGGTACGGTTTACTGCTAGAGATATAGTCAGTCAGATGGGTATGCAAAACAGCCTATAGACAATTTCTCTGGAAAACATCTAGCAAATCCTCCACTTGTCTTTTGGAGTGCCCATGCTTATGAGCTATACTTGACCACTGTTATCACTGTAGATTCCTTTGTTCTAATCTTGGTTTGCAGACTTATCTTCCTATTCTCCAAAGCTTTTCTCAACTTTGGAAAAACGCTCTGGAACTTGGCTGTTCTACTTTTTAATGTATTCATTGCATCCACCATCTTTACTAATATACTACTTAGATAAGTGAAGTTGTCCGCTTGACCAATCTTCTTGTTACCCAGCATTGTCTCTTCACCTTCACTTATTCCTAGTCTTGGCTATTTAGCCTTCTTAATGTAAGTTTTCAATCCTATTCTTAAATCCTGAACTCTCGAAACCTCCAAAATTCATTCATTTTGCTAACATTTTCATCTAGGATGCTTAAATCATCAGCGTAATCTAAGTCTAAGAAAATTTTACTTCCTCAACCGATTCTGTGTTCTCCCATTACCTTGGCTCTGCTACTTAAGACACAGTCCATCAAAATGATCCATATAAATGGGGATAGAATCCAACCCAGCTTAACTCCTGATTTAATGCAAAACCAGCAACTAACCTCATTTCCTATCCTTAGTCACAGCAATGTCATTCTTGTGCTTAACACTAATCACTTTAATATATTTATTGGGTATATCATACAACGATAGGACCTTGGGTAAAGCTCTTTGATAAGCTGAATTTAAGGCTTACTTATAATCTATTAAACTGAGAACTTAAGGGGTTTTATGACTTATGTACTTCTCAATTATTAGCTTAAGAGTGAAAATTTAGTCAATATATGCTCTCCCCTTGCTAAAACCATGCTGTTCTTCTCTTAAAACTTTATCTATAGCATCTTTAAGTCTAAAAAGTATCATCATACTAAGTAGTTTGTTTTCTACAGAAATGAAGCAAATACCTCTTTGTAGTCTCATTGGCTTGAATTACATATTTATGTTTTGGACTTTTTCAAAGTGTTTGATAGTTTTTGCCATACCCAAGCATGGCACCTTTTGACTGTTTTCAGTCCTGTCAGTTCTGATATTCATCAGGGGAGAATGTTATCACCTTATCTGTTCAATGCTTGCGTTCACAATGTGCTCATGAGAAGTTCAAGTTTACCCACACACAAGCTCACTTCACTATTGGCCATTAATTGGATAGTTTTATGATTTTGTTTTTACTTACATATTAGGCCTAAAGAACTTGAACTTGGCAATTTAACAAGCACTTAGTATGCTGTGATTTTGTTTGATACCCCGCTCAAAATTTTCTGATAGTTTCTACTTAATACCTTAAGTGTTTTTGGAGACCAAGGATCAAACATGCCCCCTTTTCCTAAAAACAAGCCCTTTGTGTAAACATTAGGCATCTTGCATAAATTACAACCTATGCTTCAGGGGCTGTGGGGGTCAAGCCAATCCTGGAGACATAGTTATTTGATCTTTAGACTGTTTTAAACAAAATTGCTGTATAAAAAATTTGGTTTAATGTGTTTGGGGGGAGGGGAGCTAAAAAGGGCGGGGGGAGGGCTGGTTGTCCTCCAATTGCTCTTGACTCTTAAAAGGGTACCAGAATTTTTTATTTCCTTAAAATGAATCTCATTCAAAGTTTTTAAAGCTTTATTGTAAAAGTTTCAAAGTTTTGTGTGAAATGGATGTTGGAAAAAAAACAACAAAAAACAATACACTGAAGTCTAAGAGCACTGCTGCCTTGTTCACCTCATGGACTGGTGCCCCCCAAGGAAATTATAGCCTAATAAACAACACAACAGTTGCACCGGAATTCTAATTAATGGGTAATTCTTATAGGTCTGGTCTATTTTTTTCTGGGGGGGGGGGCTGAAAAACCTTGTTCTAGCTAATTTGTCTATTTATGGTTTGTCTCCATTTAGTAGAATAATAATTATAGGCGTGAATATATAATGAGTCAGAGAAAATAAACTTAAGATTGCTTGTACAGGATTTAGACTCTTGTTTATAGAAGAGCATCACCAAGTGTGGAAAACCATGTTGTGACCAAGAAGAAGCCCAGGATTGCACACAGCCTCCATTCATACCAGAGGTCCTAGGAACATGTTACTGTCTGGTTCTAAGCTGGACACAATGGCAAAAAACAGCTATCATATACACATTTTGACTTATGAATTCAGATGCTTTATAAAGGACTTATTAAGAGTTTTAGAAACTCATATCACAGGGATAGGAAAAATGAAATTAGGTGATAGGGAATTTATTTAATCTGTCAGGGAGGATAGGGTGCATTGGCAGGGAGTAGGGCTTGTGATAAATAAGGAAGCTGCTAAGTCTTGTTTTTTTGGAAAGGTGTTATTATTTATGTTTGTTATTATGTTTATGTTAAAAGTATTATTAATAGAATGCTAATTGCTAATCTTATGGCTAAAAAGTGCAGGGTATTAGTCATAGTAGTATATGCTCCTGTAGAAGCAACATATGTTGATAGTAGTGACTAAATTTAATTTTGCTTACAGCTACAGGAACAAATAGACAGGATCCCAGGCGGAAATAGTATAATTTTTATCAGGGGTTTTTAATGCCCTGGTTGGTAAAGATAGGGATAGATGGTTTCCCATCCTAGGTAAATTTAGTGTAGGAAAAAACAGTAATGGTTACAGATGGGTTCAATTTCGAAAGTATAACAATCTATTTGTAACCTTATTGATTGTGTTATTGTAAACCAAAGATCTACGGGATTGATGCAAGATACTTGGGTATATAAGAGTGCTGTTATTGATGTTAAACGTAAAGACCACCATCTAGTGGGCCTAGGGTTAATCTAAAGCTCAAATTTAGGAAGGGTAACTACCTTCTGGAGAGATATGATGTTGGAAGACTTCAGGATGAGAATTTGAGAGAAGCTTTCCAGGAACAGTTTGATACTAAACTGGAGAGTAAAATTTAACAATGTAGAAGATGGATGGAATAATTTTAGGAAATTAGCTTTTGAATTTGCTGATGGTGTCTTTGGGAAGAAGTTAGAAACACAGCAAGGGCAGTTAGTAAAAATGCTTTATTTTTAATATAGAGAGGAGGGGCTTGTACAAGAATTGGTTGAGTGATGGAACATGTGAAAATAAGGGAATGGGAAGAAAGTGGAGAAAAATAAAAACCACATTATGAACTAAGGTGGATTGAAGTGGAGGACATGTATAAAATTGCTGAAGATCTAGAAGATGTTGCCAGATGGCATAATAGTAAAATATTGAACTGGTATGTTAACAAATTGAGAGGGAATATTCATCTGGACTTGTTGCAGTTAACGATAGGAAGAGGGCAAGAATTAATTATAAGGAAAGAGTTAAAGGGAGATAGACAGAACATTTTGAAAATGTGCTAAGCCATTTTAGAGTTACAGGAAAAGAAGTAGAAAAGAGTGAAAAAGTTTGTGATACTTAGGATATGAAGGAAGAATAAGTGACTGTACTAAAGAAATTGAAGGATAATAAGGCCCCAGGTGCTGATAGTGTGGTGTATGTGGACCTTTTCAGATCTTTTTTTCAGAACTGGGTAAAGCCCCATACAAAAAAAAAAAAACAAAACAAAAAAACAAAAACAGAATGATCACAAAACTTGAATATAATTTAGCAAGAGCCTTCCAAGAGTATTGTCCATGGTTTAGAACAATTTTAGCATAACTAACTTTAAATTTTCCTTTAACATCTCTAAGAAGCTGAGCATAGAGGGTTAATATAGTTGTACAAACATGAATTCCTAGCCACCATATCTGTGAAAAAAAGCAAATAGAAAAAAGGCCACAATTCAAGCTTTCAGAAACAGGCATAGAATTGGAAACTAAATATTCACACTTTTCTATATTCCGTGCAAGACCAATACACAGAAACGTCCAAGAAATCAATTAAGCAGAGGACACTAGTCTGGTTTCAGTACAGCTTATAACCAAAAGATCATCAGCATAGGCAATATACAATGCGTCAGAAATATTCACAAATACTCAGATCTGACAGAAATATTCTCTAAAAACCCAAACTTGACTTTACCCTAAGATACAAATTACCATACTAAAAACGGAGTAAATGAACTACTGAGGAGTTATTGCTGAAAACAGTTTTGTTTTTGAAACTCGTTGAAATTGGAACTCGAGGAAATGTTGAGGGGGGTGTTGAACTAAATCAAAAGATGCTATATGCATCCAGGTTATCAAAAGGACATATCTGTAATATGCTATGAAGAGCTAAGACCCTGGAAACTAAGGATTACTACTACTGCAACTGCAACTACTTACAGCTGTAACTATGACTACTTGCTACTGTGTCTGTGACTTCTTGCAACTGCAACTACGGCTACTTGTGACTGGAACTTCAACTACTTGCAATAAAAAAAATGACTGTAAAATAAAATCCTGAACTGTTGAAATTCCCCTGAATTTAAATCATTATAAATTAAACAGTCAGATCATTTTCATTTGTTTTTTTCCATCCATCTTAATTATTATAGTGATTTTGATTCTATTTCTCATTGATATTTTGGAAAATCGGAGCACGCTGTTAGAAATACATTGAGTTTTATGTAAAAACACAAGTTACACAATAGACTTTAGAAGGTCCAAAGTTGGGGGAAGGGGGTATTAGACAAAGTCGGTTGCACTAATATCTGTTTGTTTTGAGTTTGACTTGTGTTTTATTTTAATTTTGCTCCGTTTAGGATTTGATTATTCATCTATTTCAGTACCTATTATCATTGTGTTTGATGTGATTATTCATTTTGGTTTCTGCTTGTTTGGTTTTCAATTATTCTTTAAAAGTAATCTCTGGTGGTGTTAAGTTTGAATTATTATAGGACTTGATTTATGCTTGTCGTAAGTTCTTATGTGGTTCTTTACTTTTCTTTAAGAAACTTCTTATTTGTAATGTTGTTTTTTTTTCTTCAAAATTAATCTGTTGATGAGATTGTCATCTTTCCTTCCATTATTATCCATATTTTCAAATCCTATGTAGGCTAAATGATAAATTTATCCAACTGATCTCAAATTATTCTGCAATCAAATGGACCTAATGCTTTTAATGGGTTTGTATTTTTTAAGTGGTTGACCACTTCTAAAAGAAATATGTTTAACAAATAAAAGTAGTACCATTAGATATCTTATTTTATGCTCTTTCCAATTATCATGGTTGCTTTTCTACCCCCCCCCCCCCCCTTGTGGTCCGAGATATAACCTTAGGATATATACAAACTAAAAGAAAGCACTAAAACAAGGAAATTCTTTATAATATGCAGCATGTTTCTATTGATCAGCTTATTATATTTTCTCTCATTGTTTTCCTTATTTTTTAAATCATTTAAGGTAATATTTTTACCCAACACTTCCAAGCACTCAGGGAAAATTGAATTCTGTAGGCTACAGACATTCTATAGACTGTAGAATTCTGTAGACAAGAATGTAGGCTACTGGTTTTAGCAAAGAATAATTTTATCTTAAGATTCAGAATAATGGAGAAATGTATTATTAATGCTATATATTTGACCAACAGGGGGGGGGGGGGTAGGATATTTTGTCAGAAAGGCAATCATGATATTGGGAAAGAACATAAAATAAGGGATCCAGTGGTACTACTTTTATTTAATGTTTCCTTTAGAAGTGGTCAACCACCAAAGTTATGACAATCGGTCAAAAAGTATAGCTTGGTATCTGTTGATACATAAATACAAAGCATCTACTGACGAAAACAAGGGAAAAGTATATTATTCAGAGCTATATCTGGGAGCTTCAGCGAGTGGAGTAGGGGGCATTTTCAGATAAGAGAGTATCATTTTCGCCAAAATACCTTAAATTAGGTATCCTATTCCCAGACCACACTGCCTTTCTATGAATTTAACAAATGAGTGTTTATTTGTTAAAGTGAGTATCATATTTGGAAGAAAATTAAATAAGGTATCTAATTGTACTACTTCTATTTTCTTGACATATTCATTTCAGGAGAGCTGTTCAAATCCACTGTTACCCTTCTTTTCTCAATTTGACAGTAATCATGGTTGCAGCAATAGCTTCAACCTAGTGAAGAGCAGACCACGGCCCATAGTAACCAAAAGTTTAAAAATGCATTTTTAAAAACTGTCTGGTGTTAAAAATTGCCATTTGTAGCTGATCATGGAATGATAACTATTATTTTAATTAATCTTAATAGTAAAATGTTATTCTGAAAACATAATTGCAAGAATGTTAAAAAGAGTCTGAAGCCCCTCAAAAATGGCGTGAGAGCAAAACGATAAATGCACGATTGGAATAGCCATTGTCGAAAATCGTAAGATAAGATAAGATAAGGGTTTATTCCAAAAAACAACACAACACAAAAAAAACAAATGACCTTCCATAAGCTAACGCTTGTTCGGAAGTATTAACCCTCTTAAAATTAACACTTATAATAACATACTAAAAAAAGAGAAAAAGAAAGAAAGAAAGAAAAAGAAAAAAAAGAAGAAAAAATGAAAATCTTACACTCACTCGGCTCCTGGTCGCAATAACCAAAAATCAATACTTCACATACTCCAAAACTTCCCGCCGCCATCCCATAAATAATAAATAAACAAAACAACAAAAAATAAAAATATATAGGAAAAACGGGAAAAAACGGGTTCCGGGCTAACCTGAGAGTGACTCAACTATACCACCCTTTAAACAAATTCATACCTACGGAGACAAAGGGTTTTAAGGGCCCGACGGAATTCACATAGATTCGCTGAACTTTTTAAAGAAACAGGCAAATTATTCCAGACAACTGGCCCCACATGACGTATTGAAAATAGCGATCTAGTACTAGTAACTTGAGGTGTCCGTATATCTCTAGCATGACGAGTAGGATAATTGTGTACATCATCACCAGAAATAAATAAATTTAAAAAATTTGAAAAATTTTGAAAAATTTTGCAGGAATCAGGCAAAAAATCGTATGCAGGAATCTTGCAGCCATCACCTCGAACAACAAGGAAAATCAATTTTTTGCATAGGTAGCACTGATATATCTTCATTTTTTTTTTTTTTTTTTTTTTTGTTGCTAGTAGGGCACTGGAATGTCATAGAGCGCTCATTTGAAATCTAATTTTTATATATAATTGCTTTTTATAAATTCAACTTGATAATGTTGTCGTAAGTGCCATATGGCACCCTAAAAGTGCAATTTGGGTGACATTTCTCAGATGGAAAGGCTAAATGGGGCACTAGAACACGATAGAGAGCCGTTTATGGACTCATTTGTGTAAAACAATTTTATGTGTAAACATTTTTTATAAATTTGACTTTTATAATTATGTCTCATAAAGTGCCATATGACACCAAAAAATTGCACTTTGGGTTCCATCTCCCGAATAAAAAGGCTGGGAAGAATGAAAAGCGAGCTGAGATAATTTCCAGCCTAATTCTTAGGTTTACAAGCCCCATTCTTAATATTCCCCGCTCCAAGACCGCCCTTAATATCATTCATAAATCATGTACTTAATAGCAGAACTAGAAGGCTATTGTAACATGATAGAGAGCTGTTTAAGGGCTTATTTAAAAGCTAATTTTTATATATAATTGATTTTTATAAAGTCGACTTGATAACGCCATCGTGAAGTTCCATGTGACACAAACAAATTGCACTTTGGCTTTTTTCCCCATTAAACAAAAAAAATGAAAATAGAGGAAAAAGGGCCTTTTCAAATGAAAAGACACCAAAAAAGATATTTTTCAAAATCTAGGCTGGGGCGAAAGCTAGGTTTTTACAGGCACCCCTCCCCCGTCAATTGACACCTATAGAACTAACCTGCAGGTTAAATTGTACGGACAATTTTACCTGCACGTTATAGCGCTATTACACTGTTTATGATACATTCTTATTTCTTAGTACTTATGACAATACTCGAAATCAATATTTTGTGTTTTATAATAAACAGATGCGAAGGTTATAGTAAATGTTTTCCTAAATACAAATAATAATAAAATTAAAGTATTCTGTCGCTGGAATGCGGGCAACTTTCTGTTGGTGAAAAAATTATCAATCAGTTTGGATTTTGTTTGAAAATAGAAAGCACAGATTACTCTGAAATATTGTGGGGAAGTTGTCTTTGTGCCAGTGCCAAAGGCACTCCCGTTTACATTTGGTAATTTTATTTCTGTGTAATTTTATGTTTTTTTTTTCAGAGATAAGGAAAACACCAGAAAGGAAAACATTGGTTCCTCATTATCTACAATGCGATTTCTGCCTTGAACTTTGTTCAAGGAATGCGTAAAGGATTTTCCTTTTTGTTGTTTAGCAAAGAAATTCTTGAGAAATATTCAGTTACTTAGTTTCCTGATGTTCTGTTACTCGTTTTTCTCTATTTGAAACCGTTAATTTTTGTTTTTTCCTTGCACGTGAAGAAAGCATAAGACATAGTTCGGAAAATAACTATCAAAGAACTTTAACCAATAGTATTTTGAATATTAATAAATACATTTCAGCGCAAAGCGAAGAGGAATTTCTCCGGTGGTCTTCATCAAATGCCACCTGGGAGTGTGCAGCACCCGAGGATGAAGATAAAAGCACAGTTAAAAGTAAAAACACAGTGGCAAAATTTGGTGTTGTCACAATTAATGGTAATGGGAAAGATATATCCGAAGAATATTTAGTCCCAATCACGTTTATTGATCAAATCACCACCATACCAACAATGTATACATGGGCACCTCTTCAGCAAAATTTCATGGTAAGATGTAAGCTATATCGTTGTATATCGATGTATATCGTTGTAATGAAGTACAAAAGGTGTATCTCCTATTTTCATTAGACAGTTTAAATTTATTCTCACAACATTAAATGAAAATTTTTGATAAATTAACACACCCATTCCCTAAAACGCTTAATAGCCTGTGTTAAAGGAGATTGGAGATAACATTTATTAGCATGTAGTGGTGGCATCTCTTTTGAGGAATTCATTTAAAAAAAAGGTTTCCGAAAAAAATATTGGAAGAAAAGTAAAGAGCCCTATTAAAACTTAAAACGAGCAGAAATAAAATCATATCATGATTCAGATTTGAAACTAACAGAAATTACAACGTATGAACAAATGAAACCCAAAACCAATAGAAATTAAAATGAATGATTCGAAAATAATGGTTTGTGATAAAATGAAAATGAATAATTAAAATAAATAAGTTAAACTTAAAACAAAACGGAATTACTTCAAATAAGAACAGGGCCTTAAACCTTCTAAAAATAGAGTATCGTTAACGCTTTACTTAAACGATTTGTATTTGGATGACTTTGTTTATATTTGCGTGACAATAGTACAAGAGCATACTAATGTTGCAAGGCTAAACGATTTTTACAAATGAAAGTTACCGTAAACAAGAGGGGGGCCACCCCTCTCAAACGTTCTACAAGGCTTGATTTTCATTTTAAAAAGCAATATGTACTTAAAACATTAGCCTTTAGTTTTTATTTGTTAAAGCATTAGCAAAAAAAGAGGCAATCATGATTAGACCTCGGCACCGCGCCGATAAGGGAAGACTGGTGGCGATGGGGCCAAAAATAGCAGCTGTGGCGCGCCGTCAAAGTGCCGTCAAAAGCGAACACATTTTGAAAAGCGAACTACATATCGCCTTTCAAAATTAAAATCAAAGTCAACCGAACGTGCCGGCGGTGTTGTGATACTTGGGTGGTGGTCAACCGAGCCTCTCGTTGGTGGCGTTCGTTCGATGCGCCAGCGTGGCGCCGGGGTCTAATCATGATAATAATTAAGATTACAGAAAAGAAAATACAATTTTATTCAAATGTATAGAAAATGTATGTCTAAGTATAACCTCTAAAAGGAGCATTGGTAAATGTTTGAAGCAATCTGTTTAGTTTGTTGAAGCAATGTTTTGACGAATCGACAAATGATTTAACAACTGATTGGATTTAACAATGGTTAGAAAGAAATATGCTTCAGCGGAAGAAAACTTGAGTGCATGTTAGACTAATGAATCTAGATCGATCATTTATAATAAAATGCTATTAAATCCTGGAAGACCCTGCAATTTTGATTTTCTTTGCTATAATGATTACAGAGAAACTTTTCAAAAATGTTTTGATTTCAATAAAACATAAATGACGCTTTGGTCTTTAGAGGGTTTAAGGGGGCGGTACAATAGCCCTGCTATTTCTCGAGTGAATTTTTGTGGTAAACATTCTGAAAGTTTCAGCTCGATCCCCCGAGCCTCTCGTGAGATGTTGCAGGTATTCTCTATTGGTTAGATGGCTGCACACACTGTCTTTTGTTTTACCTTGCTACTTAACAATGATCTGATTCTTAATGACATAAGGGCTTATAGTACAAAAATTTTTGGATAAATTTTTCAGCGGATTTTTTTTTTTTACACTGTCTTTTGGTTTACCTTGCTACTTAACAATGATCAGATTCTTAATAACATAAGGGCATATAGTACAAAAATTTTTAGATAAATTTTTCAGCGGATTTAAGAACAAAAATCTTTAACTTTCTTCCCCTAAGTCAAAGTCCAGAATTCACTGCTCCCAACACTCCCTGAAAATTTTAGATTGAAGATTTAGATTGAAAATTGGTATGGCTGTAATTTTTAGTCTGATCAAGCAAAATACATTTTTTTGCCCATTTATGAATCCTAAACCCTTTGGCCTCCCAACTAAGATGTGTGGTCCCCTCAGTCTAGGCAGCTGCCCCTGATAGTTTCAAGCCGACCGGGGAAAACAAAGGTTTTGGGTCTAGTTTTTTTTGTGTGAATTAAGGTTCCTTGACCCAAGGAATTTCAAATTTAAGCTTCAAGCCAATCGTAAAAATGTTTTTCGTTTATTTTTAGGGAGCCAGTAAGCCCAATCTAAACTTTTTTTTTGCATAGGGTCCACTTAACCCACGAACTTATAGTTGTAAGCTTCACACCATTCGAAAGGTGAAAATGGACGTTTTCTGGAGGACAGCCAATTTTTTTTCTAGTTCATTGGGATCCTCTTGGCCCAAGGACTGAAGAGTATCAGTTTTGATCTTGTCAGGAAAAATTGTTTTGGTTCTTCTTGGGCCCTACTTTTCGGGGACCGTGCCCCCAGACTTTTTTATATTTGGTTCCTCTTGGCCTGGGGACTTTCGGCTGCAAGTTTGAAAATGACGAGGGAGAATAAGTTTTTGGCTCATTTCCGGACCCTCTATCCTACACCTTTCAGACAAAATATTTATGGTCCCCTTAGTCAAGACAACGGTCCTTGAAAGTTTCAAGCCAATAAGAGAAAAAGTTTTGCTCATTTTCAAGGTCCTCACGGCCAGAGACCTTTGATTTAAAATTTTAAGTCATTTAGACGAAAAATCTAAACCAGTTTTTTTCAGTTTTAGCGAGCTGAATAAAATTCAGTATTTGGGATTAAAAAAAAGCGTACCTGCAATGCAGTGTATAATTGAGTTTTTCTTTCTCGTCTTTGTAATTTATTCTAAGAGCTGATTTAGATCTTAGCTCCGGCGTTCGTCACTAAAAACCGTCATGTATAACTGCTAAGTTTATGTGTATTTCTTCTTTTTTTTTTCTTTTATTGCTCCGTCTTTTTCTTTTTTGTATGACAGGATTTCCAATAAGTAATAATAACAACAATCTGAACACAGTTTTCGGGGCTAATGTCACCAACCTATTTCTTTGTACATGACGGTTTTTCTTTGCCCCGGAACTTGTGGCTTTATATTTCTAGTCGATCAGAGAAAAACAGTTTTTGGCCCTTTTGAAGGAGATCATTTTTTTTTCAATATTTTTTTTTGTTTTTAGGGGTCTTCTTGACCCAAGTATTAGGGATATAAGTTTTGGACTGATCAGCAAGAAAGGTTTTTGGCTCCTCTCACTTTTGGAAGGATCCTGTTCTCAAACTAATTTTTTTATATTATGCTTCTCTTAGCCTAGGGACTTGCGGCTGCGAATTCAAAATTGACCTGGGGCAAAACGGTATTTTGGTCCATTTCTAGTTCTCCTTAATACACCCACTTCAACAAAAAAAATGTTTGCTTTCCTTACCCAAGATAATGACCCTTGAAAGTTTCATGCAAAGTGGGAACAAATCGGACCATTTTCTGGTCCTATATTTGGGTCCCAGATTAAAAAGAAGATTTGTGACCCTTTTTCAGGCTCCATTTTCAGGAGAATCTCATTTCCTTTTCATTTTTTTTTTGTGAATTGGTGTCTCCATGCCCTAAAGAATTAAGGAAACAAGTTTCAAGCCGATTGGAAAAAAACATCGGTCTGTTTTGGGGTCTCTTTTTGAGTGGGGGTGGGGTGCACTGAAACTAAATTTTTTTTTGTACATTAGAATGTTTTGTCGCCCCAAGGGCTTATTTTTCTGATAGTCCTTTAAGTTTCAATCCGCTCAGAAAAAAAACATGTTTTTTGGCCCTTTTTCGGACCCATTTTTCAGAGGAACCAACTGTTTGTTTTGTTGTTTCTTTTTGCGTCATGGCTGTAATTTGCATGCTGTTAGAGCATTAAGTTTCTTAATCTTCTGTCGGGTACCGTTTGAGGGAACCAATTTATATTTTTTAAATATCCACTTCTTCATTGAGATCAGCACAGGGTCATACCCAGGGAGAAGGGGCTTAGGGCAGAGGTCCCCCGAAATTCGAAATTTTCTTGAATATCTGAGCACTTCTTATTCAAAATGTCGTTTTTTTTTATTATTTCCCGAAAAAAATCCTGCATATGTGCCTGTCGAGTTCTTAAAGATATAAGTTTTGAGTCGATCAGAAATAAAAGTTTCTGGGTCCTATTTCTGAAGGCTGGTACCCCCAAAAATTCGTGCCTGTACATTAGATTACTCTTGACTTATGACTGTAAATTTTGAGCTGATCAAGGGTAAAAAGTTGCTTGACTCATTTCGGGGCCCCTTAAACCCTCCCTTTCCAACAAATCTATGTTCCTCTTGGTCCACGAAGTGACCCCTCAAAGTTTCTAGCCAATTGGACACCCTTTTTCAAACATACTTCCTTCTTTTTACGTTATAAAATCTATCTCTGACGAGCCCCTTCCCAAGTTCTTAAGACCGCCCTATCCATACGAAGTGGCTGGTATGCAAAAAGTTCCAAAGCTGCCATTAGCAGAATTCGACAGAATTCCAAAACCTGCTGACACTTTAGCAGCACAACTTGTGTTTTGAATGCTTTTCTTTGAGCAAAATGTATTTTTATATGTAAAAATGGTATTTTCAGAAAAAACTACTACTACTACTACTACTACTAACAACTCACCGCAGCACCAAGCCGCCTGAGGCCAACACAGCTACGCACGCTCCTCCTCCACCCCAATCTATTCAGAGCCTCCCTTTTTACACCCGCCCACGAAGTTCCCATTTCCTTTAAATCTTTCTTTATGACGTCCTCCTACCCCAGACGGGGACGACCTGCTTTCCGTTTAGCCCTAGATGGTTGGCCGAAAAGTACAATCTTCGGCAATCTGTCATCCTTCATCCGCACAACGTTCCCTAGCCACCTCAACCTTTCTTTCATTATAGCCCTAGAGAGCGGTATTGAACCACGATTTTCGTATAGCCCATTGTTTGAAATACGGTCAGTCAGCCGGGTACCCAGAACAATCCTTAAGCAATTTCTCTGGAAAACATCTAGCAAATCTTCATCCGCTTTTTGGAGCGTCCATGCTTCAGAGCCATATTTGACCACTGTCATCACTGTAGCTTCTAATATTCTAATCTTGGTTTGCAGACTTATCTTCGTATTCTTCCAGACTTTTTTTAACTGTGAAAAAAACACCCTGAGCCTTGGCTATTCTATATTTAACATCTTCACTGCTCCCACCATCTTTACTAATAATACTACCAAGGTAAGTGAAGCTGCCCACCTGATCAATCTTTTCATTACCCAACGTCACCTTTTCATATTCACTTATTCCTAGCCTTAGTGATTTAGTCTTCCTGACATTAATTTTCAATCCAATTCTAGCACCCTGAACTCGCAAAACCTCTAAAACCTCATTCATTTTGCTCACAGTTTCATCCAGGATGCTTAAATCATCAGCATAATCCAAGTCCAGGAGACTTTTTCCTCCCCATTTGATTCCGTGGTCTCCCATTGCCTTTCCTGTGCTCCTTAAAACAAAGTCCATCAAAATGATCCATACAAAAGGGGAATAGAACACAACCCTGCTTAACTCCTGATTTAATACAAAACCAGCTGCTAACCTCATTTCCTACCTTAACCGCAGCATTGTTATTCTCGTACATAGCACTAATCACTTTAATGTATTTGTCTGGTATACCATACAAGGATAAAACCTTTACTAAAGCTCTTCTATCAACAGAATCGAACGCTTGCTCATAATCTATAAAACTGAGGACTAAAGGTGCTCAGGCACTTCTCAATTGTTAGCCTAAGAGTGAAAATTTGGTCGACACATCCTCTACCTTTTCTAAAACCGCACTGCTCTTCTCTTAAAGCTTTGTCTACGGCATCTCTCAGTCTAAAAAGTATCATATTACTAAGTAATTTACTACCTACAGAGACCAGACTAATGCCTCGATAATTACCACACTCACTTTTATCACCTTTCTTATAAAGTGGCTTAATTAAGGTTTTCCTAAAATCGTTAGGTACTTCCCCTTTTTAAAAATCATATTCATAATCTTCAGTAACTTATTTCTAACCTCAGAGCCACCATATTTAAGAAACTCATTTGCCACCCTACCAGCACCTGGAGCCTTATTATTCTTTAATCCTTTTAGTACTGTTGCTAATTCCTCCTCACAAAACAAATCTTCCTTCAAATCCAAGGTATCACAAACTTTTTCATTTTCCTCTATATTTTTTCCTGCAACTCTATCTCGGTTAAGCAAATTCTCAAAATGTTCGGCCCATCTGTCTTAAGTTTTTTCCTTATCGCTAATTGCGACCCCATTCCTATCTTTAACTGGGCCAAGTCCGGATTGACTACTCCCTCTCAATTTGTTAACGTGCCAGTACAATATTTTACTAGTATGCCGTCTAGCTGCATCTTCCAGATCCTCGGCAATTTTATCCATGGCCTTCACTTCACACCTCCTTAGTTCATATTTTAATGCTTTCTCCACTTTCTTTACATTTCTTTTGTTTTCATACGATCTATCACTCAGATAATTCTTGTACAAGTCCTTTCTCCTTTCTATTAAACATAAAGCTTTTTCACTAATATTCTTAGCTGTAGTTCTATCTTTCTTCCCTAATACACCTTCAGCAACTTCACAAATTATTTTTCTAAAATTATTCCAACTGTCTTCCACATTATCAAATTTTAAACTCTCAAGTTTAGTATTCAACTGTTCCTGGAAAGTTTCTCTCAAATTCTCATCCTGGAGTCTACCAACATCATAACTTCCCGGGAGGTAGTTACCCTTCCGATATTTCAGCTTTAAATTAACCCTTGACACTACTAGATGGTGATCTTTACTTTTAACATCAATAACAGCACTCCTATATATCCTAGTATCTTGTATTGATCCTGCCAGTCTTCGGTTTACTATAAAATAATCAATAAGATTTGCTGTCTTACCATCACGTGAATACCATGTTAACTTATGAGCCTTTTTATGACCAAAAACCGTATTGGTTATAACTAGACTGTTATACCTACAAAATTGCAAAAGTCTGTATCCATTGCTGTTTTTTTCCTACACCAAATTTACCTAGGCTGGGATACCATCTATCCCTATTTCTACCAACCTGGGCGTTAAAATCTCCCAGTAATAACATCATATTTCTACCTGGGACCCTGTCTATTTGCTCCTGTAACTGTAAGTAAAATTCATCTGAGTCACTAGTATCTCCGTCAGTCGGTTCTACAGGGGCGTATACTACTATAACTGATACCCTGAACTTTCTAGTCATAAAATGAGCAATTAGTATTCTATTATTAATACCTTCCCAGCCTAAACAAGACTTAGCAGCGTCCTTATTCATCATGAGCCCTACTCCCTTTTTATGTACCCCATCCTTCCTGCCTGAGTAAACAAATTCTATATCACCTAATTTCATGCTTCCTACCCCTGGGATATGAGTTTCTGAAATTCCTAATAAATCTATTTCGAATCGTCTGAGTTCGTCAGTCAAAATGTCGATACGATAGTCATTTTTTAATGTCGTAACATTCCAAGTTCCAATTTTCATGTTCTTTAAATCATTGAAATTATTTTCGCCTCAGGAATATATTGCCAACGAATTTGAAAACTGCCAAGTAGCATTGCTACTTTGCTACCCCACTTTTTGCACGGTGGCTGGAAGACAACACACGCATAGAAGGTAGACTGTTCTGTACTATGGGCAATGCCTGAGCGTTGCCTCTGATCTGGAATGCTATCATAATCGTCATTTCATGATCCGCGCCTGAAAGTTCTATTAGGTTGTTTCAAAAGTTTTGTCCGTTTCATTGTCATTTGTGTTTTATCATGTGATGCCATGTCCGACTTTGATGCCACGTCCATCTTAATGTCATGCGTCACGTGTTTTAAGGTCAAAAAGCTCGAAAAGTGGGTGCTCCACGATTTGAACGATTGACAGAGATTGTCATGTTTTGAGGTCTGTTCTTCTTTGCGTTTGCAAAACCAAAACGATCCTTTTTTTTGGATCGTCATCACGTGCGATCAAAAAGGGATCTTCTACAACACTAGGTGATGTTCAGGACAGTGGTTGGACACCATTGAGCCACCCAGTTTCTTTCCAAAGGAGAAGTCTCACCAATAAGATAACCATGGTTACTGTATGGTGGTCAGCGGCCAGTGTGATTCACTATAACTTCCTGCAACCGGGCTAGACTATCACAGCAGAGTTCTTTTGTTAGGAAATCAATGAAATATACCCAAAATTGCGTCAGCAGCAGCTGGCATTGGTCAACAGAAGAAGTCTGATTTTGCTCCACGAAAACACCCGTCTGCAGGTTTCACAAGTTACCATCTGAGAATAAAACGAATTGAACGTCAAAGTTCTGCATCACCCACCATACTCCCGATACCTCTCACTAACCGACTATTATCTTTTCAAGCACTCCAATAACTTTCTCACTGGTAGAACCTTCGGCAATACAGATGAGGCAAAATGGCCTTCGTCGGCTTTATTGAATCTCAAACACAAAATTTTTGTGCCAATGGAATTAATCGACTCGTTTCACGTTGACAAAAGTGCAGTGAATCAAATGGCACTTGCTCCGATTACATTGAATAAGTTATCAATGAGTTATTACAGCTATAAAAAGACTCATAAAATCGGAAAAATCGGAAGTTTAAGACACTCTTTTTTATACTCTTTTCTATTGTTCAGTTTTCTTTCCGAATTAAATCATTTTTCAGTCAATAAGAAAATATGTGCGCTGTGGCCTTTTTTATATTTATTGTCTTTTTAGAAGTGAAATTTTTAGGTAAGGTAACGGTGCATCGTAGTTAAAAAGCCGTTTTTTCACTCAGAATGCTTTAAACAACTCGACACTGTAAGATTAAAAAAAATAAATAAAAGAAATTAAGAGATTTATTGCTACTGTAAAAATTTGACTTTCATTTTAGTAGCTCTTGAATAATTGTGGCAAAGAAGAATATGTGTCACTACGGAATTAATTGTCAGGAGATTGACAAAAAAAAAAAAAAAAAAAATACATTTCTGTTCTTTTCTCTGAAATTTAGCAGCTTCTTATTGGTTAATTTATACTGCTGGATTGTGTCCTGTTGTTCTTCTGTCTCCATTTTTTTTTACTTCCTTTGTATTTTGGTTTACATTTCACTTATATCATTTACTTCTTCCT
This sequence comes from Artemia sinica, assembly GCA_027921565.1. Taxonomy (NCBI): domain Eukaryota; kingdom Metazoa; phylum Arthropoda; class Branchiopoda; order Anostraca; family Artemiidae; genus Artemia; species Artemia sinica. The sequence continues at coordinate 45,806,695 of CM051261.1, read as the reverse complement.
TTTGTAGAAGAATTTTTTAACATTAATTGTTATCAGCCAAGAGGAGAAATACGCTAGTATGACGTAGGAGGCTCGCCTATCGTTTTAGCGGCCTGTGGGATGCACCTTCAAAATTTTTTATGGCGATCGACCTAAAATGCTCAGACGTTGCAAGAGAAGTTAATTGTGCCCAAAAAAGTTTTTTTTTTGGGAAATATTCATAACGAAAGTTATAAGCATTCAAATCTTAAAGTAAATTAGCATAGGAACTCGACAGAGGTAAACTTTTTAAGCCAAAACCTGGAAAATATTGGTTAAACCAGAAATAAATTTCAAGACTACGTCTTATGTGACCTTAAACGGTTTCTAATTCTTCAACTTTTAAGACATATATGACCCTTCAATAAGTGATCAGGAGTAACTTCTATATTTCGAAAGGTATGCCTTTACTCTGTCAAGTATTTAGAACCGAGTTTTTAGGAAACTACTTAGCTTTTGTCCTATACTGTAACTTAGGCTTTCATTTTGATCCTTAAATCATCATAATTGTTTCACAAAATCAACTTATTTTATCATGTACGTTGCAAATAATGAACGTTTTATAGAGGGTAACATCTGAATGTTTGTGGATCATTTATGTAGAACAAATATTGCAATAAATGTGAATAAAAGTATTGTTTTCGAACAAAGTTATTTTTTTTCGTTTGGTTTCCAGCTATGTTCTGAATTTGATCAGAGTAACCCTTTTTTGGGTGAATTTTTTTATGTCTTCGGCTTAAGAGAAGTAATTCTATTCTACTTTTGATAAAAATCTATTTTTATTACTTTCTGGATCTGAAAGGAGCAACCTTATATGTATATAAACTTTCCTTTCAAATTTTTGTTTTTGATCTTCTTATTTTTTAACTCCTTTTAAACCATGATTACTTTTAGTTCCTTTTTATCATGATGTATATACACACCCTGTATCCTTTTCTAATTTTTCATTGAGATTCTAATCTTGTGCTGAAGTTTCTTTTGAAAATGCGCCTCCAAAAGGATGTCTTTGATGAAATTTGCTTTGCTATTTTTTGCATTGACTAAAAACGCAAATTTGGTTATTAACTGGGATTTCCTTTGAATAGGTTGAAGATGAGACTGAGCTTCATAATATGCCTTATATGGGTGACGATGTTGAGACCCACAAGTCATTTTTTGATGAGCTGCTCAAAAACTATGATGGAAAGGTACAACAAAGGCTTTATTTTTGGTCTAGTTACTATGGAGGTATAGTATTTTAGGATTCAAGAATAAAAGTGACTATATTCACATTTCATATTATGCATAGGTGCACAGAGATCCTACCAATGGGCGGTGAAGGGAACGGAGAATATTTCCTAAAGGGAAATCTCCCTTCTTTTATCCCCCCATGTGCAGGTGTGCAGTCTTTGGCTTGTAAAGCACTATTGATTTATTTTTTTTTCCTCTTTTAACTACGCTTAAAGTCTTACTCCACTTCCCGCTGGGATTTAAATATTATAATTAAAGTTTAGGAATTGTAATGACTGACAATGATTCTTTAGCATTGTTAGCCTGCGCAAAATAGTTAAAAATAAACGCATAGAGCATAACTGTCAATCTCGTTGATCAGTATAGGTACTCCTGTACACACAGGGTGAACTACCCCTCCCCAATCAGTCCGAGGTATGTCCCAAACAACTGCAAAATGCGGTCTATATGTAAACTTTTCTTGTTTTTTCCCCCCTTCTTAGGATCAGACCTGTGTACATGTTTGAAATTATTGGAGGCTACTATTTTCCGAAGAATCATTTTCGGATTCCCGCCGGACCACTCTTGGGCAAGAGCTCCGCCTCTTGTGTACTGGTATGAACCTTTATAAAAGCGGGTTCAATAAAGTTCTGCAAAAATTATTTTGTACTTTTGTCTATCAGAAATTTAAAAGTTTTTCAATAATCATAGAAAATGGCAAATGTATAAAAAGGAGCCAATGACTTATCTCTCCCTTATTCCCACTAGAATATTTTGAAAAAGCTTTTTACATTGATTAGTTCCCCTTCCTGTGTGCATATATGAACCTAAGTAATAAGAAATTATTTTGAACTTCTGTATATCAGCAACGTGAAAGCTTTTCAACTATCATAAGGAAAAAGCTAAAATAAAAAAAATGACATATCTCCCTTATTCCACTAGAACATTTTTAGAGCTTGAGGGCTGGAGAATTGTGAAATAGCTTTGTTTAGTGATCAGTTATAATGTAGGTCAATCTGTCAGTAGATTTATTATTTACACGGGTGTCAATAGGGGGAGGGGTGACAATTGCCCTTCACCTAGATTTTCGAAAATAGCTTTTTTTTATTTTTATCGGAACAGTCGAAGAGAAACAATAATCGCCCCCCCCCCACTGGGAATTTTAGACACACTTTTTTGTATCTTCATTCAAAACAAACCAACAAATTCTACATTTTCATGAACTGGGGGTCTTTAGGGCCATCACTTAGCTTCTTTCAAACAGTTCGTGGTAACGAACTGTAAGTAACGAGCGATCCGGCTCAATAGTATCCAAAACTCTAAAAAAACGAAATTTTGATACCAATAGATATATCAAAAGAATTGGCTTTTTATGTTGATTCCAAATATATAAGTTTCATTAAATGTAGTCCTACGCATCAAAAGATACGAGCTTGAGAAAATTTGTCTGATTTTCGAAAAAAGGGGGAAAGACCCCCTAGAAGTCACGGAATTTTAATGAAAATCACGCCGTTGATTCAGCTATCAAAGAACCCTACTGTAGAGGTTTCAAGCTCCTGTCTGCAAAAATGTGGAATTTTATAATTCTTGCAAGAAGAAAGATCATTGATGCGCGTTTATTTGTTGTTTTTTTCTCAGGGGTGATCGTATTGACCCAGTGGGCCTAGAACGTCGGGAGGGGGTTTTATCTAACGGAAATGAAAAGATCTAGTGCCCTTTTCAAGTGACCAAAAAAAATGTAGGGCAGCTATGCTCCCTTCCACGCTTTTTTTTTATTTTGGTCAGTATAGTTGAAAGGCCAACTATGTCTTTAGAGATAACATGAGCTCCTACCGCCCATAGGGAAAGGTTTTTAAGTTATAAAATTTGTTTATTGTTTACATATAGTATTTTTTATTGGGAAGTATGCATACATTTTTCGGGTGAGGAGGGGAGGACGAATTTTCTGCTGGGGGGATTTTGCACATCGAAAATTTTCCATAAAGAGGGAAGTTTCCAGGGGTGAACTTTGCAGGGGAAATTTTATACGGGGCAAATTTGCCACAATTCCTATACGAAATTTCTTTGGGTCTTGCTTTCTCTTTACCGATTCAATTTCACGCGTGGAGATATTAAGAGTAATTGTCCGGGGTAAATATTTCGCCAAGATTGAATTGTACAGAGGATATTTCTGTGTGGAGGGGGATTTTTCTGAGGATTTGGAGCCAGATATATTGGCGTTATTTAAAAAAGATCAGAAATTAGATAAAAACAAGTTTTTGCAACTGAAAGTAAGGAGCAAGATTCTAATTCAAAACGAACAGAAATTATTATGTATATGATGGGGGTTACCCCCTCCTCAACACCTCGCTCTTTACGCTAAAGTTTAAATTTTGTCCCAATTTTTTAAAAACGACTCTTGAAACCTCAGGGTCGTTTTATTACAATTATCAAAAAGTATCCTTTTGAGCTTAAAAAAAGTATTGTTTTGGAGACTTCAAATTTCGTGAGAATATTTATAGTCTGATAACCCAGAGGACTGGTGAAAACCCAATTTCATTTTTTCTATTTATTTGAGTGGGAGAACTAAATGTAGGAAACGATTATAAGAAGTGTTATGCACACCTGATTAAAATTTCATATTTCCCAACAGTTCCTTGGTTTTTGCTGGAGAGGGTGGAGCATTCTTCTGTTTTTATGGTATACTTATCTGTTTTTATCCTTCTGTTAATTGTACATTTTATTTTACAAATTTTTTCGTAGATGAGGAAAGAAGAGCAGCCACCCGCAAGTGGCTTTTATCGTATCTAAGGTCAGTTGGAAGATTATTACATTTTTATGCTCTGATCTATATGTTTATCGTAGGTTCATGGAGATAAAGACCCGAACATGTTAGATGATGACTTATTAATCAAAGTAGTTAATGCTATTATGAATTCAGAAGCGGAAGAATTAGATTTAATAAGGCATAGATTTGGTACAAACAAAAAAAGGAAAATATCTACAGAGCTGCCGAAAAAAGAAGAATCAAGAAGGTATCTGTTAATTTTTACTTTCATTTTTCTTTTCTTGTTCAGGTTTTACGGATCTGATGTCCATGTCATTATATCTTTTCGATGGAGAATGGCAAAGTGAGATTCATGGGTGGATGTTTTTCATTTCATCAGAGGGCTTGTCGTGACGAGTTGGATTTGGTTTTAGTGTGCCAGAATTGAATGCGGCTTCATCCCATTGAACCCAACTAAGCGGTTTGTGTTAAGATCATCATTTCCCCCAAGAATTCTTTGGGGGTGGCTCAGGTCCCCACGACGTTTGTGCCTACTTCCTTTTTCTCTTTGTAAAGCCCTTCCTCCCTTTGGGAAAAAACTGAACGTGTTTAGTACTGGTTTTGGATGGTGTTGCTGTTTATAGTTTTGTTTAGCGCTTGGATCGGCGAATGAATCGGAAGTTAAGCATGGTTTTGAATTATTTCTGTCTATATGGATTAATGTAATGGAACTTGTCAAGGCTATGGGGAAACCTAGTATGAAACGTCGTTTCACGCAAGAGCGAGCCAATACAAACCCTGGACCAGATGCGGGCTTATTTACAAATTATCATAAAAAAGATAGATAGATAGATATCTATTGGCAAAAGAACTATCACAAACCCTAGTGGGCCGAATTTGCATTTCTTAGTAAAAAAAAAAATACAATAACAACACATATTTACCACTGTAATGAAAACACAACAGGTAACAGTCAGAAAATACAAAATACAAAAGTCATAAATATAGGTCATAATCATAAAATATTTTATAGGTCATAATATGAAAATATAGAAAGGGTAACAAATAAAATAACTAAATATTCAAAAATGAAAAAATAATATATACAAAACAGTTTAAATTTTTGGCAAACTTACGGGTTGTGATTTTGGTTGATTTTATTTGTAAAAAAGGGAATAAAAGCTTTTTTTTATAACGTAAGGTAGAAAAGGGCATTGGAGAAGGGCTCGGGATGGGTTGAGACACTATACGGGAGTGGCGATTTCATATGGGTGAATGGTGGCTAGGAAAGAGGTTTTCAGTACGGGGGTTTATTTGTGCTGACTTCCCAAAATGGAGGCATAATTTTTTTCTTCTGGACTCGAGGGTATCAGGTTTTGAAGTTTCAAGGAGGTAGGAATATGGTACCTTGCCTTCTTTATAAATAATCCTCAGGGCTCTTTTATGAATATTTTCGTTTTTTTTTTTTTTTTGGTTGCTTCAATTGAGAGGCCCGGATGCCAGACAGGACAAGCGTACTTGACCAAAGGACGTACATAAGAAATATATACCTTTAGTAACTGAGATGGGGGGCAACTAAATTTATTCAGAAGTTTCAGAAGAAAAAGTGACAAGTTTGCTTGACGGAGGATGTTATTTACATGGGTGTCCCACTTCAAATCAGAAGTTGTGGTAACTCCTAGGAGTTTAAAGGAAGAAGCTGAAATCTCAGGAGGAATAGGATGAAGGAAAAGAGGAGGAGATTTTAGAAAACTGACAGATAATATGGTGGGTTTACAAGGATTAACCGTCATATCAAGAGAAGGAGCCTCGGCTGCAATGTCATGGAGGATACCCATTGGATTGCTATACAAATTTTGATAACACGTCTCTACAACTGTTAGGTCGTCGACAAATTTCCCCCTGTCAGGGCAAACCATTGAAAGACTGTTGATCATGACGGAAAACAGGAGGGGGGCAAGAATAGTACCTTGGGGAATACCATTGTGAATACGAAGGTGGCTGGAATAGCAGTCTTGATATTTGACTGCCCGTGATCTGTTAGAAAGAAATGAGGCAACGAGCTTTACTAAAAATGTCTCGACCTGGAATTCTTCGATAAGTTTTTCTATCAAGATATTATGGTTAACCAGGTCGAAAGCATTTTGTAGGTCAACAGAAATTAGGTTTAGCCAGGTGTTTGGTCGCTCAAGTAGTCTCCCCATGGAGTCAACGAGGTGGATAAGGTAATGTGAGGTTGATGTAGATTTAAGATTTACAAACTGCCTAGGATCAACAAGGGGATGGACTTGGTCCCTAAGCCAGTCAGCAAGAAAGCTTTCATATAATTTTGAAAAAATAGAAGTCAGAGAGATAGGACGAATGCCATCAAAGCCAGGCTTACCGTTTTTATTTTTTATTGGAGTTATGAAACCTTGTTTCCAAAGGAAAGGAAACAGTCCAGATTGAGTGCATTGATTGAAAGGAATAGAAAGGGGCTTTGAGAGGTAATCACTAAAGGCTTTAATAAGTGGGAAAGGAATATCCAGTGGGCAAGTGCTTGATTTTTTTAATTTTTCAATTTTTTTACCACGTCAAATGGGGAAATGTTAGGGAAATTAAAGGGGGTTGCAAGACTAGGAGCTACATAGGATAGGGGAGGGAGGCTTAGGACAATTGAAGCAAGGAACTCGTTCAAATTATTTTCTGTTGTCTTTGGAGGTTCATCTAAATTAAAGTTTAGTGGTTCTGGTCTTTTGCTGGCAAGTATTTTGATCTGGGAATGCCAATTTTTGGATTTATCCTGGCATAGGTCCTTAACTTTATTTTTATAATAAGTTCTGGTGGATACTCATTCAATTATTAAGGATACTCACTTCTCAATTATTAATCTAAGAGTGAAAATATTGAAAATATGGTTTACGCGTCCTCTCCCCTCCTAAAACCACGCTGTTCCACTCTTAAAACGGTATCTACGGCATCTCTTGAAGTCTAACAAGTATCTTCATAGTAAGTAATGTGCTTTCTACTGAAACCAAGCTAATGCCTCTATAAGTATTATATTCGGTCTTATTACCTTTCTTGCGGAGGGGTTTTATTAAAGTTTTCCTAAAATCAGTAAGTACTTCCCCTTTAAAAAAGAATCATATTCATAATCTTCAGTAATTTATCTCTAACTTGAAAACCACCATATTTAAAAGACTCATTTACCACACTATCAATGCCTAGGGCCTTATTTTGTTTTTTCATTTTAGTATTATGACTATTTCATCCTTGCAAAATAAATCTTCCTTCACTTCTAAAGTGTCACAAAATTGTTAATTCTTTTCTATGTCTTTTCCTGTAATTCACAGTTTAGCACATTTTCAAAATGTTACACTCGAAACAACCTCAGGAATTAAAAATATGCACAAAAGTGGTACAAATGAAGCCAAGTATCGGTCAGTTGAAATTCACAAATGGTAAGCTTAGGTTTTAAAGACCAACCAACCGGGTAGAGTATCTGGCACAGTGTCACAGCTTAAAATCTTGCACATAATTCAGGAGAATTATGATGAGTTTCATTTGACACGCTTTTAGGCGAATTTTTTGTGACACAAAAATTTTGTGACACTTTAGAAGTGAAGGAAGATTTTGACAGATTTGACAGATTTTTAGGCGAAATTTATTTGCAAAATCATGTCTTCTTTCTTTAAGGTTCGGTAGACACAATGCCTGAAACTGTCTTCAAAAGAAACACACCGGGGTCCTAAAATAATTTTGCACGCTCGCTTTGGGATTCTTTGGAGCTTATCACTTTGAGTCAAGGCGAGGCCAGGATGCCACACTGGGAGAACATGTTCCGCGTTTGGCCTAATGTAAGCGCAAAAAATAGACCTTAGTTACTTGGCAGGAATCGCAAGATCGACACAGCGTGGCAAACAACTGTAAAAACAAAGCCTATTTCTAACTATGGCCATGATGTGGAATGCCATATCAGGTCTTGGTCAACTTAAGCCTTGGAATGGACAGTGAGGACGACATCTTTAATAAGTGACAATTGAAGTACTAAAAATTGCACTCATTACAGAACTTTTAGGTAGGCTTCCTGTTAACTTAAAATCATCGAGGCTACGTGTCTGTATAGAAAATATCTGCGAGAGTGAAGGCTAGGACGACAGAAATCGGAGCGCAAGACTAGACAAAGTAAGAAAAAAAGTGATGAAAAGACATTAGAGTTCGTAGTCCAAACCAGCGGTGCTGATCTCCCTGTCATGACCCTTCAGCTAGGAAGTGCAATGAGTGGTTGGGGGCCAGCCATCCATTGAGGGGAGACAGTCGTCAGTAGTCGTCAGTAAACTTACAACGATTCGATCGACTTTTAACGGTGTCTCAAATTAGTGATAAGGAAAATGTTAAAAAAAGGTTGGCAGAAGATTTTGAAAACATTTCAAACCATAATAAAGTTGGAGGAAATAATGTAGAAATGTAAGAACAAAGTTTGTGAGGAGGTGTTAGAGGCAATAATAAGATAATTTAAAATAGGGTGGTTGCGAAGTTAGAGGTAAACTATTGAGAATTATAAATATGAATTTAAAAAAAGGAAAAGTGCCTTGTGGTTTCAGGAAAAGTTTAATTAAATTCCTCCATACAAAAACGGGTCGTCTCCGAATGTCTGGAGTTAAATGGTAGAGCTTTGAATAGATTAGGGTAAAGGAGGAATGTGTACAGCTGTGTTGGCTTCAGGCGGCGTGATGCTGCAATGAGTTGGTAGTAGTAGTAGTAGTAGTTTTAGTATATTTATCAAAGTAAATAGAAATAAACTTGTATATTACACGCAGCGCCATATAAATGCATGTTGGTAAAACACATTTAGTCATAAAATTATACTCACTGTCTTGTTTTTTTTCGCATTTGGTGAACGATCAAAAAGTCGGTTTTATTGATCCTTTTGATTGATTTTTTATCCAATTCTAGAAATTTTCAGATCCTTTGGATTTCGATTACAAGAATGCCAACGAGGTCTACTCACAAGTTATTAAAATTACGACCAAGAAGCGAAGATATGCACGGGGGGGGGGGGTAGATCGGGTATTTTTTTCTGTCTCTTGGAAGTGTCGGATTTTGTATATTTGGCGCTTTTTAGAAAAAAAGATTTTTTAACTCTTTCTCCTCCCTGCTCCAACGGGGAAATTGGGAAAAACAGGAAGAAGGGCTCTGTCCCTCAAGAAATTCATCAGAACATTTTTGGATGTGAATCCAACGAAAGTAGGCACTAAAAAGCTTGTTATACCAATTAACTTTTTAGACAGCAAAATTTTCAATTATAGATTTAACTTGATATGATTTTTTCGCTAAGATGTAGCGCTAGTTTGATTCAGAATTATTCAGACCCCTTGTGGTCAAAACTGTGCTTATGAAAAAAAAGTAATACGGATGATATGGGTATTGCGCCTTTTCTCTCATATTTTAGTGATTTCTACATGTTCGAGGATATCAGTAAACTCTAAAATTCATTTTTTTGCATGCAGACCGATGGGCTATGCATGGTCTGGGGCAAAACATTTGACGCTTCCTGTGCTTTTTGTATATTTCTCCAGGTATTCATTTGGAGCTGGGTCGACTCTTGCTGGCCTTACAGATACAAACTGCTGACCCCGCCCCAAACCAAATAATGAGCGACATTAGGGCTCAAACCCTTGCCCCAAAGGAAATGGGATCAAAACGGAAGAAATATCTTAGAAGGAATTTCAGTAGGGACCATCGGAAAGCTTCTTTTCAAGTTTCAGGAATTCTTATATCGTTGATTCTCGTTTAGCCGCCTTTTTTTGGAGAAGAATGACGAAGTGTGTGCGTGTTGGGAAGAATGAGAATGGACATCAGCCAAAAAATTATCGTGATACTTGACAAAAATGGCATTGAATAATTTTTTTTTTTTTTTTTGCGAGATTTCTATTTCTGTAAAAGTATTGTTATAAGTAAAATTATTAATTAGCTTTCTTTTTATTTTACATTTCAAAATAGTTTCATCATTCTCAGCTTCGACTTGAAGTCAAAGTAAATTTTAATTACAAATAAAAATCTTTTGAATGGTCTGTATCTACTGCCCTTGTGGGTTGACTACCCACTCCCCATCTATATATTTTCCTTGAATTTGGCAATTGTAGTAGTGGCATCGCTGACAGACTTTTTTAGAGGAATTTCCGTTGCGTTCGCCAAATACAGCCGCATTAATTTTAATTTATTTGAACTTTTTCTGTCTAAAATCTACGGCTGACGTCTCTTTTTCAGCTAGTCCTAAGTCTTTTTACTTTATTAAGAGAATTAAAACATAAGAAACTTCAATTTTTTAATTAATTTCCTCTTTTTTAGTTTTCTACATATGAAACTGAGGTGCGAATAAGCTGTGATTTTTTTGTAGTAACTCCGTATGTCGAGGAAGTATGTCGAGGAAATTTTTTTAAGGTGATATTCATATTCGAAGAAGCAATAACAAAGTAGTGTGTCTCAAAGTCGCTTTTAATATACTCTTCATCAAGTCGTCAGCGCAATAAATCAATCAAAATTCGTCAAAATAAGGTCATTCGATAAATTTTTCAACCCTTTCAGTCACAAATTTTGTTTGATTATTAACTTTGTATTAAAAAATATTTATTGAATAATAGCTTTTGTTTGTTCGAAAGAACTAAAAGAGAATTAATTATTTTTAGGTCGGCTACATATTTTTCAACTATATAATTTATAAATCGAACAAACAGTTTTTTCTTATATATTGATTGTTTATATATTGTTTATTTAATTATATATTGATATAATTAAAATAATGTATTTAATTTATATATTGTTTATTTAATTATATATTGATATAATTAAAATAATATATTGATTGTTTATATATTGTTTATTTAATTATATATTGATATAATTAAAATAATGTATTTAATTTATATATTGTTTATTTAATTATATATTGATATAATTAAAATAATATATTTATTCTATATATTGTTTATTTAAAAGAAGTAATGGTAGTCCTCTTGCTTAGTTATGATTCAAACATTAAAAATCATAGGGTATGTCTCAGAACTTAATTTTCATTTATGATAATCAGTTTTTTATTAGTATTTTCATCCCAAGTCAAGGAATAACAACAAATTATAAGCAATTTGTCATACAATAAGTGCAGAACAGACTACAATGTTTGCCCCTTATGTGTGTTTTAACCAGTTTAGGGGCTGCTTGTGTTGTTATCTGCCATTTAAGGTTAAAGCTAGTAACAAATAATGTTCATTAATGATGATTTGGTTCTGGTACACAGACATCAATAGCATGGGCTACCTTGTTAAGGGTTTAAAAAGACTTATTGTCTATTTCCCTTTGTTAGTGACCTGTAAGTTTAATAGTTGTGAATTTTTTTGTCTTGAAATTGTCTCGAAATGTATTATACTTTCATAAACTTATTGAGCGGGTTACGTAGGGCACCTTACGACCTCCCTAACAATTTTAAATATTTGCCAGACCCCCCCCCCCCCCCCCCCCACCTTTAACGGAGCTGTTGCAAAAGTGCCGGATTTATCTAATAAGATTTATCTAATATTTACCTGTAGAGATATGCCTAAATTTTATATTGTATACGTTAATTTTCAGTTGCCATGCATATTAATCTGTACCCACTGTCATGCGTATAATTTGAAGTTAGGCTTCGAATGCAAATAAATGCTAATTTTACTTGCACTTCAAACTTCCATGATGCTATTATTATAGGTCGAGGACAGGTTTAGCTAAAGAAATGAAGACTGCTGATAAAAAGGAGAAAGAAGAAGAGATTTCGATAGAAAAGCCAAGTCATGAAGTAATAGCTGAATTTTACACCACCAACACCTCTGGTGTCAAGTTCCCGACCATGACGCTTTTTAAAGCCCTTGCTGCTGTTTTCTTGCAAGATCATAAACGGGGAGCAGAAGAGCTCCAAGAAAAGTATTTATCTAGCTTTCCTTTTTTTAGTTTACATAGGTGCCAAAAAAAGCACTAGTTCTTTAGACTAAAACACTTAATAATAATTTAAAAAAATAAATATCGCATGCCAGTGTAGGGTCTCTTAGGCTAGACAGAATAGAAAGTGCTTAATATAGATACCCTGCATACTGTGTGCTGATAACCTCACCCAAAATGCCCTGACAAGAATATGCTGGGTTTAAAAGGCTGGTGCTGTGAGATGGCTGGGTCTCTGCTCCGCCCTGACCTCCTTTGTTAGTACCTATGACCGAAAGGTGAACCTTACCTATATGTTCCCTAGTGGTTTTACGAGCTCCCTAGTCAAAACCCTGACTGTGAACATTGTTGGAGAGTAACCCTTAGGTGTTGCATCCGTCGAGGAAATCATAACCTAATAAACGATCTAATATTGCGCTCGATTGGATAGTTCTTCTGGGTTGTGTCTCTTAACGAGGTTTTTGAGCTGTTTTTTTAAACCCTTCTTTGCCATGTTGTTTTATTATTAGTTATATCCCTCTCTTACTGTAATACTTTCAGACAGGACTGTGTGATGAGTTGGAGGTGAGATTGCTTGTGCATGACGTCGAATCTTGTTGATAGGAGTGTATCGCCATAGGCTGACTTTGAGCAGGCATTGGATTGCTCAGATGTGAAATTTTTAGTGAAGGTCGTATCATCGTATGGTACACCAGATGTGTGAGTTAAAGTTATCAGTACTATATACAAGAATAACATTGCTGAGGTTAATATAGAAAGCTTGATTTGTGGTTGCCTTAGGGTGGAGTCTAGAGTTAAGTAGGGCTATGGACTATTTTAATGGATTTTGTCGCCAGGGACGTAGCAAAGGCTATGGTGGTATTAAACGGGAAGACAAGACTTTCTTCGATTTAGAAATGATTTAGTTTGAGTGTCCTAGATACAGATATTTATAAAAATGAATCAATTCATGGAAGTTTTGAATTATCAGGGTGCGAGAGTTTTGCAGAAAAATGATGTTATGGAGACTAAGTTGCTTGGGCTAGGAATAAATGAGGATGAAGGGATAATTTTTAAGTGAGAGCATCGATCAAGTGGGTAGCTTCACTTAACTGGGTGGTTAAAGATGGTAGATGCAGTGAAGATGTAAAAGTTGAATTCTCAAGCCACAGGTTGTTTCTGCAGTTGAAAAAAAGTTTAGAAGAATAGGACGGTAAGTCTTCAAATAAATATTGGGGTATTGGAAGCTACGGTAATGGCAGGCTCAGGTATGGCGCTACAACGTGCACGCTCCGAAAGGCCTAGGAACACATGCTAGATTTCAGAAGAGTTTTTTCCAAAGAAACAGAATGCTGATTGGTAAAAATTGAAATACAAAAAAGATATTTCACACGAAACTAAGTTCCACCGAAGTAATATTAAAGAAAGAATAATAAACATCTCCTGAAAGCTAAAACCCGGATTTATGGAAAAAATATTACACAAAAACAGTGTGTTCTAAGCAGCTCACAAATAGTTACCCTGTGAATCGCTGAATAATTGTATAGGGATAGTTTTGGGCACTCGTTTGACCGTATCTAAAGCAGCTTACTTTAAGAAAAATGCGGTACGATCTCACTTTCTAGGGCTATAATGAAATAAAGGTTAAGATGGACTGGTTATTTTTTGTCAATGAAGGGTGGTTTCCAAAATCAGGCATTTGGGGAATCCAGCTGGGTTAAGCAAGACGTCTCCAAATGGGATACGAAGAGGTAATTAGAAACGATTTAAAGGAAGTAGGAAATTCAGCAGAGGGAGTTAGGAGTGAACCCCTGAATAGACTGGAGGTGTTGGCCTCAGGCAGCTTAGTGCTGCAATGTGCTGTCAATAGTAGTATCACTGGATGCATTTGTCCTTGTTGTTTTGGAGCATATATATAAACGTAGATAGCGTTTATTGTTTAACAGCCAGAGCATATGCATTTCCGTATTAGTTTTCCCATATGCCAAAGATCAGAATTGCTACTTTCTGAAAATCTGAACTTTGTCAATTGTACTTGTTTAGTTAATTTGTAGATTTCTTTATAAACATTCGTGAAATAATTAATGGGTGATTTATCCTAATTTAACCTATGTATAATCTGTTATTTTGTTCTTGGAGATTTATACAGGCCCTTCAAAGTGAAATTTAAGCACGGGTAGGCTCCATCTAAATTCCAACAGATAGTAGATTCATAGTTTTTCACTTGAGTATGGTTACTCGTAAGACATTGTACTTAGGCCTCATTATTCGTCGTAACGTGTAATAGACTTATACACTTATTGGAGGCATTTTGTTTTTTATCAAGTAAAATATTACTCCATGGGCAGTGTCATATTAAAAGTAACCTTACTTTCTGATGTAACCTGGCAATATGAAATCAACAAAAATAAGCATGATTTTAAGCCATATTCGCTTTCAAATAGTCAAATATAGAAAGCTTGTTAAGACAACTATTATTGTTTTTCCCAGGTTTTATTTTGCTTTTGCTTCCCCAAAATGTCTGCACAGGTGAACGCATACAAATATTATGTGATGCGAAATTCTATAGAATATGTATATGGGCCGTTAGTATCTCCGAAAATTTGTCCTAGTGAGATTTTTTAAGTAATCACTGAGCAAAATCTTATACCATTCTTCGAGAAACAACTTTCGCTTTCTAAAGTTTCTCTTATATAGGCACCCAAAATGCCTTTAGTCAGCCTTAATATAGACCTAACATTAAAGTGGAGATTACCGTGTTACCAGGATTTAGAGGGCGTTAGCCCTCCTCCTGTGTGTGGTAATTCCTGTTCGTTTTAAGTTAGACTTGATTATTCGTTTTAATTTCTTTTCGGTTTTGGTTTCATTTATTGATTGAGAGTGATTTATGTTTGTTTAAGGTTCGAATAATTATATGATTTTATATTTACTCCTCTTTGGTTTAATTTAGCTTTTTAATTTTGTTTGGAACACTTCTTTTTTAGAAGAAGTTTTTTTTTATTAATTTCTGTTTTTTTTAATGTAAGTTTTTTTTTCTCATTGGTCAATAAAAGGGATATTTGTTTCTTGTTTGTTTTGTTTGTTTTTTGTTGTTTTTTTTTATTCTGCGTAAAAATTAATATTTTTGGCTTGCAATTTATGTTTTGGAGGAAATTTGAATAACAGTTTTAAAATAGAATTTTGAATGGACGGGAAAGAGGGACATGTCTTACCATTTTGAACAAAACTAGTCTTGTTTTAGAAGCATATGTTCAGTTGCGAGTATGGTCAAGTTGTTAAAACAAGAAAATTTACAATACTATACATTGGTTTTCTTTTTTTTATTGCAAAATCATCAGTTAGAAAGAATATACAGAATATCTTGAGCTTACTTCTATGCTTAAGTATAGAAATATAGAGAATCTTCCTACATGCATAAGAAATGGGCCCAATCAAGTCGATTTCAAAGGTAATTACTTGTTGTTCAGCGGCGAAATAATTTTTCAACTTCATTTTTACTGATATTTAAAGAAAAAAAAATTCTTTCAGCTCAAAGTAAGGAGCAATATTAAAACTTAAAACGAACAGAAATTATTATGTATATGAGGGGTATTTCTCCCTCCTCAACACCTCGCTCTTTACGCTAAAGTTTTTCGGCTGTCTTAAAAAAGTTACTTAGTGTTCTAATTAAACGACCCTTGTTTTTCAGGAGTCGTTTTTAAGGAATTAAGCCAAATTTAAACTTTAGTGTAAAGAGCAAGGTGTTGAGGAGGGGGGACCCCCTCATATACATAATAGTTTCTGTTCGTTTTAAGTTTTAATGTTGCTCCTTACATTGAGTTGAAAAAACTTGTTTTTTTTAAATTTAATTTCTGATTGTTTTTTAAAATAACACCATATTTTTTTAAAAAATCCCCCATGGAAATATCCTCTGGACAATTTCAATCCTGGTGAAAATTTATCCCGGACAATTACCCTTAGCATCTCCACGTGTAAAATTGAGTCGGTAAAGAGAAACAAGACATATAAAGAAATTTTGTACAGGAATTCTGGCAAATTTCCAATTTTTATTTAATTTTTGATCGTTTTTTAAATAACGCCAGTATATCTGGCTCCACCTCCACGGAAAAATCCTCCTCCCCACAGAAATATCCTCTGTACAATTCAATCCTGGCGAAAATTTACCCCAGACAATTACTCTTAACATCTCCACACCTAAGCTTGAGTCGGTAAAGAGAAACAAGACATAAAAATAATTTCGTACAGGAATTCTGGTAAATTCTCCTAGTATGGAAACTTCCATCTTCTTGTAAAATCCTCCCCCGTGCAAAATCCCCCTAGCAGAAAATGCGTCCTCCCCTCCCAAACTGAAAAATCGATGCATACTTCCCAATAACAAATATTATATGTAAACAAGGGGCAAATTTTATAATTTAAAGACCTTTCTCCCGGGGCTGTGGGTGGGTCATGTTATCTATAAATACATCGTTATTTTGCCTTTCACCTATGCTGAACAAAATAGCTATCTCAAAATGTTAATCGGACGATTTTGGGAAAAAAGTGGCGTGGGAGGGGGCCTAGTTGCCCTTCAGTTTTCTGATCATTTAAAAAGGGCACTAGAACTCGATGTTCTAGGCCCACTGGGTCGATACGATCACCCTTGGGAAAAACAAACAAATGAACACGCATCCGTGATCTTTCTTCTGGCAAAAAATACAAAATTCCATTTTTTTGCAGATGGGAGCTTGAAACCTCTACAGTAGGGTTCTCTGTTGCGCTTAATCTGATGGTGTGATTTTCATTAAGATTCTATGACTTTTAGAGGGTGTTTACACCTTTTTTATAAATTCAGGCAAATTTTTTCAGGCTCGCAACCTTTGACAGGAAAAACAAAACTTAAGGAAACTTATATATTTGAAATCAGCATAAAAATTCGATTCTTTTGACATATCTATTGGTATAAAAATTCCATTTTATAGAGTCTCGGTTACTATTGAGCCGGGTCGCTCCTTAGTTACAGTTCGTTACCATGAACTGTTTGATTATTTTTTTCTTTCAACTATCCTTACGACAGTGCAAAGATAGGTGTGGGCAAACTGGTTTGATCCTGAAAACATAACACTATAAATAGGGCATTTGACTATTTACGCTTCCTTTGTCTTTGATTCTTTTTTTATTTCTCCTTCAGATATGTTGAGCAAACAGACTGTAAGGAAGGCAGTAGAAGTGCTTGTATTGAAAACCTAGATGGTCCTAGTGCACAGTCATTACCCAGGGAGCAAGCCCTGCATTCTGTTCATTCGCTGTTTTGTCGTAGATGTTGTATGTATGACTGTAATCTTCATAGTAAGTATTAACTTTTTTGTCTGTTATTTATTATCTCACCTTAAGAATGATTAAAACCTGATGTATATTTTTCTTGAAAACGGAACTATATTTTTTTTTCTGAAAATTGACGTACTACTACATTCCAGTGTATAAAAAAAAAAAAAAAAAAAAAAAAAAAAAAAAAAAAAAAAAAAAAAAAAAAAAAAAAAAAAAAAAAAAAAAAAAAAAACCTAGTTAAGTCAAGACTTTGGGAAAATTCATTTCTACCTCCCAGTCCCCTTTTTTTATATCCTCTGTTGACTGAAATTAGACACCCCTGAAGGTTGAAAGCCTTCAGCATATGTTTGAACTACTTTCGCGTATGGGTAGAGCTTCTTTCGCATATAGGCTTGAATGTGGTATATTCTCGCATAAAAAAAAACCATCTAGATAGTTCAGAAGTCTGAGAAAAATCGTTAAGAGCCTTAAATTTGGTTTTTGCAAATTAAAGACATGTTAAAGACAATTAAAGACATGTTGCCGAACTTTTGTTTCTTTTAATTGTTCAGGTGGTGGGACAATTTTTTTTTTCCAACAATTTATCTAGTCCAGGTTTTTGATTTTCAAAGGTCTGGAAGGCATTGACGACCACCCTTGTTTCTTTTAAGTGTTCAGGTGGTGGGACAAAAACTTCTTCTTTTGTCAAGCTTGGCTTGTTATGGTAGGCATTGATGACCTTATCCATGTCAAAATTCCAAACCCAATTATCATTGCTATCATTTTCAATTTTGACACGTTTTGATTCTCGCTGTCCAGGTTGATTTTCATTGATTCACTCACATGTTCGGTGTCGCATGTCTTCTAACCGCGTGTCTTTGCTCTTCATTTTTATTTTTGACAAGCCGCCGCTGTTCTTCTAGCCGCTTCGTTAAGAGCCTTAATTTTGGTTTTTGCAAATGACGTCATGTACTATGTTATTACATCTTATTAGCATTTCTTATGACATCATATATGGCATCATATAAGTATTTTCTTATAGTACGTCATGCATAGCATAAATAAGATTGTTGAATTTCCAACACGACAGCTATTTATATAATATAATGTCTGTTGAAAGGCCCAAAAAACGAAAATTTGGAGTTGCTATAACTGATGATTTTTTGGAACCAACACCTGAACTATCAAACGTGATAACAAGTGAAACTTGACAACCTAGGCCATCAATTGCGACAACACCAATACGGACAGCTAAAGCAAAGGCTATTGCTAAATTGTCTGAAATAATCAAAATCCAAAAACATATAAAAATAGCGACGAAGACCACACTGCCTTTCCATCACAAACAACAAAAGTACGAAGAACAACAGGGAAATCTTTTTGTAAGACAGTGGAGCTAATTTGAATGAATATTTATTCATTCAAATTAGCTCCACTGTCTTACAAAAAGATTTCCCTGTTGTATATATATATATATATATTCATTCAAATTAGCTCCACTGTCTTACAAAAAGATTTCCCTGTTGTTCTTCGTACTTTTGTTGTTTGCAAAAACATATAAAAAATGAAAATGAAGAGTAAAGACACGAGCGGTCAGAAGATATGCGAAAACGACAATTAGAGCGGGTTACAAATGAAAATGAAGGGCAAAGACACGCGCGCTGAGAAGACATACGACACCGAACAAGTGAGAGAGTCAAAAATGAAAACGAAGAGCAGCGAGTTAATGAAAAGCAACCTGGACAGCGAGAATCAAAACGTGTCAAAATTGAAAATGATAGCCATGATGATTGGGTTTGGAATTTTGACAAGGATAAGGTCATCAATGCCTACCATACCTTTGTTAAAGAATTTTGTTAAAGGTTTGGAATTTTGACATGGATAAGGTCATCAATGCCTACCATACCTTTGTTAATTATATGTAAAAAGTGTTTAAGTTGTATAACTTACATCCCTTGCCCCAAGAACTTAAGGTGGTAATGTCATACCCGGAGGCATAGTGATTTGGCCTTTCGACTATTTTGAACAAAACGGCTCTTTCAAAATTTTAATCGGATGTGTTTGGGGAAAGGGCAGCTAAAAAGGGCGTGGAAGCTGGTTGCCCCCCAATTACTTTTGACTCTTAAAAATGGCATTAAAGCTCTTAATTTCCTATCACACGAGTCCCTCCAAAGTTACTACGACCAACCCTTCCAGATGAAGCGGCTCTGGAAAAAAAAAAACAATTGTGTAGCCTCTGATTACAACTTGACTCGTTCATCCTTTTCAGGCTTTAGGGTGACAATGCTTGAACTAGAACTGGAAGGTAAAGAACCTTGAAAATCTTTACAGGCAGTCGGACTGTCAACATTTTTAGAGGATTTTTGATGACCACGGCATAAGAAGGATTTTCAAATACTATCATAGATAAAGAAGGTTTAGACAGTCCTTACACTTTGTGGTTGGCAACACTTTTTAAATTCCATATAAAATTCGTTTAACCTGCGAATCAGTGCTGCTGTAGCTTCCCCCGGAACCACAGGCAGTTGATCTGGTTCAAATATGACAAATCAAGGGAGAGACCTTTTGAAATAGCGAGAGCCCTCAAAACTTTCTTAGCTTCAATATCTTCCTCTACCTTATAGAAATTGCCAGCAATTTTTGTAAACGAGTCTATTACACAACCCACGTTTCTCGCTCCGAAAATAAAGTTCAATACAGGACTTAATATAAGCTTCTCGTTTACCATTTTATTACACAATTATTCCAGAGAAAGCAAAGTCCGTGGATTGGGCTAATTTTAAGCCGCCAGCAAGCAGAAATCTAGAGGCAGTGATCGCTAATTAATTGGATGTATATAGGGAAAGAGCAGATCTCTGAGATTATGATAGCAGATTCAGATTATCAAGGAAGTCTGATTAACAAGGGAAATGTCATTCCCCGTTCATCTGATCCCAACAGTTCAAGGAAGACCTCTCCTGGTCAGTGTAATGGCAATTGTGACGAGTAACTACCTCTTTTCTGCTTGCTGAATCAGAACTGGTGATACACCCTAAGACTCATAAATCTAGTCCACGAATCATACGTCATAGGAATATTAATGTTAATTTGTCTCTTTACAGATATTTTGTTTGTTACCCAGATCTATGTCAACTATAGTATTCAACTTATATAATCAGATGTATTTCACTTGTATTGAAATCTAAATATGCTGATAATTATTTCGGTTTAATTTATTCAGTTGTTAACTGGATAAATGCCAAACAAGGACTAATATATATATATTATATATATATATATATATATATATATATATATATATATATATATATATATATATATATATATATATATATATATATATATATATATATATATATATATATATATATAATATATATATATATATATATATATATATATATATATATATATATATATATATAGATATATATATATATATATATATATATATATATATATATATATATATATATATATATATATATATATATATATATATATATATATATTTATATATATATAATAATAATAATAATAATAGGAACAATAATAACATTTATTCACCCACCATCTACAAAAATAGATTATAGTGGAGCAGAATAAAAAGAACAAAGAAAAGAAAAAGAAGCCAGCTTCAAAAAGATAAAGATACAACACTCATGGTAATTCACGACACTCAAATAAATGCAGGTGAGAAACGTCATCTAATTTAACTTTTAGCACTGAATTATTTCGAATCCTAGACCATTGTTTAGATGGCTCTTTAAGACCATATTTTTCAAGGTGGGAATTCCTGTAATGCTTGGGTATGTACAGTAAAAATTTCGCAAATTTATAGTAGCACTTATTGACGTTTTCAGTGTCTCTCACTTACAGCATGTGGGATGCACCGTCAAGATAGGTTATTTGTGGTAAGCACACTGAACAATAAATCGAGGCAAGAGATTTCCTGGAGTAGCGTCCGCGATTCAGAACTACAGACGCATATGTACATTTAATGGCGTTAGTTGTTTGCTTAACAATTGCTTGTCTAGTTTTAATGATTGTTTCTGCAATCATAATACCGAGATATCTCAGCTCCGATACCGTAGGGACAACATGATTTCCGAGAGTGACAGAATCACTTTGCGGTGCATTAAAGGACAAAAATTCACGCTTGTCATTGTTGACAGACAGCCCAATAGATTGAAAGTCATTTAGGAGTCGATTCAGGTTCTCTTGTAAGTCTGCCTTGGATCTACTGACCAGAAGGACGTCATCAGCGTATGCCAAGCAAGATAAGTCAGTACCATGCAATAGGAGAGAGGGCGAGATACGGTCCAGAATCTTGGAGATGGCATGTTTGAAAATAAGAGGACTAAGAACGCTGCCTTGCCTTACACCTCTTCTGATTTTTACAGGATCTGAAATCGTACCTTTCCACTTGGTCAACACAGTCGAATTTTCGTGCCAAAATTTCAGTGTACTCACTATGCTCGATCTTACTCCATTGTGCAGTAGAGTATTCATTGCTTGCATGTGATTGACGCTAGCGAACGCCTTCAATATATCAATAGTGCACGTATACAGAGGCGACTTTTTTCTTACCGAGTCCATAAGTACGTTAGCCAAAAGGCGGTGAGCCTCTGGGCACCCGAGAACTTTCTGGAATCAAGCTGATTGAACCCAAAGTGTCCAGTATCAAGCTCAGAGAAGATCACATTTTCAAACACTTTGCTCAAGATGCACGACATGGTTATGGGTCTTTAAGATTAGCATTTGTTTGGATATTTTCCTCATTTGGCGACAGATAAAATGACCCCTTTCAGGAAAGAGTTTGGAACAAAACCCCTGGTGATGCAGATCTGGAAGATAAGCTGAAGATGAAAATAGAAGCATTCAGGTAAGTGCTTGAGGTGTTTTATTAAAAGACCATCGCTGTCCATCCCATTCTTTGCTTCGGAAAGTACTTTTCTGACAGCTAACTTGATCTTCTCAAGGGAAATAGGAACAACGCTGGTCTCATTAGGCTTAGCCACGATTTTTTTTTAATCTCCAGTGAACTTTTGCCCGATAATTCGGTATCTCTTCATTTCAGCTTTATATTAGCGTTTTGTGCTCCGTTTCAGGTCGAATACAGCCCGCATAGCGGCCTAGCACAAGCAATCCAAATGTTTAGTCACGTTTTTGCATGTCGTTCTGCCGACAGGAGTTCAGTGGATTCGGACTACATCGGTTTTTCCGTCCCGATTTTGGCTCGCCCTGTAGGAACCGCTTTCGCTTCGGCAACTTTCAGAGCATGGATTACTTGATGGTAATAAGAGTTAAAATCAACCATGGCTGAGACATTGGAAGGGCCAGAGAAGAGTAGATGAAACGGAATTTTGATGCAACTTAGGACCGAAGCAACAGTGGCGACGTAAAGGGGAATATTGCATTTCTCCCAGTTTTGCTTGTAGACCCACTTTCTGGAACAAGCGTAAATAGTGCTCTGTGTTGGCTGCATCTGAAACGAAAGTCCGGAATGGTCACCAGTCGGATTATCAGTGCAAACTGTAACTGGAAGACTAGAAATGGATGTGCATGAAAGTACGGGTCAATATTGGAGGTCTGACCACTAGTATGGGTGTACGTAACATCCAGTGACTTTGGCCAAATCTTAAAATTGGTGGGGAGGCAATTCATAAAGATATCAGATAGAATATGGTCCTTTTATGGGTCACAGTTGAGGTCCCCGGCAATAAGCCACTTACACCCACGAAGCTCAAGAGACTCCAAATGTTGCATTAGGACATCTGCTGCTTTTGAGAACTTTGTCAGAGAGACAGTATTGTTATAGTTAGTAGGCATGTATATATTGATGAACTCAATTCCCTCAACAGAGACGCACAACAGACTGCTGCTTCTAATAGTCGGATTAGCCAAAACTTCCTTCCTAGCATATATTGCCAAGCCTCCGGACGGACGCCCTGCCGTAGATCTTGCCGGCTCTAAAAAGACATCATGCAACCAGGATCTGTTCAGGAAGTTTATATTCATCCCAGAAAGCATATGCTCCTGGATAAATAGCACGTCATAAATTTGAAGGGGATCATCTATGTCTTTATCTTTGTTGCGACAACCATTGATATTCAGACTAAAAACTTTAAGGGATCTGTTCATTGATTATTTTTGTTTCTCAGAATCTCTCTCAGTTTAGGGCATCTTAGGCTGAAGCAGACATGAGGTCCGTTGCAAGAAGTGCATTTTAGGTCTCCATTACACGGTGTATCTTTGTTACTAGAGTGGGGTCTGGAACATCTTGCGCATCTGGTACTGTTTTTGCAGTCTTCAATGAGATGATCGAAGCTCTGGCATCTGAAACACCTTCGAGGGGCCTCCATGTACTTATCTACCCGGAAAAAATCGTATCCATCTTGATTCCGTTAGACATTACAAAGCTCATGGTTTGTCTGTTTTTGAAAGTCAGTCTGATTGTTTTACTTCGTCCAAAACGGAAAGCTTTCTCGACGAGGCCTGGATTATGTTTGGCCACTTCTATAGGAAGTCCTCTTATTATGCCATAAGATTTTCTTCCTTGAGTTTGCATTTGATGCTGCTGCCACTTGGCAAATTTGCCGAAAGGATACTAGGAGCCTCAACACAGAAAGCTTTTGCTTTTACAATATCGCTGAATTTAACTTACAGTTTATTGTCTCTTAATTGCCTGACCTCCTGAATCCCATCTTTGGACTGAAGTGTTTATAGTCTAATTCAAATTCAAATTCATTTAATTCAAAAACAAGACATAGCTCTCGTGGGCAAATCCCAAATATGATGTCTCTTAGTCATAAATAGCAAAATAAAATTGTCTGATAAAACTTTGTGAGGATAAAATAAACTAAAGAATAAAAACACTAGAGATCATTGTACGGCAAATATGAAGTAGAATAACCAAAGCCAAACAAATGCCACCATCCTTCAAGGCTAACAAAAAAGCTACTAAAGTAAAAACACTAAAGATACTATATTTAAATGCTGATTCACTACCAAACAAATTATCAGAATTAAAAGTAGAAATTTCAGCAAAGAACCCAGACATAGTAGCAGTGGTCGAAGCTAGGCCTAAACACTGTCGATATCTCCCAACTTTACCAGAGTTGGCCATCAACGGCTACAAAAGCCACACCTTGAACATAGATCAAGAAGAAGGTCGGGGAATCATTTGCTATGTCTTAGACAATTTATCTGTCCAGAAAGTATCATCAACAACAAATGGACAGGAAATTATTTGGCTTCAGATATCAAACAGAAACCAAGCAACTCTAAATTTGGCTGTAGTATACAGAAGTCCATATAGCACAGCCGTGAATGACCAAGTACTCTTTAAAGATATTCACGCTATATGTCAAAGATTAACAGAACCAACTCTCATCATTGGAGATTTCAGTTACCCTAACATAGATTGGGACCTTCCACACCTCCTAGAGCATAGCGGGTCACCCTCACAGAGGGAATTTCTGAAGGTAGTGAACGATAATTACCTAGAACAGCTTATTAAAAAACCAACAAGAATCCGAGGAAGCGACAAGCCAACAGTACTGAACCTAGTCCTATGCAATAATACGGAACTAATAAAAGAACTTACTATAGGTCCTCCCGTTGGAAAATCGGACCACGCTACAATTTACTTAGAGGTAATTATAAGTTGCGAAACTACGAGAAAAAAAGAGAGGTGGATGTATTCAAAAGGTGATTACAACACCATGCGAACGGAGCTAGAAGTTTTTAACTGGACTGAAATACTAAACAACACAGATCTAGTAGATGGCATGTACAGGAAGTTTGCATCCGTAATCATAGACCTCACAAAGAAGTATGTACCAATAGTCAAAATATTTAAACGACCGCCTCTAAAACGGGAGATCCTTGACCTAATAAAAACTAAGCGGCAAGGCTGGGAGACGCTCAAGCAGACCGATAACGAAAGTAATCGTAGAAATTATCGCAGAATCGCCAACAAAGTGAGGAAAGCGACTAGACAAGACGCAAGCGAAAAGGAGAGGAAAGTAGCCGAAAACTCGAAGATCAACCCAAGGCGTTTTGGAACTTCGTGAATTCAAAAAGAAAAGAATAGCCGGTTATTGCCGATCTTAGAAGCTCAGCAACAAATTTAACAATCAGTGACCCAATAGCTAAAGCCAACCTACTAAATCAGCAGTTGTCCACAGTTTTCACAACAGAGAGTGACAAAGATGAAAGTCAAGAGGAATGTCAGCCACTAGTCACAGGCAAATTTGAAGAAACAAAACTGACAGTACAAATGGTCTACAAAAAACTAAAAAATCTAAACCCTTACAAATCAGAAGGTCCAGATGGCCTACATCCTAGAGTACCAAAAGAGCTGGCACAGGAAATTGCAGCGCCATTGCACTACATTTTTGTCAAGTCACTACAAACAGGGAACCAGCCTGATTCATGGAAGCAAGCAACGGTGATACCGCTCTTCAAAAAAGGAAGCAAATCAGATCCAAGTAACTACAGACCTATCAGTTTAACCTGTATCACATGTAAAATACTAGAATCTTTACCCCACGATAATATATTACAGTACCTACTCGAAAGAAGCCTCATTTCACCCGCACAGTTTGGATTTCTCAAGAAAAGATCAGCAGAAAGCCAGCTACTTGTCGCTACAAACGCCTGGAGAAAATATATGGATAGTGGGATGCAGGTAGATATTTTATACTTAGATCTCATAAAAAACCTTTGATAAAGTCTCACAAAGTCAACTTCTTTGAAAACTACATTCTATCGGTGTTGGCGATACTATTCTAAAGTGGGTTCTCAACTTTCTGAAGGGAAGATCTCAACGAGTAAGACTGGAGGGATATCTTATCAGCAATGAAACGAAAGTCACAAGTGGAGTAGTTCAAGGTAGTGTTCTGGGGCCTTTACTATTCGATATTTACATAAATCATCTCCCAAATAACATAGATTCTGAGATACTGCTTTATGCAGATGACACGAAAATCTTTCACGCAATAACAAGCTTTGAAGATACAGAAATACTAGAGCAAGACTTAAACAAAATAGCAGAATGGATGAAAAAATGGAACATGGAAGTGAACACAGAAAAAAAGTTGTCATGTTCGGCTAGGCCCAAAACAAATTTCTCGGCACTACTGCTTTGAAGGACAACAGATACCTATACAAGAAGAAGCGCGATACATAGACAGTGACATGACTTTCACCAAGCATTACGAGTCAATCATCTCTAAGTCATCGCAAGTCTTGGGAATTATTCGAAGAAATTTCTCTCTTACTGACTCAACACTGTTTTCTACACTCTTCAAATCGTTAGTGAGACCAATGATCGAATACGGTCATGCAACAACAACCAGACCATTTTTTTTCAAAAAGACAGCAATGCAATAGAAAAAATCCAAAGGAGGGCTACTAAATTTGTTCCATCACTTAGAGACTTATCATACCAAGACCGTTTGAAAAAATTGTCGCTCCCAAGTCTCTCATACCGATTTTTGAGAGGAGATCTTATTGAAGTATATAAAATATGCAACAGATACTACGACAACATTCCTCCAGAAGAGATAATAACATTCAAGAATAATAACCTGAGAGGTCACGAGTTCAAGCTAACCGAAGAACGTTTCAGAAGAGATGTTGGTAGATGGGCATTCATCAACCGCGTTGTCTCCGATTGGAACGCACTACCATCAGACACTGTCAACTCAGATTCAGTAAATGCATTTAAGAACGAGATTGACAATCATTATAGTGAAAAAGCATTTGATTATTTAAATTTTTGTAGATAGAGGGGCAAGCCTGTTTTCGCAATATATTATTTTTATTGTTATTATTATTGTAATATTTCACAAAGCTTGGCACAGAGCTTTTACTGTAGCGCATGGTGTTACAGTGGACTGGGGTCAGTTTCGGAACCTTCTCAGCCACTTCCCTGGGGGGACAAGATCTTATAGGGACAAAAGGTGGGGAAGGAATGATCGGTAGATGGGACGTTGGAGGAGAGGGAGGAGCCAGATCTTTGGCATAATTTTTCTGGGCGGGAAGAAAGGGATTCAAGTTTAAATTCTTTGAGGTAAAAGGAGTAAGGTAGAGGGGAACTGCCATAAATGATTTGCAGTGATCTAGTCTGAACCCGTTCTATTTTATCAGTTTCATCCTGGGTAAGGGCAAAGCGCCAAACCGGACAAACATATTCGACTAAGGGCCGGATGAAAGTGCAAAATATTAGTTTCAGCTTGTCCTTAGGAACTCGAAATTTTTTCAGTGTTTTTAGCATTTGGATTGCGCCGTTGGCTTTTTTTTGCAATTGTCTTTGTATTCTCCCGCCATGAGAGGTCGTAAGAAATCACCACACCAAGTAATGTTATTTTATGACTTATTAGCTCGGAAGCGATAGGAGGTTCGAAAGACGGTTGAGTATTCCGAAGAAAAGAAAATGTCTTGACCAAGCATTTGTCTTTATTCACAACCATTGTCTTTATTCGTCTTTATTCATAGTCTAGACAGGGGATCCATTGACGGAGTGTCTTCTATAATTACAGTACAAGTTGGAGGCTTGTTGTTCTTTTTGGCTGTAGCTCCAGCATCTGGGCAAGTTGTCAATTTAACACTCGTCGTATACTGCTTTATCACGGACACTGAGCTCTTCAGATCCCGAATTTCACCTAGCAGGATAGAGAAGCTGGTCTCGGGGACCTGTGGAGCTTGAGATGGGTAAGTGATAACGAAAGTTGGAAGTGTGATATTCTATCACATTCAGCTAGCAAATCTAATATTTCTGATGTTGCTGAGTCTTTTGTGTGGCTTCTTGTGGCTATAGCTACTCTTTCAGGGAATGCTAGTGTAAAGAGTTCGAGTTTAGCGTCGCGGAATGCTGCTAAATCAAAGAAGTCGCATGTCATTTTCGACAGCAACGTTAGATCCAACTTTCTGTTTGACTGGAGAAAGTTCAGGATTGGTTTGAGATATAAAGACGCCTGTGCCATGTTGAGCACCGATAAGCAAGGGAAGCGTAAGTCCTCGCTACCTATTCCCCACAATTTAAGGGAGACTCCACTCCCCGCAGGTACGGCGGTACTTGCAACAAGTGACCTCCCCTCTTCTGCTCGCTTATTCGGGAAGATTGGAAAATTGGTAAAAATAGTCGTCAAAATTTTTGATTTGGGCTTTTCTGTTTTTTCAGAGGTTTAGCTTCTATGAGAAATGCATTTAACAAAGTAGACTGTGCCCATTTGGTAGAATTCTAGTCTAGGACCTTCTTGCTAACTTGATGCTTTTTTTTTCAATAAAATGAAATCGCCAAAAAATACACGAAAAATGACTGGACCGACGTAATCTATGGTGTTATGGAAGTATAGCGTTTGGTTATATTTTGCGACTTTGCACTTCGCGAATACGTAACTTCAGAAGAAACAGATGAAGATGAAACGTCTCGTTGTTTTGTTTACAGTTGATTGTTTACAAAAAAAAGTAAACAAATGGAGAGAAAGGATGAAATTTCCAAGGGGTCTGAAACAAAAAATTAACTTACTTCAAAGTCCAGGTAAGTTAAATGAAACACTAAGAAGGCCACTCAAAATGACACTGAAGGTTGATATAAGTAGAACATATCACAAAATATGTAGGAAAATGTATTTATCTTATAAATTGGGCATATAATCCTGTTTTCAAATTTCACCCAACCAGTTGCTGTTGACACCACAACCAGTACCAGTTGTAGTATATATATATATATATATATATATATATATATATATATATATATATATATATATATATATATATATATATATATATATATATATATATATATATATATATATATATATATATATATATAAATATATATATATATATATATATATATATATATATATATATATATATATATATATATATATATATATATATATATATATATATATATATATATATATATATATATATATATATATATAAATATATATATATATATTTATATATATATATATATATATATATATATATATATATATATATATATATATATATATATATATATATATATATATATATATATATATATATATATATACTGCATTAGGTTAACACAGCTACGCTATTATGTTAAACCATTGTTCTTTTTTCAGAACTTAAAGTGCACCATACAGCCCCAGACCCAAATAAGCGGAAACCCAGTGACGTTAAGCTGCCATTGGAACCATGCGGCGCCTCTTGCTTCTTGCATTTAGTAAGTCTTGTTAATCACTTCTCTAAGTCGAAGAAAATCATTTCTGCTCTTAAAACATTATATAAAAAACAAGTTTTTTCAACCTAAATTAAGGAGCAGTATTAAAACTTCAAACGAATAGAAATTATTCCGTAAATGAGTGAGGTTTCACACTCCTCAATACCTCGCTCTTTACGCTAAAGCTTCTTAGGACTTTAAAAAAGGTTCTTATTCGAATTAAACGACCTTTGCGTTACAGGAGTCGTTCTTAAAGGATTGGACAAAAAGTCAAACTTTTTGATATTCGTTGCGTATCAAATAATATATTCCAAAATACAGTATGGTTTTGCTTTTAATTTAACATTTCTTTTTTTTTGTGTGTGTTTTGAAACTAAAGTTATTGAGGCAGTGCATCAGTGACTAGCCAAGTTTCGTCATCTAATCTACTAAATCGGTTACAAATAAAATAAACGTAAAAATAAATAAAACCGTTAAAGAGACGAGGCTGAACAATAATGGTAGTAGATTAAACGAGATTAGAACATCGTGTAATTTACTCGTATATTAGAGTTTCCATAACTCTGAATGGCAAGGGCTAATTTTCGTAATAGTTTGATTCTTTAAAGAGGGTTGGCCAGGTCTGGCCGTCGTTTCTACAATAGGCTTTACTTAACCATAATGAATAAATTATCTAAATCTGAGCTAGCTGACCATGACAAAACAAAGAAAGAAATCTTGCCAACAAAAGGATTATTTCTCAACAGAATAATTAAGTTCATTTTCAATTCATTTTATAATATTGCCAGTTGTTATGTGTTTTCATAGAAGTACCGTCGGTTTGATGGTTTTATTTTTATCCTTCGTTTGGTTTTACAATTTTTTATTTTCTTTTTTGTGTTATGTTTTAGATTATTTCTGTTTCAACGCTGAAGACGCCAAGACTAATCCAAGATCAATGTTCACGTGATTGTTTTGTTTATTTTTCTATTTAATGGCCGTTCATGCTTTCTTAAGATTTCTTTCTTTGTTTCTACTAAAACGATGCTAAGACACTGGTTGATGCCCAAATAACCGAGACAAACTGGTTGTTTGGATTTAACCAAGGTTAAATCCATTGGTGCTGCTACCAGGGATCTCTGTTTCAAAAGGATAGAAATACCGGAAAGTATGTGTATCTCGCACTTTTTTCGAAAAAAGGCTTTTGATAAAGACAATTAGAGTTTTATCAGTTGGTTGCTTTTGCAGAGATGAACCTACTTCATTGGAGGTACGGGAGACCAGTCAAGAATGGAGTAAAAGCATTTCTTAGTGCCTCTAGCTCAATGGTTACCTAACATAACTTTATACACAATATACCAAAATAAAACGGTACTATTCCACTTTAGGTAGTAAATAATATTCACAGATTTTGTCAGGACAAGTCCTTGAAGAAGAAGCTGTTCTTGCAATAAAGCAAGCTAATTTTTTCCTCTCCTCTAAAGTTACGAAAATAAAAGGTCTACCATTTTCTTTTGAGCCTGACTAGATGTGAAATTATGTGTAGAAAATCAACATGACCGCTGCTTGGATATCAATTAAAATTATGCGAATTTCCTAAATCCTTCCTGAATTCCTTAAGCCCTGTAAAAACGACAGTTATCCTCAATTTTAACTTAAACACAAATTTGAAACTATACATCCATGTACAGAGCTTGTGTGTAGCTTGAATGAAGTGTAGGTCTCCTGCCGGAAAGGGTGCTTGATATGTAGAAAATGGATTTACCCTCCCCCCCCCCAAAAAAAAAATAGGGAGACAATTGCCTTTAATTGACACTTCCTGGTTATTATAACATTTTATTTAATTATTTATTTTGAGTTAGAAGTCCCTGCCCGGTTCAAAATCCTGGATATAACCGTGTTTCGCTTAATTTTGCAGCGGCTTAATTCGTTTTATCTATGCTCATTTGAGTTTCCATTAGTTTCATCCTTACGTTTTGCATCAATCTTTATCAGTGAAGCTGAAACTCCTGAGTATCATGTTTATTCCAAGTGAGAAAATTTCAATATTTACTTTCTTGTTCAAATTTTCCGCAAGCATTTCTCAAATATGGGTAAGTCCTTCTATTTTCTAAGTTGTAATTTCGAAGGTAATGAAACATGCAAGATAGCAAAGGATTAAGTTAATACTGGATTGAATACGAAGCAAATGAAACTGATTTTGCCTGAACCCGCTTCTAACACACTTTCTACTAGTTCCTCCATATATTCGTGTATGCAAGGGTCTATCTAGGAAATCCTCAAAATTACTCAAGCATGCATTTCAAAACAAAAAAAAGAAAAAAAAGTAGAGCAGATTGAATTTCAGAGCAGAACTGCAAAACGAAAAGCCTTCTAATGTCTTGGGCTAAAATTTTCAAATAAAAGCTTCTATATTTATAAACTTCTGACCCATTTTCAGGAAGATGTAAAAGAAAAACGGTCAAAGATGGAACCATTGAAAATGGAGCTTATTGATGAAACTAGTAATTCAAGCGCCGTGAGTAGCATAAATGGCAACAAGAAGAAGTTGAAGAAACAAATATCTGACCCTGGAATGCCCGATTTTTTTTCTGAAGAATCCAATGATGCCAGCAATTCTGGACTGGGTGAACGCTTTGAAGGTACGATAGCAACGTTGCGGACGAATGTTTTAGGAGTATAAGATATTTCGTACGATCATTCGTTTTGCTATGGATTAGAAATATCTTGGTTTCTGTAGAATTATGTGAGGAGATTTGTAATATCTATGTACTTGTTGTTTGTTTATATATATTTGCCAGGGTCTATGGGTTTAAGTGCAAATATATTCTATTAGATTCTTCATTGAACTTTTAACGTGCTATGTAAATATAGGCTTTGTTTCCTAAAACTTCACCTCGCCTACAGTATTCGTTCGCAAAGGCTGAGAGAATGAAGATTTGTTCTGGTTCAAAATTCAAGTATCTCAGTATCACCTACGGTGGTAATGTTGAGAAGCTCAGGGCTACTGGATTCTATTTCTGTCTTCTTCCGAGTTATGCAAAATTGGAATGCCCTTATTTTTAAATTCAACCAGTGTATTCTGGCTACCCTGTTCTCTGCAGTTGCACTCCCGATCGTCTACTATGCTTGTCCAGTATGAAACAGGCTTACATATACGGATAAGCCTCCTATTCATTCAGGCCTGTGAAAATGCTTGAATTTTTTTTTTTTTTGGGCCTTCCATTGTATCGGCAAAATGTATTTGTTTTGAAAAATATCATGCACATTACTTGATTTTGTCCATCCCTGATTTGGAAAAGCGATCAATAAAGAAACAATCAATAAAGAAACACAAACGTGTCCGTTGACCGATCGCTGACCTTCTTACTCGAGGTTTGAATGATTTGAATGAAAATTTTGTATTCTTGTAGATACGTTTTTTAAAGCTGTCTTTGAAAATCTCTTTTGCGTTTATTTGTTCTTCTGATGCTGCTCATTTTCTTTGTGTTCTTTTTACGTGGGTTTTGAGTAAAATTAGTAAGTAAATTGATTAATTAAAGTACAAACTCGCAGCCAATACTTTTATGAATGATAAATAACTGCTGCAGCCGCTGAGTATCTTGCTTGCAAATCCAAAGTCTGTTATGTGCTGCAAGCAGGGTTGCCTGATTTATCACCAAATTTTTGTAATTCTTGTCACGCTTTTGTAGTTATTAGGCGATCAAACGTATGAATTGAACAATAGTCAGTTCAATCAGAACTGATTATCAGTATAATCAGATCATCAGAATAATCAGAACTGAATAATCAGAACAATAAAGAGTTCAGTGCACACTGGACAATATACTTAGTTTTTTTTAAGTGGAAAATTTTGACTGAAATGAAAAGCAAATGCTTCTATTTAAGATAACAGTTCTTCCCCCTGTAAGAAAGAGCTTACATCTATGTATGTATTTTAGTTCAAAAACTGAAATATTATATAGTTTTATTTTTATTTTTAATGTTTTGACAATTGTTTATATTCTCAATTGTTCTTGATTTTCTGCAATCTTTAATTATTGTGATTGACCAGTTTTTCATTGGGTTTTATTAATCCTAAAATGTTACCACTTTTTTCGGATATATTTTTGTTTATCAGCTAGGCTTTAGTGCTCATTTTTTTTTATCGAAGTTAGTGTATTTTGTACTACAGTAATTTTTTTGAAGATAATTGCAGATTTAGCAAATTTGCAAGCAACGTTTTTAATTTATATCCTTCTATTTTCTTAGAGACAAATTTTCATTATATCAGATATTTGATGAGATACGTTTAATATGCCAAAAATCTAATGCTGCTTGTTAGGTCTTTTCATTATTTTTTTTTATTTACAATAAATAAATAAACAAACTTATCATTTAAAAAAACACCATCCAATGCATTACTGCATGCCGGACAAAAGCCCCCCCCCCAAAAAAAAACACTTAAAAAATATATATAATAATTATTTCGTTCCTATTTTTAGTTCTTTGCTAACTGAGACTTGGTTTTTCTTTTAGTAAATAGGAACAATGTCTCGTGGTGCCCAGTGCCAATGGTAGCATCTACGGTTTTAATTGATTATTCATGAGAGAGTCAAAACAAGATTCTCGAACATTTTATGACAACACCAATTTTGGAGGGTTTAAATAAGAACTAAGTCTTTGAAAATTATATAGATTAGCCGAGCAGCGGGGTTTGTATGTTAGTATCCATAATGTTACGTTGTGTTAGAATATCCCCTGTCCCCGTTTAAATAAGTACTGCTTCTGCAAAAGAAACCAGTTGTCAAAGACCCTCTAGATGACTCTTAAGAGCGCACCTGTTTTCAGAAATTAAAGTAATATTTCGTTAGTCGGGTATCAAAAGGTCACGTCTCCATAATTGTAAATTTTCAGGAGAGCAAAAAACAAACCTCAAAACTTTTTTATTTGTCCTCCGATAACCGTAAACAAAACGGATTGATATGTATTGATTTTACAAATTAACCAGTTTTTGTTTTAAGGTTATTGGAGGGTAAATAAAGAAGTTGTGAGGTTTGTTTTTTGCTCCCCTGAAAATTTACAATTATGGAAAACCTTTCGATACCCGACTGAAGGTTTGCTTTTTGGTTTTGAGCACAGGGATCTACAAATTAGCCACCCTTAGATATGGATACAACCAAATAAACAGTAATTTAAAATGTTTTTCAGTGCAACGCTATGCTGCAACAAAAAAAGATTCGGAATCAATAAGAGGATTTAACCGTTCTTTGTCGAAAGATGCAGCACATGGCCATGAGATGGGCAACATTCTTCTGACTATACCAGAAGAGAACAGAAACTTGGATATACTTGAGTGTATGAGTGATGAGGATAGAAAGATATGGACGGATGCAGATAAGACAATATTTAGAATATTCCATGGTATATTCCCAAGGAACTATTGCTGTATTGCCTTCGCTATGATGACAAAAACGTGTCAGCAGGTATTTTTTTTTTTTTTACTATAAACTATTTAATCTTAAGAAACAAATAATTTTGCTGGACAAAAAAAAAGGGTACAGCTCATTTTGTAAATCTTGTCGCAAATTGGGCCTTTATTGGGAAATGAGTGTAGCTATTTGGATTTTATGTGAAATTACGACAAACTGTCACTGGTATTAACAATGATAAGAGGGCAATTGCAAAAGCCTGTTCACCTAATGTGTTATGTCATCTTGCAGATTTGCTCCGAATTGCTGTGGCTCAGTTTTTTTTTTTTTTTTTTTTTTTTTTTTTTTTTTTTTTTTTTTTTTTACTGTCCTGATTTTAAGTTTGGTGACGATACGGGTGAAAACCATAAAACGTGGAGAAAACCTTAAAATTGGAAATGCTACCCGTAACAAACTCACTGTAAGAAGTTACTAATCCAGTTTGTAAATCTAGATCTAAAGATGTTACTAAATCTAAAGAAGCTACATACCCAGATTAGTTCACATTGTCTTTAAAAAAATAGTGTGCTGCTCAATAAAAAAGTAGATTTATTACTAGTTCTGGATTTAGTGGACCAAACATTTGGTGGAAAATATGTCATAAATTCTATGGCGTTTACCGATGCTCTTGGAAGGACAGAATATATATTTTAGTGTAGATTAGAACGGACTTTGTTAAATGAGTTCCTAAAAAAATCCTGTTTTTAATAAATTAAAAACATTTTGTATGAATCCTTATCTTTAGGTAATAGTATTGTGCGTGTTTGAAGCTAAGAGTCGATCAATGTTTTTTACTGTAAAATCTAATCATATGCAGCGCAATAGTGCTGCTCAAGTAAAGAGCGATGTGGACACAATGTATTATCTATTTTTTTTTTTTTTTTTTTTTTTTTTTTTTTTTTTTTTTTTTTTTTTTTTTTTAGACCAGGGTACTTCGTATCGAAGGAGTTTTCGTAGAAACTTCAAAAAGGGCTCATTCGATTGGAAATTGGAAGGGCTAGTGCCCTTTTTAATAGTCAAAAGTGATGGGAGGGCAACTAATCCCCCTCTCACGCGCACCATTTCCCCGAACACATCCAATCAAAATTTTTAGGTAGCCATTTTGTTCAGCGTAGTTGAAAGGTCCGGAAATTATGTCTGAGG
Organism: Artemia sinica; assembly: GCA_027921565.1. Classification (NCBI taxonomy): domain Eukaryota; kingdom Metazoa; phylum Arthropoda; class Branchiopoda; order Anostraca; family Artemiidae; genus Artemia; species Artemia sinica. The sequence continues at coordinate 45,770,703 of CM051261.1, read as the reverse complement.
ATGACAAACCCGCAACAGCCCCCAGGGCAAAGATTGTAAGCTATGCCCTTGGGGCATGTAAGGTTTTTATAGAAAGTGTTGTCGTAGAAACTTCAAAAAGGGCTCATTCAATTGGGAATTGAGAGGGCTAGTGCCCTTATCAGCGCAACAGCGCTGCCTAAGTAAAGAACGATGTTGGTACAATTTATTAATATATTTTTTTTTTGTTTAGACCAGGGCACTTTTTATCGAAGGAGTTGTTGTAGAAACTTTAAAAAGAGCTCATTCGATTGGAAACTGAAAGGGCTAGTGCCCTTTTTAATAGTCAAAAGTGATTGGAGGGCAACTGATCCCCCTCCCACGCCCACTATTTCCCCAAACACATCCAATCAAATTTTGTGATAGCTATTTTGTTCAACGTAGTTGAAAAGTCTGTAAATTATACCGTTGAGGCATATAAGGTTTCTTATAAAAAGCGTCTCCCCTCCACACCCACAATTTCCCCAAACGTATCCAATCAATTGAAAGGTCTGGAAATTATCTCTTTGAGAATGACCCCCCCCCCCCGTAATTGAGAGGGCTAGTGCCCTTTTTAATGATCGAAAGTGATTGGAGGGCAACTAACTCCCCTCCCACACCCGCCATTTCCCCAAACGCATCCAATCAATTGAAAGGTCTGGAAAATTGAGAGGACTAATGCCCTGTTTAATAGTCGAAAGTGATTGGAGGACAAATAACTCCCCTCCCATATCCACCATTTCCCCAAACGCATCCAATCAATTGAAAGATCTGGAAATTATCTCTTTGTGGATGGCACCCCCCCCCTCCCTTAACTTTCTTATGCTTTCCCCTATGCTTTCTTAAAGCCAGAATAAAATTTGTACTTCACTGAAAAAATTCAAATGAACGGGCATTGTCAGTCTAATATACATATGGTGATATTTATTCCTTAAAATCTTAAATAATTTTTGATTTCTTAAAGCTATAAAAGTGAAAACATTTAAAAGACTTTTTTCAGTAAAGTGCAAATTTTATTCTGACTTTTAGAAAGCATAGGGGTTTTGAACTCTACTCATGTTAATTTCTGCTCGTTTTGAGTTTGCCTCGGTTATTATTGTAATTTCTGTTCGTTTTGGCTTTCATTTATTTATTGATACTGATTTGTGGTAGTTGTATGCTTGGTAGATTAGTTGATTCTATTTTTGTTCATTTTTGGTTTAATGGAGTTCTTTACTTTTTTTGAAAAAACTTATTCCGCGAAAAAGTTTTTTTTATTAATTAATAGTCAAAAGCGATTTGGGGGGCGAATGCCCCCCCCCGCCCATTATTTCGTCAAACACTTCTGATCAACATTTTGATATAGCCATTTTGCTGAACGTAGTTGAATCGTCCGGAAATTACGTCTTTGAGTATGAGAACCCCCTCCCCCACAGCCCTCAGGGCTAAGGTTGTAAGTTATTCACTGGGGGCATATAAGGTTTTTATAGAAAGCGTTGTCATAAAAACTTCAAAAAGGGCTCATTCAATTACAAATTGAGAGGGCTATTGTCCTTTTTAATAGTCGAAATTAATCGGAGGGAGAATCCCCCCCCCAAGCCCATCATTTCCCCAAACATTTCCACTCAACATGTTGATATGGTCATTTTGTTCAACATAGAAATTATGTCTTTGGGGATGACAACCTGCCCCACATAGTCCTCAGGACAAGGGTAGTAAGTAATGCTCTTGGGCTATATGAGGTTTTTTATAGAAATTTTTGTCGTGGAAGCTTCAAAAAGGGCTCATTCGATTGGAAATTGAGAGGACTAGTGCCTTTTTTATTAGTAGAAAGTGATCAAAGGCAGATGATCCCCCTCCCCCCACGCCCATGATTTCCCCAAACACTTCCAATAAAAATTTGGTGATTGGCATTTTGTTCAACGTATTTGAAAGGACTGAAAATTGTGTCTTTGAGGATAACAAATTCCCCCAGCCCTCAGGGCAAGGGTTACAAGTTTTCCCTGGGGGCATATAAGGTTGTTATAGAAAGCGTGGCCATATAAACTTCGGAGGGGGCTCATTGGATTGGTAATCATATGCTCTAGTGCTCTTTTTAAGAGTCAAATGGATCCGAGGGCAGCTACCCTCCCCCCACACAGACGTTTCGTACTGTCTGGAAATGCATCTAATAGAAATTTTGAGATAGTCATTCTATTCAAAATAGTCTAAATATCATATAACAATGCTTTTGGGTTGAAACAAACCCCAGAGATTAGGGGCAAGGGTTATAAGTTATGCCCAGGTGGTATTTAGGTTTTAATGGAAAGGAAGATTGTTTAACTTTAGAAGAGGCTCATTTGGTTGAAAATTGAGAGTTCTAGTTCCTTTTTAAGCGTCAAAAGTGATGGACGGCATTTAGCCCTTCCCCCTGTCCTACAGCCCCTCCTTTCACCAAACGTATCTAATTAAAATTATGAGATAGCTATTTTTTTCGAAATAGTCCAAAGAACATATGATAATGTCTCTAGGGATGACACAACCCCCCAGCGCCCTGGGGATAGGGTTGTAAGTTATTTTATGAGGGCATATAAGGTTTGTTTTTAACGGGTGGTCGTATAAACATCAGATGGGGCTTATTTGATTTGAAATTGGAGGTTATAGTGCCCTTTTTAAGAGTCAAAGTGATTTGATATCAAACAGCCCCCCCCCCCTCCAGGGTTAGTATTTACCTTAACACCTCCATCAAAATTTGGAAATACCAATTTTATTCACCATAGTTGAAGGTTTCGGAAATTATTTCTGTGAGGAATACACCCCCCCCCCCCTACAGCTCTCAGGGAAATGGTTGTAAGTTATCCCCTTGGGGCATATAAGATTATTATAAAAACGGTGGTCGTATATGCTTTGGAGGGGGCTCGTTGGATTGGTAATCATAAGTTCTAGTGCATTTTTAAGAGTCAAAGTGATCAAAGCGCAGCTACCCCTCACACACACACACACACACACAAAAACGTCGTGTTTTCCTGATATGTATCCAATAGATATTTTAAGACAGTCCTTTTATTCAAAATAGTCCAAATATCATATAACAAGGCTTTTGAGGTTGATACAAACCGCCAGAGTCTGTGGGCGAGGGTTGTAAGTTATGCCCCTGGGGCATTTAAGGTTCTTATGGAAGGGATGGTTGTATAAGCTTTAGTGGTGGCTCATTTGGTTGAAATTGGAAGTTCTGGTTCCTTTTTAAGAGTCAATAGTGATGGAGGTCAAGTAGCATCCCCCCAACCAACTACCCCTCTTTTTGCCAAATGCATCTGATTGAAATTGTGCGATGGCAATTGCGTTTAAAATAGTCCAAAGAACATATAAAAATACTTCAAGGGTTGGCACAACCCCCAGAGCCCTGGGGAAAGGCCTTCAAGTTATGCCCTGGGGGCATATAAGGTTTTTATGGAATGGATGGTCGTATTAAATTCAGATGGGTTTGATTTTAAATAGGAAGTTATAGTGCCCTTTTTAAGAGTCAAAGTGATTTGAGAGAAACTCCTCCCCCACGCCCATCATTTCCCATAACAAATATCCAAACAAAGTTTGAGACATGCATTTTTTTTTAGCATTGTTGAACCTTAGACCTTAGTTCCTCTAACGCCAGCCAGGGCGTATAGGGCATCAGTGAGACTCCGCCATTCTTCTTGAAGCTGGGCAGCGGCTAATACATCTGCCCAGTCTGGCACAATAGCAGTGTTTATTGTTTCTCGGTCTTTTGCGTAAGTCCGGCTTTGAACAAATAAACTTTCAAATGGGCATAAATATATTTATTTAAACAGTGAAAAAGCAGGTGCAAAAGTCCAGGTATTTTGATCACGTATACAGAGACCGTCTTCGATAGAAAGACGGTATATGTGATCGAAATATCTAGACTTTTGTACCTGTTTTTCCACTGCCTAAGTAAATGGATTTATCCCCCTACGACGTTGAACAAAATGGCTATCTGGAAATTTTGATTGGATGTGTTTGGGGGAATGGTGCGCGTGAGAGGGTGGTTAGTTAACCTCCAATCACTTTCGACTATTAAAAAGGACATTAGCCCTCTCAATTTCCAATTGAATGAGCCCCTTTTGAAGTTTTTACGATAACTCTATCTATAAAAACCTTATATGCCCCCAGGGCATAACTTACAACCTTTGCGCTGGGGGCTCTGGGGGGTTTATCATCCTTAAATACATAATTTCCAGAACTTTCAACTACAGTGAACAAAATGGCTCTAAACTTCGATTGAATGTGTTTGGGGAAATGGTGGGCGTGAGAGGGGGGTCAATTACTCTCCACTCACTTCCGACTATCAAAAAGGCCAATTTCAATTTCCAAACAAATGAGCCCTTTTTGAAATTCCTACAACAACTTTCTATATAAACCTTATATGCCCCCAGGGCCTAACTTACAACCCTTGCACTGAGGGCTCTGAGAGGATTATCATTAGACCCCGGCACCGTGCCGGCAGATCGACCGAACGCCGCCGCCGAGAGGCCCGGTCGACCGCCACCGAAGTGTCGCAACGCCACCGGCGTTTCGCAGGCGCGCCGCCGCCAGCAGAGGCGGCGGTGTTCGGTCGACTTTAAATTAATTTTGCGGCAATTCTTTATTGCGTCAACCGCAAAGTCGGAGCTTTTCCTTCTCGTGTGGTTTAGTATTTCGATTTTCCTGATTAGATATCAAGCAGGGCTTGCACTATCCCCGAACTTCCCGATATTTCCCCGAAAATCTATGCGTCACCCCGAAAAAAAATTTGGTTCCCCGAATCCCCGAAAATCACGCAATCACGGTGCCACCCCTAGCGATTTATCACCAGTGACTTTCCCTGCTAAATATTAGTTTGCATAACATAATTCTTCAGTACTCTCTTGTTCGTTAATTTTCGTCTCTTTTGTTACTTTGCATAAAAATCAGACAGATGCAATATGCAATTGCAAATATTGCAATATACACAGTTCTTCATATGTTGACAAAAAATATCGTCTTTATGAAATAGTTTAAATCATTTCGAATGCAGTTTCCCAATTGCTATTTCTTACATCATTCGTAGTCAAGAATTTTATTTTCAAGTTGAATAGAATTATAGAACGCATTCACTACTATACAGCTTCAGGCTTCAGTTGGATTTTGAAATTGAGAGCCGACAGATAGTTTCTACAGCTGAATTGTAAGTTTGCAGATTTTTTTTTCTTTTGCTGTTTTTAGATAAGATTTTCGTAATGTTTAATGCTCAATTGTTGAACGCCGGATAGAAAATACAATCTTCTTTCTGAAACATTTTACCCCCCCCCCCCAAAAAAAAAAATCTTCTATTAAGACAAAATTTAGCTATAGACTAAGCTATGTACAAGGTTGGGGAATTAAAGACTGAAACGGAAGTTACCCCAAAAATATGATTCATAAATAAATTGTAAATTATTGCCTATAGGGGGGGGGGGATAGGGGGCTATCATTTTTAAATGATAATGCCTCATTTTTTTTTTACTGAAAACAGGGATGCCAAAAAGATAATTATTTTTTTTATTTAAAGTGGAGACAGAAGAAAATGATATCAAATTCCCTTGGAAACCATTGAAATATTTTGATAGACCCAGGGCCCCCCATTGGGACTTGTTCATTGTCTTGGGTATTTTGCGATTTCTTCATAGGCTACTGGCCTAATTTGGCTTTTGTGTGTGCTCCCTTTTAATTTGATTCTTTGGATCTTATTGAATGCCACGGCGAATCTATGACTCAGTTTTCCAATAATTTGAGGTATATCTGAATAATTTTTACATTTTTGTTGTTGTCTTTGTACCCATTTACTCATACCATCAATTTTTTTTTTCAAGGAACACTAAGCTGTTTAACGTTATTTTGCGTATTTGTTTGAACCATATAGTAACCTAGTTAATTATTAAGTAAATTATTTTTCCAATGTAAAGCTGAGACGGTATCCTATCAAGGTGGTATCCAGGGGGGGGGGGTAGGGAGGTATTACATTTAAATGATAGTATCTCGAAATTTTTTTTATTGAAAGTAGGGATGTCAAAAAGTTAATTTTTTTTTAAATTTAAAGCAGAGACGGCATCCCATCAAGGTGATATCCAGAGGAGGGGGGGGGGGGTAGTGAGCTATCGTATTTAAATGATAATACCTCGATTTTTTTTGAAAACAGGGATGCCTATAAGTTAATTATTTTTTTATTTAAAGCAGAGACGGTATCCTATCAAGATGGTATCCAGAGGGGGGGGGGGCATAGGGAGTTATTATATTTAAGTGATAGTACCTTGATTTTTTTTTATTATTGAAAGTAGGGATGCCAAAAAGTTGAAAAGTTGACAAAAATTAACAAGATTTTCGTGAGTTATAGGCCTACTTGATATAGCACTTGTATAGTCTTATCGTCCAAAGGGTAAGGGACATATGAGTCCAACTCTTATTGATGAAACGGGTTTACTTTGAAAACATTCATTCATAAGTGCCAGGCAGATTCACACTAAAATGAATTGGTGGGACGAAAGCGATATCGACATCCCCACCTAACGTTGCGCTCGAGTGACAATGGCGCCCTTGGTCCAGTGCCCAAGTTACATTAAAAGGCCAGGTCATAATAAAAGCTTTCAATTTGAGAGGTTCAAGGAGGAGTCTTTGACAGTCTTATGACCTCAGGGTACTAGATGTTGCAACGTTCTTACGTATCTACAGTGGTTTAAAAAATTCGATCATCCCACAAATGATTACCAAAAATATGCACAAATATAACAAATATAACATTTGGAATATTATAACACTTTTTTCAAAGCTTTGAAGAAAAGCAAAAAAGGCTAAATACCCCTAACTAGGCTTGAAAGCTATTTTAAAGAGAAACTCTTTGGAGATTTCCATGGATATGACCATAGCAGAAGCTTTGAGCCTGGGTGGGGATCAAAGAGGAGTCTTTGAGTATTTTGACCACAGGTGATTTATTGTTGTGAGCTTCATAAATTTGGTAATTTTTATGAGCATTTGGAAATCAAAGCTTAAACTCAATAACTGATACTAAGCGTCCTAACGTTTTGCTTGGATTAAAAGTGACCAACTAGGAAGAAATTCTCAACATCTTCCTGGAGCTACTTCAGTCTGCATATTATTTCATTTAATTACATTTAGAACGGATGAGCTTTTCATTTTTTACCTAAGAAAATAGCTGACACTTCATTTTTCTTCATATCGAATAAACCATTAAGTGTTTTTTTTTCATTGTAATTGAAGTATTCTCATGTGAAGTGTTCATCATGTATTGTTCAATTTGATAAATTTACTCCTTTTAGATGCAGTTTATAATTTGACTGATATTAGGTATTTATGAGTTTATAATTTGGAATGAATCCCCAAACGAAAAAATGAATAATATACAAAAGAGCATCCAAAAGCAATAAAAAATCAGCAGTTCAGCCTTAGCCTACATGACATATATTCTATAAAGAAGCCAAAAAACTTTAAAATGTATTTTTTTTTAAATTGTTATTAAAAACCAGTTTTGAATACAAGAAGGCTTTTTAGGAATCTAAAAGAGCAAAAAAAAAAACAAAAAAACAATCAATATCAAAGTCGCCCATTTCAACTGTTTTAATGGTGACAAAACAGATATAGGCAAAGGGCATTATGAAAAAATTAAGCTTCTAAGTTCAAAGTTATGTTTAAAGTTTTTACCCAGATAACTGACGAATTTTGTGATACGGTATTTGAAGTTTTGTATGCAGTAACGCTCGATGAAAAAAAAAACTACTAATCTTGACAATTATTTATGTTAAGAATACATAGCTAATAGATACTTCAACTACTCGTATTATGCAAGGGTTCTGAAACGCCACAACCATTTCATTTCTACCAGATTTCTACTTCTCTTGATGAATAACGAAGAGGACCAGTTTCCAGCCAGCGACTTGTGAATTTTTGAACTCATGAATAAGCTCGAATCTGTTGTAAATTTAAGCTGTGATTTGAGACAGACATGCCCCCAGGGCATAACTTACAACCCTTGCCCTGAGGGTTGTGGGGGAGGGAGGGGTTGTTATCCTCAAAGATCTAATTTCCAAAACATTCAACTACGTTGAATAAAATGGTTATCTAAAAATTTTGATTGGATGTGTTTGGGGAAAAGATGGGCGTGAGAGGGGGGTTAGTTGCCCTTAAATCACTTTCGAATATTAAAAAGGGCACTATCCCTTGAATTTCCAATCGAAAGAGCTCTTTTTCAAGTTTCTACGACAAAGATTTCAATAAAAACTTATACGCCCCCAGGGCATGACATATAACCCTTTCCCTGAAGACTGTGGGGGGAGTGTCCTGCTCAAAGGTATAATTTCCTGAAATTTAAACTGCGTGGAACAAAGTGGCTATCTCAAAATTTTGATTGGATGTGTTTGGAGAAAAGGTGGGTATGAGAGGGGGTACGACAACGAGTTCTATAAAAACCTTATATGCCCCTAGGGCATAACTTACAACCCTTGCCCTGAGGGTTGTGGGGGAGTGTCCTCCTCAAAAACATAATTTCTATCTGGAAATCAACTACGCTGAACAAAATGGCTATCTAAAAATTTTGATTGGATGTGTTTGGGAAAAAGGTGGGCGTGAGAGAGGGGTTAGTTGCCCTCAAATCACTTTCGACTATTAAAAAGGGCACTATACCTTTGAATTTCCAATCGAATGAGCCCTTTTTCAAGTTTCTACTACAAAGATTTCAATAAAAACTTATATGCCCCCAGGGCATAACTTATAACCATTGCCCTGAAGACTGTGGAGGGAGTGTCCTGCTCAAAGGTGTAATTTCCAGAACTTGAAACTGCGTGGAACAAAGTGGCTATCTCAAAATTTTGATTGGACGTGTTTGGAGAAACGATGGTTGTGGAAGGGGTGTTAGTTGCCTTCCAATCACTTTTGACTATTAAAAAAGGCATTAGCCATTTCAATTTCTAATCGAATGAGCCCTTTTTGAAGTTTCTACGACAACGCGTTCTATAAAACTTTATATGCCCCCGGGCATACCTTACAACCCTTGCCCTGAAGGCTGTGGGGGGTCCTCCTCAAAACATGATTTCTATCTGGAAAGCAACTACGCTGAACAAAATGGCTATCTCAAAATTTTGATTGGATGTGTTTCGGGAAATGGTGGGCGTGGAAGGGCTGTTAGTTGCCTTCCAATCACTTTCGACTATTAAAAGGGCACAAGCCACTCCAATTTCCAATTGAATGAGCCCTTTTCGAAGTTTCTACGACAACTTCTTCAATACGAAGTGCCCTGCTCTAAAGGAATAAAATAATAAATAATACATCGTGCCAACATCGTTCTTATATGCCCCCAGGGTATAACTTAAAACCCTTGGCCTGAGGGATGTGGGGGAGTGTCCTCCTCAAAACATATTTTCTATCTGGAAATCAGCTATGCTGAACAAAATGGCTATCTCAAAATTTTGATTGGATGTGTTTCGGGAAATGGTGGGCGTGGAAGGGCTGTTAGTTGCCTTCAAATCACTTTCGACTATTAAAAAAGGCACTGGCCACTCCAATTTCCAATCGAATGAGCCCTTTTCAAAGTTTCTACGACAATTCCTTCGATACGAAGTGCCCTGGTATGGAAAAAAAAAACAAAACAAAAAACAAAATCAAATAAATAATACATTGTGCCAACATCGTTCTTTACTTAGGCAGCGCTATTGCACTGCCTATGATTGAAACTCCTAAACGTTCCGTAAAAGTTTCGACTTGATGCCATTAGTGTCGTTAGTTACAGTAACCGTACAAGCAGCATTAAATGAATGCACACAGTGTCTTCTGGCTAGCTGAAAATCCACAACCTATGAAGGTGAAATTTTCAGAGAATATTTCTCTTGTACGGATGACAACCTGCCGTCCGTATGCAGGTTGTCAAAAGGGCATATCAGCAATATCTTAGGAACAGTTTTGTGCTTGAAATTAAAACTTCCAACGCTTGTTGTGGGGGATGTTGAACTGAACAAAAGACAATATTTACATCACAATACTAATGCTTCTATTCCTACAACTACTGCTACTATTACTATTACTACTGTTAAATGTACTCCTACTGCTACTACTATATTTACTGGTGCTACTACTACAACTAATAAACCTAAGGGTATTAGGGTGAAAATTTTGGACAATATTGTCACTGTATTGAAATAAATCGAAACACGCTATGCCTATATAGGTTGTCAAGAAGGCGTATCAGCAATACTTCAGGACCGGTTGAGGTATTTAGTTAAAAATTTCATCGTGTGTTGAAGGGGATCTTAAAAAAAAGTGCTATTTGCATAACAAACAAATAAGTAGAACAACAGGGAAATTTTTTATACAAGACAGTGGAACGCAACTTTAAATGAATATTTCGACCCTATATCCAAGGGCCGTCCTCAGCAAAACAGACGAAGAGAATAAAAACAATATAAAAGAAACTTACATTAAAATTCAATCATTAAAACTGAAAATTACCGAATTTAAGAAAGTCGCAACAATAAGTCACCTGTGGTCAAAATACTCAAAGACTCCTCTTTGATCCCCACCCAGGCTCAAAGCTTCTGCTATGGTCATATCCATGGACATCTCCAAAGAGTTTCTCTTTAAAATAGCTTTCAAGCGTAGTTAGGGGTATTTAGCCTTTTTTGCTTTTCTTCAAAGCTTTGAAAAAAGTGTTATAATATTCCAAATGTTATATTTGTTATATTTGTGCATATTTTTGGTAATCATTTGTGGGATGATCGAATTTTTAAACCACTGTAGATACGTAAGAACGTTGCAACATCTAGTACCCTGAGGTCATAAGACTGTCAAAGGCTCCTCCTTGAACCTCCCAAGTTGAAAGCTTTTATTATGACCTGGCCGTTTAATGTAACTTGGGCACTGGACCAAGGGCGCCATTGTCACTCGAGCGCAACGTTAGGTGGGGATTTCGATATCGCTTTCGTCCCACTAATTCGTTTTAGTGTGAATCTGCCTGGCACTTATGAATGAATGTTTTCAAAGTAAACCCGTTTCATCAATAAGAAAAAAAAACGGGTTGGACGCATATGTCCCTTACCCTTTGGACGATAAAACTATACAAGTGCTATATCAAGTAGGCCTATAACTCACGAAAATCTTGTTAATTTTTGTCAACTTTTCAACTTTTTGGCATCCCTACTTTCAATAATAAAAAAAAAATCAAGGTACTATCACTTAAATATAATAACTCCCTATGCCCCCCCCCCCTCTGGATACCATCTTGATAGGATACCGTCTCTGCTTTAAATAAAACAAAATAATTAACTTATAGGCATCCCTGCTTTCAAAAAAATCGAGGTATTATCATTTAAATACAATAGCTCACTACCCCCCCCCCCCCCTCCTCTGGATATCACCTTGATAGGATGCCGTCTCTGCTTTAAATTAAAAACAAATTAACTTTTTGAAATCCCTACTTTCAATATAAAAAATTTCGAGATACTATCATTTAAATGTAAAACCTCCCTACCCCCCCCCCCTCTGGATACCACCTTGATAGGATACCGTCTCAGCTTTACATTAGAAAAATAATTTACTTAATAATTAACTAGGTTACTATATGGTTCAAACAAATACGCAAAATAACGTTAAACAGCTTAGTGTTCCTTGAAAAAAAAATTGAGGGTATGAGTAAATGGGTACAAAGACAACAACAAAATGTCGAATTTATTCAGATATACCTCAAATTATTGGAAAACTGAGCCATAGATTCGCTGTGGCATTCAATAAGATCCAAAGAATCTAATTAAAAAGGAGCACACACAAAAGCCAAATTAGGCCAGTAGCCTATGAGAAATCGCAAAATACCCAAGACAATGAACAAGTCCCAATGGGGGGCCCTGGGTCTATCAAAATATTTCAATGGTTTCCAAGGGAATTTGATACCATTTTCTTCTGTCTCCACTTTAAATAAAAAAAAATAATTATCTTTTTGGCATCCCTGTTTTCAGTAAAAAAAAATGAGGCATTATCATTTAAAAATGATAGCCCCCTATCCCCCCCCTACAGGCAATAATTTACAATTTATTTGTGAATCATATTTTTGGGGTAACTTCCGTTTCAATCTTTAATTCCCCAACCTTGTACATAGCTTAGTCTATAGCTAAATTTTGTCTCAATAGAAGGTTTTGTTTTTTTTTTTTTGGGGGGGGGGGGTAAAAATGTTTCAGAAATAAGATTGTATTTTCTATCCGGCGTTCAACAATTGAGTATTAAACATTAAGAAAATCTTATCTAAAGACAGCAAAAGAAAAAAAAAATCTGCAAACTTACAATTCAGCTGTAGAAACAATCTGTAGGCTCTCAATTTCAAAATCCAACTGAAGGCTGAAGCTGTATAGTAGTGAATGCGTTCTGTAATTCTATTCAACTTGAAAATAAAATTCTTGACTACGAATGATGTAAGAAATAGCAATTGGGAAACTGCATTCGAAATGATTTAAACTCATTTCATAAAGACGATTTTTTTTGTCAACATATGAAGAACTGTGAATATTGAAATATTTGCAATTGCATATTGCATCTGTCTGATTTTTATGCAAAGTAACAAAAGAGACGAAAATTAACGAACAAGAGAGTACTGAAGAATTATGTTATGCAAACTAATATTTAGCAGGGAAAGTCACTGGTGATAAATCGCTAGGGGTGGCACCGTGATTGCGTGATTTTCGGGGATTCGGGGAACCAAATTTTTTTTTGGGGAAATACCCGGAAGTTCGGGGATAGTGCAAGCCCTGCTTGATTTCTAATCAGAAAAATCGAAATACTAAACCACACGAGAAGGAAAAGCTCCGACTTTGCGGTTGACGCAATAAAGAATTGCCGCAAAATTAATTTAAAGTCAACCGAACACCTCTGCCGGCGGTGGCGCGCCTGCGAAACGCCGGTGGCGTTGCGACACTTCGGTGGCGGTCGGCTGGGCCTCTCGTCGGCGGCGTTCGGTCGATCTGCCGGCGCGGTGCCGGGGTCTAATGATAATCCTCTCAGAGCCCTCAGTGCAAGGGTTGTAATTTATGCCCTGGGGGCATATAAGGTTTATATAGAAAGTTGTTGTAGGAATTTCAAAAAGGGCTCATTTGTTTGGAAATTGAAATTGGCCTTTTTGATAGTCGGAAGTGAGTGGAGAGTAATTGACCCCCCTCTCACGCCCACCATTTCCCCAAACACATTCAATCGAAGTTTAGAGTCATTTTGTTCAATGTAGTTGAAAGTTCTGGAAATTATGTATTTAAGGATGATAAACCCCCCGAGCCCCCAGGGCAAAGGTTGTAAGTTATGCCCTGGGGGCATATAAGGTTTTTATAGATAGAGTTATCGTAAAAAACTTCAAAAGGGGTTCATTCAATTGGAAATTGAGAGGGCTAATGCCCTTTTTAATAGTCGAAAGTGATTGGAGGCTAACTAACCACCCTCTCACGCGCACCATTCCCCCAAACACATCCAATCAAAATTTCCAGATAGCCATTTTGTTCAACGTCGTAGAAAGTTCTGGAAATTAGGTCTTAGGAAACCCCCCAGCCCTCAGGACAAGGGTTGTAAGTTATGCCCTGGGGGCATATAAGGTTTTTATTGAAAGCGTTGTCGTAGAAGCTTCAAAAGGGCTCATTTGATTGGAAATTGAAAGGGCTAGTGCCTTTTTTAATAGTTGAAAGTGATGTGAGAGCGACTAACGCCCCTCTCACGCCCACCATTTTCCCAAACACATCCAATAAAAATTTTGAGATAGCCATTTTATTCAACGTAGTTGAATATTTTGGAAATTAGGTCTTTAAGGATGACAACCCCTCCCTCCCCCACAACCTTCAGGGCAAGGGTTGTAAGTTATGCCCTGGGGGCATGTAAGGTTTTTTATAGAAAGCGATGTTGTAAAAATATCAAAAAGGGCTCATTCAATTGGAAATTGAAAGGGACAGTGCCCTTTTAATAGTCGAAAGTGATTTAAGGGCAACTAACCCCCCTCTCACACCCACCATTTCCCCAAACACATCCAATCAAAATTTTGAGATATCTCTTTTGTTCAACGTAGTCGAAAGTTCTGAAATTAGAACTTTTAGGATGATAACTAGACCCCGGCGCCGCGCCAATGAGGGAAGACCGGCGGGGCCAAAGCAGCGCGCCGCAGCCGCGCCGCCGTAAGATGTCGTCGGCGCGATCAATGTTGATCGCAAACATTAATGTTTTCATCGGTCTTTCTCAAATCACAGCTTAAATACAAGTGAATGTGCATTGTCAGTTTAATATACATATACTGATATTTAGTAATGAAAATGTTAATATTATTTGATTTATTAAAGTTATGATTTTTTTTTCAGTAAAGTGCAAATTATGATCTGGCCTTGGGAAGGCATAGGGGTTTTGAGCCCAACTTATGCTAATTTCTGCTCTTTTTGAATTTGACTCGGTTATTTATTGTAGTTTCTGTTCGTTTTGGGTTTCATTTATTATCGATGCTGATTTGCGGTAGTTTCACGCTTGGTAGATTATTTGATTTTATTTTCGCTCATTTTTTGTTTAATGGAGTTCTCTACTTTTCTTTGAAAAAACTTAATTTGTGAAAAAAGTTTTTTTAATTAATTAAACGAAAAACCAATATGCATGCAGGTATTAAAATGGCATATAAGCACTATAGGGCATATAAGGAAATAGGCAGTGATTCTCTATCATAGCTAGTAATATCATTGATATTTTAAAGGAGCTAGTTTGATTGAAAATTAAAAGTTCTAGTGCCCTCTTAAGAGTCAAAAATGATTGGAGGGCAATCAGCCCTCCTCTTTAGCTCATAATTTTCCAGACACTTCCAATCGAAATTTTAAGACAGCCATTTTGTTCAGCATAGCTGAATAGTCAGCATAGCCCCCCACAGCTATTTAATTTGCCCATTATGCTTAAAAACTAAATCATGCTTTAAAATTAAGTCAAAACACACTCTTTGTATTCTGGTTGCCAATAAGACATCTCAGCAATATACCAAGAACGACTGAGGGCATTAAATTCAAATTTTCGGTGCTACTTCTATTGCTACTTTTGTTCTTAAAATTTTACTAGATCAAAAGAGTGTAATTGTATCCAGGCTGTAAAAGAGCATAGATGTAATTTTTTGGGAACGGTATTAACTTTTATTTATCAGGTGAAGTAGAGGATGTATATGACTAAATTAAACACTACTATTTGTGTCATGATTTTCGAAAGAGTTTATGTTGTTAAAAAATGCTGAAAAGTTTCTATAGCATATAAGTGGCAGGCCAAACTATAAATTCTTAAAGGAAAGCCAGAAAGTTTAAACTATAATTTTCTTTTTCCCTGAAAAAGACTATGTCAATATAAGACGAACAGAAACTAATTAAGAAAACTTTTTCCACAAAATAAATTTTTCGGGTTCAAAGCCCCCTATGCTTTCTAAAAGCAAGCATATAATTTTTATTTACTGAAAAAATTCTTTTAAATGTTTTCACTTTTATAACTTTAATAAATCAAAAATTAATTAAGATTTTAAGGAATAACTATTAGCATATGTATATGAAACTGACAATGCGCATTCATTTGAATTTTTTGAGTAAAGAAAATTATATTCTGGCTTTTAGAAAGCATTGGGGTTTTGAACCCTGCTCATATTAATTTCTGCTCGTTTTGAGTTTGACTCTGTTATTTATTTTAATTTCTGTCGGTTTTGGGTTTCATTTATTTATTTATACTGATTTATGGTAGTTGTATGCTGGTTAGATTATTTGATTCTGTTTCTGGTTTAATGGAGTTCTTTACTTTTTGTTTGAAAACTTATTTTGTGGAAAAAGTTTTTTTTAATTAATAGATATAAGATCTGGTTAAATTTACTGTAAAAGCCTCGTTTATTTAACTTCATAAAGATATGCTATCTATCGTTTGAACCATCTAAAAAGTGAATACATTCTGAATTTTATCAGGGTCCAATCTAGCAACGGAGCTAATGGAAAGATTACTTATGAACATTATAGTAAAACTGTATTTCAAAGGTTTTTGTATATGGTTTCTCATATAAAGGGTTGTTTCTCTCCATTTTCAAAAACCAGGCAAATATTCTCAGGCTTATTGCTTTTTATGGGTAACACTAAACTTTGTGAATCTTATATATTATACTTAGAATCAGCATAATAAGCCAATTCTTTCAACGCTTCCATCTTTTTCAAGAGTTTATAGAATTTCTTTTTCTAGAGTTTCAGTTTCTATTGAGCCGAATCGCTTTTTACTTACAGTGCTTTACCACGAACTGTATGATAAAATATTGCAATACAATTCTCAGCAAATACACCTTATTTGGCACAAAGCTAGACATTTTCAGAACCAACAAAAAAAAACTTGTTTACACTATACTATAGTGAACAACCCGACACTGAAATTCAAGGTTAAATGCAGTACTTCCTTGCAGATACAAAAACATTTGATATTTCATGAGGTACCACTAATACTACCTCTTAAGCAACAGCGAAAACTTGTTCAAGGTACCTCCTTCTCTGGATTAGCCTCTTTGACAAACTGCAGAATAGACGAGATGAACTTCTCCACTTCAAGATCCTACACGTAAAATATTGCCTGTAAAGCTTTATCTTAAAGATATCACAAGAAAAAAATGCATTCTTAGAAACTACTTATGGAGTGATGCTTGCATCAACTAGACCTAGAAATAGGTGCTTTTAAACCGTATAGTTAGTAACATGAGTATATTTAGTGAAACTACAGTTTTTGTGTCAAGTGTTAGCTACTTCAAGGGATCTGCTAATAGAAAGTGATCCAAAAACCAATGGATACTGATTTGTCATGTGCAAATTGGAAACTGATTTTGATATTCACCAGTGGCTGAGATATTCTAAGTTTTGTTGAAGCTGGCAGTATGACGTCCATATCAACGATCCACTGATTTCAAAGTCACTTGCTTACTTCGCATGAAAAAGGCAGCCTAAGTTATTTGTGGTCTTTCCTCTCTGGAGCTTCTTGAAGTTTTTGAAACAGAAAAAAAATAACCAATGAGATACATATCTAACGCTTAGCACAATAGTTTAGCTGTCATATAGTCTATATTTATTTTTCTTAAGGTCTACCAATTTGCTATGGACGAAGAAGCGGACATTTCACTCCCCACGTCCACTGACGTGCGAAACTATGAGTCTCAAACAAAAAAGAGGAAAGCCGTAAGGAAAACTCCAATTCGACCAGTTACAAAAAAAGATGCCGCTGTCACTATGCTATATAATTACGTACCATGTGGTCATCCTGGACTACCATGCGATGCAACTACGCCAAATTGTTTTTGCGCCCAAATCCACAACTTTTGCGAAAAATTCTGCTCATGTGAACAAGATTGTAAGTTTGCACTGATTATTTTTCTTTCTTCATTTTTTTTTCGAGTTCTATTTTGGTTGTATTCTTAAGGCCTTCAGATACCTGAGAAATTTTTAGTATATGACGAGATGGACTGATACACGAACAATTAAACCGCTCTAAAACAGGTTTTCCTTTTAATTAATAAAAAAAAAACTTTCCGAAAAACAAATTTTCTAAGGAAAAGTAAAGGCCATATTAAATTTAAGATCATAATAAATAGAAACCTAAAATAACTCAAACTTAAAATGACCAGAAATTACTATTAAAGAATAAATGAAACCCAAAACGAACAGAAATTAAATATAGAGTCTCATCACAGAAAAACATACTACAGATATTAATATAAATGAATTAAAAAATCTGAAAACGAGTAAAGTTTAAGTTGAATATGCAAATCAAGCTTTAAATGAACAAAAATATTTTGCTATTGAAGTACACATGAAACCCAAAACGAACAGAAATCAAATAAACAGTCATAGCAAACAAACAACCAATAGGTACTAATATAAATGAACAAATAAATCTTAAAACGAGTGAAACTTAAATTGAATATGCAAATCAAGCTTGAAACGAACAAAAATCTCTACAGACAAGAGTTTGGGTTTTGCCTCTTTCTCTCACTGTAAAAGTCTAAAACCTACTGCTTCATTGGCGCTTTACTGAAAACTATATGTGTCTTGAACAGTCTTGGAAAGTACAAATAAAATCAAACTGAATGTTTGATATATAATGCTATTAATTGTTGATAGATCAGCAGTTCAAGATTTTATTTAACTGTAATTTTATTTTGATTTTCAATGCTTGAATTACTGGAAAAGAAAATATTTGTAACATAATTTGTTTTCAGTAAAGCACCAATAACGTAGTAGGCTTTAGACTTTTACAGTTATTTAAGGGGCAGTATCCAAACTCCTATTTGTAGTGAAGCTATATTTGTCTTGAACAGTCTTAGAAAGAACTAATAAAATTAAACTGAATATTTGATATATAATGATATTAATTGCTGAAAGCTCATCAGTTCAAAATTTAATTTTACTGTCTTTTTTTATGATATTTGTAATGTAAATCTTTTTCAGTAAAGCGCCAATGACGCAGTAGATTTTAGACTTTTAGAGTGGGAGAAGGAGCAAAACCCAAAATCTTGTTCGAAGAAATTTTTGTGCGTTTCAAGCGTTATTTGCATATTTAATTTAAGTTTTATTCTTTTTAAGATTTATTTACTCATTTATATTAGTACCTATTGGTTGTTTGTTCTCTATGATTGTTTATTTGATTTCTGTTCGGTTTGGTCATTTATACTTCAATAGCAAAATATTTTTACTCGTTTTAATCTAGATTTGCATATTCAACTTAAGCTCTACTCGTTTTAAGATTTATTTATTCATTCATATTGGTACCTGTTTATAAGTTTTTTTTAGCTATGATTATTCATTTAATTTTTGTTCGTTTTGGGTTTCATTTATTCTTTAATAGTTATTTCTGGTCGTTTTGAGTTTGAATTATTGTAGGTTTCTATTTCTTCTGATCTTAAGTTTGATATGGCTTTTACTTTTCTTTTGAAAACTTCTTTTTCGGAAAGTTTTTTTTTTAAATTAATTTCTGCTCGTTTTTGATTGCCAAAGTTTCAAGTTTTTCAAAATTCCCTATTTCAAAATAATTTTTTATTCCAAAATGAATTAAAAGTTTTAGCAAGAACTAATAAAATAAAATTAAATATTTTATATATAATTATATTAATTGCTGAAAGCTCACCAGCTCAAGATTTGATTTCACCCAGGGTCGGACTTAAATTTTTGACGCTTGTAGGCCCAAGCATTTTTGCCGCTCCGTTTTTGCAAGGTTTTTGGGATCCCGAAAACTTCGGGAATATTGAAAGCCGCAGGGCCTAGTGGATTGGTAAATTCTGGTCTGGTTTCACTGCAATTTTAAGTTTATTTTCAATGTTGTAATAAGTGCAAAAAAAAATATTTGTAACGTAATTCGTTTTAGTAAAGCACCAAAAACGCAGTAAGCCTTATGCTTTTACCGTTAGGGAAACGGGCAGTAATAATACTCTTGTTTGTAGTGAAGAATATAGGTGTCTTGAACAGTTTTGCAAAGAGCTAATAGAATTAAACTGCAGCGAAGGCCAGCGGTCAGCTCGCTTAAGTTTTGGAATAAAATATAGTTTTTAAGTCTTTTGAGGGCGGTGGGGGTTTGGTTTCTCTGATCTTTAAACTTTTTTTTAAAACCCTCGCATAAGAATCTTATATGCCCCCGGAAATTACATAGAACACTTGCCCCAGGGCTCTGGGGGATGTGTTGATCCTGGAGTTTTTGTTATCCGATCTTTTGACTTATTTTAACGAAATGGCTATCTAAAAAATTCGACCAGATGGATTTGGGGTAAAGAAGGCAGGAGGGCTAGTTGCGCTTCGGTCCCTTTTGACTCTTAAAGAGGGAACTAGAACTTTTAATTTCCGATAGAATGAGCGACGAAGTTATATGATCATTCTTTCCATAAAAACCTTATATGCCCACAGGGCCTAAATTACAAAATTTGCCCCCGGGTTTCGGGGGGAGGGGGCTGTGTAAACCCCGGAGTTTATTATATGATCTTTGGTCTATTTTGGATAAAATGAAATTCTCAAAAAACTGATCGGACGCATTTGGGGAAAAGACGACGGTTTGGGGGGGGGGGGAGGGGGGGGAGGGGGTAGTGGCCATCAGATCCCTTTGGACTCTCAAAAAGGAAACTACTACCTTAAATTTCTAGTCATTCGAGTCCCCTTTGAAGTTTACCTTCGATAAAAACCTTATATTTCTCCGGGCATAAAGTTTTTGTTTTGTATGTTCAACTATTTAAAAAATGGCTATCTAAAAATTTTGATTGAATACGTTTGGGGAAAAAGAAAGGGGAGGGGGGGTGCCCTCAGGTCACTTTGACTCTTAAAAACGTGACTAGAACTTTCAATTTCGAAACAAATGAGCCGCCTCCAAAGTTTATACACTTACAACACTGCCACCTCACGAAGTTTATAACACTTGCCTACTGCCTTTGGGGGTTGTGTCAAACCCGGAGTTTTTGTTATTTTACCTTTAAACTATTTTGAATAAAATAGCTATCTCGAAATTTTGGTTCGATGCGTTTGGGAAAAAAATGGCCTTGGGGTGAGGGGTCTAGTTACCCTCCGAAAACTTTTGACTCTTAAAAAGGGCACTAGAAATTCCGATTTACAATTAAATGAGCTTCATCTGACGTTTGTACTACCACCCCTTCCATAATAACCTTATATGCCCCTGGCCATAACTTACAACACTTGTCCCCAGGTTCTGGGGTGGGGGGGGGGGGATGTGTTATCCCTGGAGTTATTTTTGGTACAATTTTGAACAAAATGGCTATATAAGTATTCGATCGGACGCATTTTGGGAAAAGAGGGTTGGTGGAGTGGGGGGCTAGTTGCCATCGGATCACTTTTGACTCTTAAAAAGGGAACTAGAACTTTGAATTTATAATCATTTAAGTCCCCTCCGAAGTGTATACGACTACTTCCATGAAACCTTGTATACCCCCGGGGCACAAGTTTTAACCCTTAGTTCTCCCGGGGTCTGGGGGGGGGGTATGTTGACCCCGAAGCTTTTGCTATTTGATCGTTGGACTATTTCAAAGAAAATGGTTCTCTCAAATCTGTCGGATGCATTTAAGGAAAAGGGGGTGTAAGGGGGACGGGTGTAGATGCCCTGGGGTCTTATGACTCTTAAAAAGGTAACTGGAACTTTCAATTTCCAATTAAATGAGCTATATCTGAACATTATATGGCCAACCCATACATTAAAACCTTACATATGTTGCATAACTTGCAAGACTTGCCTACTGGCTCTGTGGGATTGTGTCAAACCCGGAGTTTTTGTTATTTTATCTTTAAACTATTTTGAACAAAATGGCTATCTCAAAATTTTGATTGGATGCGTTTGGGGAAAAATGGCCTTGGGGGTGGGGGGTATTTGCCCTTCGATCACTTTTGACTCCTAAAAGGGCACCAGAAATTCCGATTTACAATCGAATTAGCCCCCTCTGAAGTCTATACTACCATCTCTTCCATAAAACCTTACATGCCCCGGGGCCATAACTTACAACACTTGCCATGGGGTTCTGGGGGGGGGGCTGTATTATCCCTGGAAAATTGGGGTGTGATTTTCGGTCAATTTTGGACAAAATGGCTACATAAAAAATTCGATCGGACGCATTTGGGGAAAAGAGGGTTGGTGGGGGGAGGGTCTAGTTGCAATCGGATCATTTTTGACTCTTAAAAACGGAACTAGAACTTTGAATTTTTAATCATTTGAGTCGCCTCCGAAGTCTACACGACCACTTTTTCCATAAAACCTTATATACCCCCGGGGCACAATTTACAACCCTTAGTTCGCCCGCTGTCTGGGGGGGATGTTGACTCCGAAGTTTTGTTATTTGATCGTTTGACTATTTCAAAGAAAATAGCTATCTCAAATCCATCGGATGTATTTAAGGAAAAGAGGGTATAGAGAGGGGGGGGGGGGGGGGGGGGGGGGTAGATGCCCCGCTGATCACTTTTTATTTTTAAAAAGGTAACTTAAACTTTCAATCTCCACTCAAATGAGCTACCTTTGAACTTCATGCGACCACCCCTTACATAAAAACCATATATGCCCCAGGGCATACCTTAAAACACTTGCCAGTGGGCTCTGGGGCCTTGTGCCGATCCTGGATCTTTTGTTATCTGATGTATGAACTATTTCAATAAAATGGCTATCTCAATACTTTTATTGGATTGGTTTGGGGAAACAAGGGCGTGAGGCTAGTTGACCTCCGATCTCTTTTGACTCTTAAAAAGTGAACTAGAACTTTCGATTTCCAGTCGAATGAGCCCTCCTCCGAGTTTTATACGATCATCCCTTCCATATGAAGTGTCTCTGGGCCAAAACAATAGGAACCTTATAGCCTTGGGGTTGGTGGGGGGGGGAGGCTAGTTGCCATCGGATCACTTTTGACTCTTAAAAAGGGAACTAGAACTTTCAATTTCTAATTATTTGAGTCCTCTCCGAAGTTTATACGACCATCTTTTCCGTAAAAACCTTAGATCCCCCTGGGGTATAAGTTACAATCCTTCCCCTGGTATCGGGGGGGGGTGTATTTTCACTCCGAAGTTTTGTCATCTAATCGTTGGACTATTTCAAACAAAATGGCTATCTAAAAAATTTTATCGGGTGGGTTTGGGGGAAAAAAGGGCGTGGGAGGGAGGGGGGCATTTGCCCCCTATCTCTTTTGACTCTTAAAAGTGAACCCAAAACGAACAGAAATTACAAAAAAATAACCGAGTCAAACTCAAAACGAGCAGAAATTAAGATAAGCTGGGCGCAAAACCCCTATGCCTTCCTAATGCCAGAACAAAAATTTGCACTTTACTGAAAAAGTACAAATGAATGTGCATTGTCAGTTTAATATACATATACTGATATATAGTAATCAAAATGTTAAAATTATTTGATTTATTAAAGTTATAAAAGTAGAAACATTTATATTTTTTCAGTAAAGTGCAAATTTTGTTCTGGCCTTGGGAAGGCATAGGGGTTTTGCGCCCAACTTATGTTAATTTCTGTTCGTTTTGAGCTTGACTCGGTTATTTATTGTAATTTCTGTTCGTTTTGGGTTTCATTTATTTATCGATCCTGATTTGTGGTAGTTTCACGCTTGGTAGATTGTTTGATTATTTTTTGCTCATTTTTTGTTTAATGGAGTTCTTTACTTTTCTTTGAAAAACTTATTTTGTCGGAAAATTTTTTTAATTAATTTGGGGAAAAAAAGACGTGGGGGCTAGTTGCCCTCCGGTCACTTTTGACTCTTAAAAAGAGCACTAGAACTTCCAATTTCCAATCGAATGACCCCCCCCCCCCGAAGTTTTACGACGACCCCTTCCATATGAAATGCCTCTGGAAAAAAAATAATAGTAGTAAAACATTGGAGCCTTTGCTATAGGCAACTCTATATCGTTACCTCAGATATTCTACTGATAACGAAGTTGTCCTCTTGCAATTTTGAAAACAGTGTTTATATAAACCACGTCAATAAAACAATGTAATATGTAATTAGGTACTTAGGATTTCCAAGTTGGAGAATTGAGGATATATTTTGTGTTTGTTGGAAAAACAGAACGTAACATGCATACGACTTTTGCTATTAGTAAACGATTGGTGAAGTTTAAGGCATCTTGTTTTCATTTTATTTTTCAGTATTTTTTTATATTGTGATTTTAAAATCGTTACAAGGTGAATTTTTCGAATGATGAATTTTTTTTGTTTACAATTACTTCGTTTGACTCGTTTGATATGTTTATTGAAAGTGCATTTACTTTGGATGTTTTCTGTTGCTGTAAGTAACCACTCACAGTATCAGAAATTACAGAAAAAAATTAACTAAGAACTATGTCATGAATTTTGAGAATACCCCCCGCCCCGAAAACCGGGCCCAAAGCTAAGTAAATTGACTGCAGCCGTCGTTTTATGGCCATTTGTAAAACCAATGGTCTTGTACAAAACTAGTATTGGCTTATTGAAGGATCCAAGTTCTTGGGGGGGGGGGGAGGAATGAGTATTGGCTGTATTGTGCGGAAGCCGTGGTGCAGAGAAAATTGTTTTTGAGGAAGACCGTTAATTGGTCAATGTCAAAACACAGGAATCATTGCCCTGTTTTTGGATTCGGTTATGAGTTACTTATGCTACAAGGCACTTTTATTATGCATTTGAACCTGCTGAGAACCATAAAACTCATGAAGTCACTTAAAACCCATTAAAGGCCCAAACAAATTTCTGGAATGGGGGCTAAAATTCGGCCATTAAGTGCGAATTTTGGCATTTCCTGGTTTCGGATTTTTTTGGACTGTTCGCATGTTAATCTCTAGATTTTTTAGAACATTTTAGTAAAAAAAAAAAAAAAAAAAAAAAAAAAAAAAAATTAATTGTGTTTGCAATTTGTTCCATTTAAAATTGTAGAATGACTAGCCTACTCATTTTGCCCCGAGTCAGGACTTAATTTTCTTGGAGTGAGTCAGAACTCAGTTTGTTTTTACACGACTCAAGACTTACTTAGTTTCTGCACTGAGTCAATCTGAAATTGCTACGAAATTTTACAGCTTAGACTCAGCTTGTTTGTTGCAAAGCCATAGCACTCAATGCACAAAAGAGTGGTCATTCAACAAAGTTTTCGTTAGTCATATGACATAAACATTAGTAATCACAGAACTTACTTACTTAGACTTAGGTCTTCACTCGCCGGCTAGCACATAAGGCGACAACGGTGCCTCTCCATGACGACGTTTCTTGTGCTTCTGACGCAAGTTCTTCGAGCGACGATCTCAAAAGCGCAGCATCCTTCTCAAGGCATTTGCCTAGTCTTGCCTTCTGTCACCCTCGTCTTCTGATGCCAGAAGGAACCCAACACCACACTTCATGGGGTAGGCAGCCCTCACCCATCCACACCATGTGACCCCAATATCGCCATCGGTTAGTTACAATTCTATCTATCACGAGTGGCTGCTTTGTCTTTTCACACATAGAGGCGTTAGTGAGCTTATCAATCCACTGGATACCAAGGATGTGCCGAAGACAGATGTTCTCAAAACCCTGGATTCGCTTTTCCAGCTGCTTAGTCAACGCCCATGATTCGCAGCCGTAACAGCACATAAACATTAGTAATCACAGAACTTACTTACTTATATTTAGGTCTTCACTCGCCGGCTAGCATATAAGGCGACAACGGTGCCTCTCCATGAAGACGTTTCTTGTGCTTTTGACCCAAGTTCTTCGAGTGACGATCTCAAAAGCGCAGCATCCTTCTCAAGGCATTTGCCTAGTCTTGCCTTCTGTCACCCACGTCTTCTGATTCCAGAAGGAACCCAACACCACATATCATGGGGTAGGCAGCCCTCACCCATCCACACCATGTGACCCCAATATCGCCATCGGTTAGTTACAATTCTATTGATCACGAGCGGCTGCTTTGTCTTTTCACGTATAGAGGCGTTAGTGAGCTTATCAATCCACTGGATACCAAGGATGTGCCGAAGACAGATGTTCTCAAAACCCTGGATTCGCTTTTTCAGCTGCTTAGTCAACGCCCAAGATTCGCAGCCGTACATTCGTATGGAGAGCACGTTACTATTGGAAAGCCGGAGCTTGAGCTTTAGGGAGTATGCTGGATTCCTCCACGCATTTCTTAGTTTATTGAAGGCGTTTCCTGTGCATGCAATTGCGTGTGGTAATTTCCTGCTCAAGGCTACCTTCGCATTTAATGACACTACCAAGGTACTTGAACTCTTCAACCTCATCTAGTACATCAGTAGAAGGCTATCTTATACTCCGGGACGAACCACGTGGTTTATGGTTTTCTCAGTGAGAATGAAAAAACAGGAATTTTCTCACTTGGAAAAACATGAATTTTGTCACATTTATGGTTGTTTTCATGAATGGATATGTGTGTTGTTCGATTTATTTGATGTTTTTCTCGGATGTCAACATCAAATTATGGATGTTTTATGGTTTTTGTCAGTGAGAATTTGAAAAACAGGAATTTTCTCACATTTATGTCTGTTTTCATGGATGGTTATGTGTGTTGTTCGATTTATTTGATGTTTTTCATGTCTGTTTTATGGATGATTCAGAAATAGTATTTGATGTTGTTGCTCTAGCCAAATGTTATGAATTTCCCGGAAACAGTTAGATCACGTGTTTCCTTCTCAGCCAATCAACGAGTCGGATACATCCCCCTTCTCAGCCAATCAGAGGGCTGGTTACATATTAGCGGCGGTGGGAATATAAGGAAGGGATTTTTGCTAGAATTTTATTAGTCTGTGAATAGAATTCAAAGGAGTGAGAAGAAGAAGAACAGTTTTGACTTTACTCATTTGGATATATATTTGTGTTGATGGCGATGAGTGGAATGTTTACCCTATTAGAAGTTGATAGTGGAGTTGATGATAATAGTACAAGAGCACCAAACATTGCGGTGGAAATCACGAAAGGTTCACGGCTTTGTCTGGAATGGGATGCAGTATATGCAAGATATGTGATATCCTTGAGCAAATTTAAAATGGAGGATCAATTATGTTTCGCCGCTAAAGTTGATATAGCACATGTGAATAGACTTCAATGTGCTTTAAGTGCATTGGTGAAACATATTGAAGACAATAAACAGTATCGCTGATTGTACATGCTCTGTATTATTGTTGTTGTTGATGTAATTATTCAATAAAATTGTTTCGAAATCGATAATGTTCCCTTTCTTTTCTGGTCAGGTTAGGCTAACGAATCAGGGTCAGTCTAGAGTCAGCAGTCGGAGTGAAAGGATTGAAAAATGAATGAATTTGAGAAAGAGAGAATTAGATCAAATCTAGTGTTTATGGAAAAACATTTGATTTTGGATGATGATTTTCTCGAGTTATCTCTTAAACGCAGGATATTCTCTTGTCCGGGAACACTTGACAATATAATGAGGAGTGATTCTCCCCCATTGGACTATTGTATGAAACTTTTAAAATGTGATTCAAATGCTTATAGTCAATTTATTGATATATTAATTGGAACAAAGCAGAATCATATTGTGGATATACTTTTGAAAATATTGCCAGTGGATTCAATGTAGATGGCTCCCCCATCATTCGAAAGAGGTAACGTCACAGAGCTACTCCTCTCTCCCACCATTTCCCTCCACCTTGAATTTATCGAACGAAGAGGATCAGTTTCGTTTTAGCTGTGAGTGAGTTGACATCGGAAACCGAAAAATGTTCTATATATGTCCATTGTGCATGTACACTCTTGGCAGTTGGAATCAATGTGAGAATTGTACAATTATTGATGACTATAGTGAAAAGTGTAAATTATGTAATCCTTGTAAATTACATAGAGGCTATGCAGTACAAATTAAAGGATGTAATTCATGTCTTGAGGAGGTGTGTGACTCTCATCCTAGAGGACACCTGTGCTCCAATTGTCACTATGATAAATGTGATCAGTGGGAGAATACTTACCCCGCTATGATTGGAAAGAACCCTAAACGTGATTTTAGTTTATTTCTACGAGATTGGTATCGTCGTGGATTTAAATTATTCTGGGAAGAGGAATCTGGACTACGATTCAACTGTTGGGGTAACAAGACAATCTGGTTTCTACGTCATCGCTGTGATGACACCACCTACTATGACTATAAACCAAGTGATTTTTATTTGGCTGTGACGGAATGTGATTCACCATTTGAAAACATTGTATGTGATATTGCTTCAAATAGACAGATTGAAACTCTTGAATTTCATAATATGAATGCAAATAGTATCATTGACTATACAAAGAGAAATGACAAGAGTGAAGTTACATTGTACTGTAGAAAATGTGACCCTGACTTTGCAGTCAATCAAGATCAATATACAGTGAATCCAAATGATTTACCAGCATTAGTGGTTCACGACAGTTGCCTATACATCGAAGATGAAGAAATCTAAAGTGAAGATTTAAAGACATTGTTGTATATATATGCATTTTATTAATAAACAAATTCACAAACATTTTTTAAGCACTTTACTCTTAGGGCACTGAAATCAATACTATATAGGTCTGAGAGGATATTTTCCACTAGAAAGTCGTTCAGACGTGGATTGTCAACATAAATGTGGAGAAACTGCTTGTAAGTATAGCCGCGACATCGGAACACAAAATATAGTAGTGCATGGAAGCCGCAGCTTTTAGTCGTTAGATCTTGAACCCTCTTTCGATTTTGAATAATAGTTTTCCCACTGCTCTCAATATAGCTGCTGATGTGAGGCGTGTAGAATGTATAGGGTAGACCAAGAGGATCAAAAAATTCAATCGTCTTCATTGTTTGAAAGATGCACAGCCAATGACCCGTCAGCACAGTCGACGGACTGCTATTAACAATAATCAAGGTATTGTTCGCACTTTGAATTTTTCCAAGATAGTCTGAGGGCAGACAATAGGATTTGTACTGGGACATGTAGGGGTCCATATTAAATACATTGATTATTTGACTGGTGTTCATGGCGCCAAGTCTAGTAGAACACTGCCTTCGGGAGTGATTTCCCAATAGGTTTCATATTGATTTAGTGAGATTAGGGCAATACTCTCAGCCAATGGGTCGGCAAATGTACACTCTAAACGCACACTCCCCGTACGTACTATACTCATATCCTGTGTACCCGACAAATCCAGTACAATGATACCATGTGTTTTAGCAAACATATCTTCGGTTATACCATTTTCAAATAGTTGCGAATCGTGATCTAGGGTTTGCATGGTCAACTCGTACAATGTTCTATAGGATTTATCAAAAGATAGATTGTAGAGTGGGATGCCGTTTACTTTGCAAACAAGAGATGAAAGTCCAAACATCTCGAATTTATGTGGACATTCAGACCATGATCCTATTGCACTGGCGCTTTTTACAAAGGCCAAAGCCAATTTCGAGGGGATTTCGCCATTGATAAAGGATGAATCGGTGAAGGTGCGTGAGCCCATTGCAATATGACGTTGATTGGTGATTGTATGAGGAACAAGTAGTTTAATATTGTTGCCATTTGCTCTCAGTTTTTCCACGGCCAAAGCAACAGAACTCATAACCTGTTGTTTGCGTACATGAAGTATTGCCGAGGTGAGGGAGAGACTTACATCAGGATTGGCAGCAAGTTCTTTTCTCAATATGAAATTGGAGGGTGCAAGCGTCAATTTTATATCCACTTTAACATTGGGCGGTAGCCATTGGGGTATATTAAATATTTCATGATATATTTTTCCAACTAGATGTAATTCACTAGTTGTAGCATTTTTAAGTGCATCTGTACTATCAGTATTAGTAATATATTCATATCCATTGGAGGCGCCTCTCAATTCCTTGTATGACTTGGGTGTCATCAGCATGAATTGCATATAGCTTGTATAGTTGGAGAGATTGTTGCTTGTGCTCACCAGCGTGCCATTGATGTAGACACTAATTTGACGAAATAAATTATGTAGTATACAATTTTCATAGGATATCCCATCGGCCCGAATTGGCATTGTATTATCGGATTTCCGAACTTTCATTTGCAAATCTATAAATGTTGAAGACATGTCCATAAAGTAGTCTTCATTGGAATAAATTTGAAAGTGGATATTGTCGGAGAGGGGTTGTTGTGGATAAAATTGTTCATAGTATCCATGCTTGACACTCACATCAACATTTTCGGCATTGAATAGATTCAATGAGGCGGTGATTGAAGGTTGAGAATCCTTATGCGGTAGGTAGGACATTTTAGGAGAAGAAATCTAGTTTCGATCTGACTATTCTATTCTTCCTGGGACTTCTTCTTACAGCACGTGTCGGCTTTTTCCTTCTTTTCTTTGACAAGAGGGATGATGTCTTTCGTTTCCGACCTGAGTGGAGACTGATGAGGGATGCATTGTTTCTTGACCTTTTTAAGCCTTTACCATTCTGTTTTAATCTCTCACCAAGGGTTCGCGCACTGGACCTAAGATTTTCCGAAGCACTTTTTTTAAAATCCTTGCCAGAGCCCCAATCGTATAGTGTAGAGGATGCAAAATCTGTCGCAGCCGGTACAAGATATTTTCTGGCCAGTGGTAGTGAAGAGCGAAACAGCTTAGCAAACCAACTGCCAAGACCGTAGCCAGACGTTGACGAGCGACCTTTGTAGTAGTCCATTCCATTGCCCTGTTGTCTTGGGCCAAGAGTATTAACATAGCAGTCAATATCAGGACAAGTGAATACCACTTTTTATTAGACATCTTGTTGTTGAACGATGGGTCGAAAATGGCATGTAATCACAGCCAAACCTTTTGAAATTGCTATTGGATCACCCAATTCGGTTCGTAGTGTTAACTGACAGAGTTCCAAATAGGAAGTGTTTACGGGAATATACTGAAGATGCTTTATATTGTAGTGGTGAATATGTTCTTGATTGGTTTTTCGTTCAAGAACTCGTAGGAGGGGAACATTTGAATTACCAACTCGAGATGTTTCCACAAATGAAGCGTAGAGAAATATACAGGTGTCTGTGGAGAAGGCAGGCGGATAGTCAGCAAAAATGAAATTAGTGTTTCCGGCACTTTTACCATTGATTATATTGAGCTTAAAGCCAAGAACATCCTTTAGATTATCGTTGAGAATAACCTTTTCACTGGCAATAGGTGAACTAATGTAGATCTTGCCCTCCTCCTTTGAATAGTTGAAATGAAAAGCTCCCTTTTTACGAGCGGAAATTCTTTTATTGATAGTACGACATAAATCATTCATACAGGTGAGTTCCTCGTAGGGTAATTCAATATATGGATATTCCATCCAATTGATTTTTTGAATTTGTTCTTGATCACCTGTTGGTGGTGGCGGCCAATCATAGGGTCTAATTTTTATTTCATATTTACGATCCTTTCTCAGGATGTCATAGGTATTTTTGAGAATACAGTCGACAAGAGCCACTTCATACTTTCCGTCGAATTTGATGGTGGGGGAGAGTTTCGTCCAAAAATCACTTGTTCTATTCAAGTCATTGTAGAGAGGATCAGAAACATTGGACATGAAAGTCACATAGAAATCATTGGACATTGTCAATATCTTCAGCACTGACCCAAGAATCAAAATCTGAGTTGTATCCTAGCCAGCGAACAAGCAACTGTCTCTTGCCATGGCGTGTACGACTCTTTAATATCTTTTCAATTTGATAAATTTCACTAGTGTTTCTAACTTTTTGCAGTTCATATTCATAAAAACCGCCGAGAATCTCATCATCTTTGGTGTCTCGCAGCCGATAAGTTATGGGTATGGTGTCCAGGATTTTGGACACTTTAAAAAGTTCAGTGCTCCATAAATAATTCCCCTTTTCAAAAATATTGGTGGTTCTATTAATTCGAACAGTATCACCAACATTGAATTTCTTCTTCTTTTTCTTCTTCTCATTGCCATTGGAGTATTGCTTTAGAAAAGCATCAAATGTATTTTCACTGTAGTGAACATCCGTTGGTGTAGAGTTGGACAGAGATCGATGGGGTCGATGGTTGTATATCTGCATGATTTTATCTAAATCATGAATAAAAGCCGGTGTATTTTTCAATGTGCAATATCTTGAAATTAATAGACGAATCGTTCTTATTAATCGTTCAGCCAATGCAGCCTTTATCGGACTGTGACTATGATAAAGTGTTGTATTATATTTCAAAAGAACCTTTTGCACATGGGGATTAACAAATTCACTGCCACGATCCGATTGAATTTTTCTATACGAATCCTGTTCGAGAATACTTTCAATGGCCCGTGCAACTTCAACACCTCTCTTTGACCGCAGTGGAATGGCATAGGCATAGCGACTAAAGACACTGATTGCCACCAGAATATATTTGTAGGGTGCATTGTGACGCCGTTGAACTGCGTCTAAAGTTAAAAGATCCATTTGCATTATATGCAGAGGGAAAAAGGCTTTAGTTTGTCGATATTGTTTACTGCGAAGCCTGTGATTTCGATGTAGTGTGTAACTCGCTTCATTTTCTAGATACTCTTTTGCATTTTTCAATGTGGCGGTGGTGCCGGAGACAGCTTTGGAAAGTGTTTTGGGAGAACTTAAACTTCCCACCTCGCCAATATTTTCATAGACACCTTTCAAAACTTCATCCATTTTGAGCGTAAACACGTAGTGTAATGTCCACTCCCCTTTTGCACACTGGCGGGCGAATCAATTCGTCTTCGCTTTTGACTAGCAGCCACAGGTGTTGTAAAATCATTGCTGCTGCTGCTGATAGTATCTTCAAATATTGAATCTTCTTCTTTTTTAAATGGTGTTGTTGGAGGAGGACTATATTCTCTTAGTTTCTTTAGAATTTGCTTATTGCCAATAAGACTTTTGGGAAAGTTTATTGCACACAGAAAGGTGTATAGATTATCGTCAAAGGATAAGAGTCCTTTACGATTCGTCACCATATCACAAATTAAATCAACTAGATTATAACTTTTTCCCTGAATTATAATTCGTTTCCCTGTGCTCTCGACTTGAACTTGATGTTCACCAGCAGTTTCCAACATGAGATAAGATAATACTCTTTTACTCTGTTCTCGATAGGTCAAAGGCAATAGGTTTCCAATTTTCAATACAATCGAATTCAATTCCTTCTCCTTTGATTGCAGTGCTGCTGCAGAATCTTGAGGAGATGTTTCATGTTTAGAGGGATCAGTGGTGACGGTGACGGTGGCAGGTCTCTCACGATAAGGTTTATGTTTGTCCACACGTCGCAATGCATCTTGAAGTAAAAGCAGTTTTTTGTCGTCGGCAATATTCTCATCGTTAATGAATTTGCTTAGATTGTCTTCAAAATGTTCGATGGGCGAGAGGACAAGTTCAAATGGTGTCAATTTATAGGGTTTTGCCATTCTCACTAGAGAAAACTGTTTACAAGTCCTGCAATTATCGGTAGTAAAAGTGTGAAGAAGCTACCGCCCGCTTGAAGGAGCCGTTTTCTTTTAAATTTTTTTCCCTTGTTTTTACAAGCCAAGGCGCGTACAGTGGAACGATGTTGCTTTGTCTGTTGTCTAACACCTTCTGGCAGTTGAACATTGCCTTCAGTTAAATTTAAACAAAGTTCAGATATTAGATTAATGAAATCATTGTCAACCCCATGTTTGAGTATAGCCTTCCTAAGCAATGGTTTTGAAGTGCTTAAAACGGAAAACAGATGCCGTTGTTCGTGTAGTTTCTTCAGTGTCATAATGGTGACTAATAGTCTTTTCTACTGTTCACCGGAAGATATACTGTAATTTCATTGTTGAAAATGTCGGTGACTACACGTAGATCCTCGGGCGTGCTCTGATTAAGATCCAGCAAAATGTAACCATAGGGCTTGCTAGTCGCCTGACTGTACGCTGACAATAGAAATTTAGGGGCGCCGGGGTATATCTGCTTATTGAGAGTTATGAGCGAGCTAGAATCACGAACGACTCGATAGATAATATAGACGGTGCAATTCAAAGCAAGGGTTCGCATACATTTGCTCTGATGAAACAGATTGTGTAGAACTAGGGTAACGGAAATGTGTTCATGATGGGAGCGAACGGTGAACAGTTGTAGCATTTCCTGTGAGAACTGTTCAATGGATTCAGCCAAATCATCAATGATTAGCCACGAGTTCGATTCAATACTATTGAAAACATCAAGTCCCCGTATGAATTGTATTGGTATGGTTGTGGCAATAGCTTTTATTTTATCATAGGACTCCTGCCAAATACTATAGCAATAGTAGATTTTTTTCGGCTTTTCCAAAAACATTTTATCGCAATTTTGAATTATTCTAGCTAAAAGCGTTGTTTTCCCCGACATTGAGGGACCACACAGAAACGATCTGAAGGGTGTTTTAAATTGATACATGCTGCTGACAACAGTCGGACTACAACTAACTGTAAATCATTTGTGCTCAATGAATAAGTAGTAGTAATAATTTTCCCCATGGATCTATCTATTCAAGAACAGCAAAAAAAAAACAATATTACATGGCAGCATTTATTTCGACACTGCATGAAAACAAATATTTGCAGTCAACATGAACTGCACAACGATAAAAATAACACAAGAACAATTGACAAAATTTCATGGTCAAAATGAAAACTCTATTTGCAGTCAACATGAACAACGATAACACTTTATAAATAAAACACTTATTGTCTTAAAAAACACTTTTCTGTACCTGACACTTTATGTACAATAAAAAAAAAAACACTTTTTGTCCATCATCAACAACACTTTTCTTTACAACACTTTTTGTCTTTAAACACTTTTTGTACAACACTTTTCTATACCTGACAACACTTTTTGCACAACAGAAAATACACACACGGGAAACGCTAGAACTAGTAGCAGCACAGTTGAGCATTATGAATTTAAAGGTGTGTGGGATCCCCCCCCCGGGGGCCGCGGGGCCGAAGGCCGGCCGTCCGCGGGCGGGACCCCCCCCCCCCCCCCCTGGGCGGCCGCGGGAAGGGACCCCCCCCCCCGGGGGCCGCGGGGGAAAAAGAATAGTTGTCATCACTGCTACTGTAGGTTAGTGGTTGAGGTTGGGTTAGATGAACAGTTGAGTTAAGGTAGTGAAAGGTTGAGTGGTGGTTAGTTAGATTAGGTTAATTTATCCAGACCAAGTTGATTGCGATAGTCAATGCATTCAACTCGGTCTGAAATACGGTAGTGGCCGTGGGGTAGAACACTCACACCATTCTCGAGCACATAGACCTTGTCGGATATACACGACATTGCATTCTTTTCCACTCTCACAGTATAATTTCTATACTGTAGAGAGCGAATTGCAAGCACTTGTGCTCTTGGCACTAGGCTACTTTCTACACAGTCTCTGTACACGCTCATGTTGAAATTGCTCTTTACAAAATGTGTAGGCACCCCTTTACACGCCTTCTTTTCTTCCCCACTATGAGTTTCCACGCAATAGACTTTGGGGCCCGGGAACACCCCCCGGGATATCAAATCACTCCCCGTCTCTGATTTTAACATTAATAGTTGGTTGGGGGCTTGACGTTTCACCAGCTCGGGGTAGAGTGATGGATTCCAGTTGGTGAAATCCATCCGCGAGCTGATGTGCACCCCCTTTTCTAAATCACCCAATAAATCTTCAGTCCCATTTACCTTTAACAGCAGAGAATCTGTATCCCCATAGTAAACTTGAACCTCCCCCTCCCGTGGCCATTGCACCTTGCACACATTGTAAAAGAACGACAACATGAGCTTTTTTGAAATTTCTAGTACTGAACTGCCACCTGCAATATTCTTGTTCAGTACTACATTTCGCTTTCGCCTGTGTAGAAGAACCATGCCGGCCTCTATGCTCGTGAACGATGTAAAATTGGGGTCGGCAATAATTCGTGCACACTCTAGAGGGTCAGTCACGACGTCGCAGCGAGATCTATTACGAACGCTTTCACACATTTTGCCAAACGCTGAATTTAGAATGAGCTTATACATTTCCTTCTCCACCTTTGAATTTGCCTTAGAGCGTTTATCGACAAAGGTGTCGATAAACGTTTTCAAGTAGGGTCGCTGATTGAACTGCAGGACCCTGTGTATTTTAGTGATCTTGAAGCCGTTGCTCACCATCCAGAGCAAAAGCACATGGTGAACAACGATATTCTCCTTAGGGTCCAAATCAGCAATCAGTTTCTGTTTAGAGGGAGTCCAGTGCATCCCCATATCCTCAACCAATGAACGATTGTAGGGGCTCAGAGAGTCCCTGCTCACCGGCCGATTGATACAGGGAAAGACAAAATCTTTGACTGAGTCGTGAAGCGCCAGCGGAATGTGACCATCAACTTCAAAGAACCATCCTTGTGGCCCATTGTCCTCGACGGTGCTAATGTCGGGGAACTCACAAGGATTCTCAAGCCATTGATAGTTCCCACACGGCAAAGAGTAGTTGGACATTGCCGAGGGGTACAATGAGTTCATGTCCAAGAACACTGCATTTGACTTTGCACCGGTGCTTTGTCCGCTCGGATCGGTTGATAAGACGCGGTCCCCATGAAAAACATACCCTCCCCTCATTGAACGCTCTACAAAAAGGTGCTGATCTATGTCAGTGATTAGGCCTATTTCCTCCCTGCTAATTTTTAAAATTAAATCCATCACTAAATGGGGCGTAGAAAAATAATAGCCTATATCTAACCCGAACTCTGAATAGATCTGGTCTGTGTTCTTACAGATTATATCCAACAGAGTTAGAACGTCACTGGCCAAGTACAGTCTACAATAATCCCACCCATTTTTACAATCCCCCTTGGACCACACCTTCTTGGCAAACTCATACTCCTCGGCTGTGCATTCACTGTTGGTCAGTGAATTGTAAAAAGCTTCAATTGGAGGTAGTTTCTCCTCACTTAAGCGAGCGCCAGAACAGTAATAATCGTATGCATATATACCTTTGCAGGTCAACAGGTCATACATTTCACTGTCTGGAAAGTGCTGTTTAAGCAAGGGAAAGCTATCGAAATTGTCGCTTTTTTGCACTTGAATCAATTGACTCAATGCCTTGGGGAAAAAACTAAAGGAATCTAAAAACCTGATTTTATTCCAACACGTATGCCCATTATCCACTGCCTGCCATTTCAGTTCGAGAAGCAATAACTTCTCGGCTGATTTGGGAATTATGTTGTAGGTAAATGAACTATTTACCCATGGACAATCTACTCCCCCTCCCTCCCTATGCATACGTGCCAGTGCCGGTAAAATAAATTTTAAATCATAATTGGAATTATGAATAAAAACGGGGATAAAAAACTGCTGGCTAACATTTAAATTACACGA
Source organism: Artemia sinica (assembly GCA_027921565.1). Lineage (NCBI taxonomy): Eukaryota > Metazoa > Arthropoda > Branchiopoda > Anostraca > Artemiidae > Artemia > Artemia sinica. The sequence continues at coordinate 45,733,990 of CM051261.1, read as the reverse complement.
TTGATGCGCAACCCTCTAAAATTACTACCCCCCGAGGATATTTCCTGCCACAAATGGTCATGATCTCTGACTTTCCCCCTCCCCCCACGTTTCCCTTTAGTCCCCTTATCCCCCTCCTCTGCAAACTCCCCCTTACAAACCCAACATATTTTTTGATTTTTAATCGCGAGACGATCCTCTGCAGACAACACCATTGGATAATGCGTATTTCTCAAACGAGAAATAGCACCATTAGCCGTGCCAATCAGTTTAGTCAATGCCTTGTCCATACACTCCCGCTCATCCAATGTTTCAACTATTTCTAACAACTGCATGGTGTTAGAACTGTCTCTTTGCGCGTGGGCGTAGGACACTGCAATAGCCTGATGTTCTTTGACTCGGTTTGGATATTGGGGGTCATTCACCTCCACCAACTTAGCCTCACAGTCTAAAGATATTTTGTTGCACTGGAGAAGGGTATTTTGAAAATTTTGAAGCGTAGAATTGCCCTATCCCCTGAAACCGTTTCCACTGTCTGGTAGCCGTGGCGGCTACAATGCCTCATGTGATTTTGTAACTTTAGTTCAGTCCAAAATCTAGAGAGGCATGTTGGACAGTAGAAACATACCCCCTTATGCTTACCACCCCCCAGAACTCTACTAATGTCAGTGATAGGGTTAAAATGACCGATTGTGTTCGGTTGACTAGGTGGTGTGTAAAGCAACCAAACCCAGTGTTTAACCAAATCAACTGAGGGACCCCTTACAGGGAAGACCACCCCCTTCTTTTTAGAACGAGTTCCATCTTCAAATTCAGTTTCGTATTGTACCACAGTAACGCCGATATTTAAGTGGGCATTAGCCCTTTCAAAAATATCAATGGATCTTAGCGTTACTGGGTATTTCCCCTCTAAGCATGAAAAATCTACAATGGGAAAACTGGACCCCTCCTTCCCATGTACAGCCCAATTGTCTAAATTCATCTTAGTAGCGTCCCGAGCTAGAGGCTCGAATGCTGAGATGAGGAAAGCATATCGGAAACACATATGACCTGTTTCAAAACAGATCCGCTGGACACCTTGACAACCTACTAGATCTGGATTATAATTTAAAACTACTGACCTCTCAGACCCCCCGCCTGCCCCCCTCTTAAAATAAAATCTTTCTTTAATTTACAAAAATTTACGCTTAAATTTTCAACAAAAAGAACTACTGAGCCACTTCCATTTTCATTATAGTTCTCAAGATGCGTTATAATTTGATCTACCCAATCTAAGAAAGCTCCCTCAAAATTTTCTAAATTTGAATAAACCAAACGCATCTCGGAATGTACAAAATGATAATAAACCTCGCTTTTTCCCTCATTTAAATAAAACACTTTTAAAACAATGGAAACCTTAATTGAATCCCTACCTCCCCACAATTGAATTTGATTCTCCAGAAGTGCACGAATTTTATCTACATAGTTGTGTACAATTTCTACAGGGTCAAAAACAAAATTACCACACAAAAGCGAATTAAAAGGGTCACCAAACGTTGCAGTGAAAACAACTATATTATTTAAAATTCTGTTGGACAGCTGAAAGTCTGGGAGAGTTGTACCCCCCTCCCCCTCTTGTATATTACCCCCTCCCCCAAGCTGTTCAACAATATCTGGCGAATGCTCCACTTCAGTTGTTCGAAGTGGAGTCGTTATGGTATCGGAGGATGGAGGGTTCCCTGTTAATTCCCGGGTAAAATCGTCTAAAATTTGCAATGTGTTTGGACTTAGCAAAGGTAAGTCCCCCTGTTCAACTGTGCTACTATCTAAATTAGTTAAAAAATCAGCAAAAAACTCATCAATATTAAAAGGAATTTGATGTAAATCATCACATAGTGAATTGTTGGAGAGCTCCACATGTGCATCTTCTTCTCCTTCTCCAACTGACGAGCAGGGGGGAGATGGGGAGTATGGAACCAGGACAACCTACAAATGAAAAATAGCTTATTTTCAAAGTGTTCAAATCATCCCTACTGCTTTTAAAATTTGGATTATTATTGCTTAATAACATTTGGTTAATACAACTGAAGATAATCTAAGATATGACATAGAAGGCGACAATTTGTTCGTTTATTTTCAAAGTGTTCAATTTTTTTTTTTTTTTTTTTTTCGCGGCACTTCCCCCGTGGCGCTTCTCGCAGCGCTTCCCGTGGCGTTTCCCTGGCCCGTGGTGCTTTCCTGCGGTGCCCCCCTGGCCCGTGGCACATCCTGTGGCGCTTCCCTGGCCCGTGGCGCATCCTGTGGCGCTTCCCTGGCCCGTGGCGCTTCCCTGGCCCGTGGCGCATCCCTGTGGCGCTTCTCGGGGCCCGCAGCGCATCCCCCCCCCGGCGCTCCCCCTAACCTTGCCCCCACAACACTCCCCCGGACCCATCGGCGCATTCCGGACACCGCGGCTCCCAGCCGTTTACCTAATGCCCCAAAAAACCGTATTGTTAGGCAGCATAAGTCGTTTCGCCTACTTCCCATACAGGTTGTCTATTACTCCAAATGAGCCTAGATTATTTTAATCTCGTGTCTGCTCTGTTTCCAAGCGTATTCTCTGGGAAACAGTACAATTAAATTCGACAATGTTTCCACATCACTAAAATATTGGCAAGGGTTTGTAAGATTGAAAGTTATTTTAAAATATCCTTGCGCAAATTACGGGGTCCATATGTGACAAACAGATATATGTGAATAATCTCACTCAGTTCCTTCTCTTGAAACTATGTGATAATCAATTGTGAAAAATAGGGGATTTTGAGTTTCAAATGGTGAGCATTAATTGAAATTACCCATGAAAAATATTCGCTTATGAGATAACAGTGAAGAGATAGCAACAAAGAAAATAGCAAAGATTAGAAAAAATAGAATTTTGAGTTTCAAAGGCAGTGATTATTAATAGAAATTACCTAAAAATATTCGCTTATGATAATTTGGAGCGATAGCAATGATTAGAAAAGAGCGGTTTCTTTGCAAAAAATTACATTTAGATATCTCCGAGGGAGGTGGGGGAGCAGAGAAAAGAGTGGTTTCATTGTAAAAAATTATATTTAGATATCTCCGAGGGAGATAAATTTAAAACATTGGTTGGGGTGAGGGTTAATATCTCACAGAGATACGTTTATATTGGGATTGAAAAGGACTAAAATTGGAAGAAATAGAAAGGTAGGAAAAAATACTTACATTTGCATATCCCGGCTGCACTTGGGCACCCGAAGGACCATGTAGTGCATGCTGGAGGGCCACTTCCTGACCTTGCATAAGTGGGGCAGCTCTTGAAGGCCCAGGCACTGTATGATGGATGGTGGACGGGCCGGCTGCGTTGCATTCTTGTACAGATGATTGCACTTGTTTTGGAGGCTTCGGCCAGCTACCATATTGCCGGACAGTAACCTTCGCATGGCCCGCATTATTAACCCTCGCTTTCTTGGAGGGAGGGTGCACGCATTCTTCACAATTTGCCTTAAAAAGAAGAGAAAAAATTAGTATCTAAATAATTTGCCCCTTTTTTTTACAGAAAGAAAGTTAGTACCCTCATCCATGCAATTTTGTTTAGTTTATCACTAAGAAAGCACAACGTAAAAAATTTCGTGAAATATACTAATTGCATCCTTTTTTGAATCTGAGAATTACGGTCCACTGAACCATTCAAAAGCCTGCCTAGTTTGTATATTTATCACACCCCCAGAAAAACAGCCCACGGAAAATAACCCCACGGAAAATATCCCTGAGAAAAGACATGGAAAAATATCCCCTCCCCCCACCACCGAAAGATATCGCATCCTTTTGAATCTGAGAATTACGGCTCGCTGAACCGTTCAAAAAGCCTGCCTAGTTTGTATATTTATCACACCCCAGAAAAACAGACCACGGAAAATAATCCCCACGGAAAATATCCCTGAGAAAAGTCATGGGAAAATATCCCCTCCCCCACCGAAAGATATCGCATCCTTTGAATCTGAGAATTACGGCTCACTGAACCGTTCAAAAGCCGGCCTAGTTTGTATATTTATCACACCCCCCAGAAAAACAGACCACGGAAAATAACCCCCACGGAAAATATCCCTGAGAAAAAGACATGGGAAAATATCCCCTCCCCCACCACCGAAAGATATGGTAAAAATGCTATTCAATTTACACAACAACGTAAAAAAATTTCGTGAAATATACTAATTGCATCCTTTTTTGAATCTGAGAAAGAAGAATTACGGCTCACTGAACCGTTCAAAGGCCGGCCTAGTTTGTATATTTATCACACCCCCCAGAAAAACAGACCACGGAAAATAGCCCCACGGAAAATATCCCTGAGAAAAGTCATGGAAAAATACCATGGTTAATTAACAATAATCCCTCTTTTCACGCGAAACTGTTTTTAATTCGATGGGAAAAACTAACCTTCTCAGGGAAACCTTTTGGTTAAAGTCGCTATCCAAATTCTTGTTTATTTATCAAAGCCGGATGTACTTTAAAGGGGCGTCAGTAATTATCAGCTACTTAAATCATTGCGAGAAATCTGTAAGTCAAGCCATAGCGGACAGTATATTAAGGGAATGACAGAAAGTTGACAGTTGCTTTTAGATAAGATACGGAATTTATCAAAAACAGAATTATGGTCGTAAACAGAGGGGGGGGGAAGGATGGGGTTTACGTAACGAAAAAAAGAGCGTATTTACACTTTTTATCGAGTATAAACATCATATAGGGATGTTTGTATAGGGGTGGGGGTGGGGGGGGGGGGGTTTACCCGAATATGGTAGAGGGTGACCACGGAAAACAATTTTATTTTGAAAATAAAAAATGAAAACAGAACTTACATTGCTAATTGTGGATGCCAAGGCTTCAAGTTCATTAATAATATCCATTTTAGTTGCTTACACGGTGTCAAAATACTTTCTGATAATTTAATCACATTGCATGCCCGTTATATACGAAATCTCAAGGGCGAATTGTTATGTAACGGGGAAAATCATATGTAAGCACGTCTCTGATTGGCTGAGAAGGAGGATGTATCCGACTCGATGATTGGCTGAGAAGGAAACATGTGATCTAACTGTTTTCCTGTTCCAGGACACCTTGACATTCACCCCTAGCATGCACTTGTCCAAAACAACAATAATAAATAAATCCCTCAGGCCTAAAGATTAAAGAAACCTTAATGTTTCTTAATTCCCCCCTTCGTGAATCAATAATTTCCCCTAGCGATTATGTAAATCAAGTTCTCAGGCCAGGCTAGCCAAACAACAATGAAGCCATGTTTGTTTCTTAATTTCCCCTTCGTGAATCAATAATTTCCCCTAGCGATTATGTAAATCAAGTTCTCAGACCAGGCTAGCCAAACAACAATGAAGCCATGTTTGTTTCTTAATTTCCCCTTCGTAAATCAATAATTTCCCCTAGCGATTATGTAAATCAAGTTCACGGAAATTCACTTCCCCCTCGAGTCCTAGATCAATAACATTGTTCCCGTTAGAATTCAATGCGTATGTGCAACCTTCGTCCCGGTTAGGTTATTACACATAGAAACATCAAATAAATCGAACAACACACATAACCATCCATGAAAACAGACATAAATGTGAGAAAATTCCTGTTTTTCAAATTCTCACTGACAAAAACCATAAAACATCCATAATTTGATGTTGACATCCGAGAAAAACATCAAATAAATCGAACAACACACATATCCATCCATGAAAACAACCATAAATGTGACAAAATTCATGTTTTTCCATTTGAGAAAATTCCTGTTTTTCATTCTCACTGAGAAAACCATAAACCACGTGGTTCGTCCCGGAGTATAAGATAGCCTTCTACTTACATCAGATCCGACTTTGAGCGGTGGGGCAGGTAGGGTATTGACGCTGTTTCGCATGACTTTTGTTTTCGGTGTACTGATTGACAGACCAACTCGCCCAGCTGTGCTGGAAAGTACAGCGATATTATTCTATAGCTCCTCTCTTAAATGAGATAAGGGAGTTATATCATCAGCAAAATGACCGTCAAAGAATTTGCGGTTTTGGTTCAGCTGAATTCCACCTCTGGAATTACATATTCGAAGTACATAGTCGATGAGAATAGCAAATAACACTGGGGAGAAGATACATCCTTCGCGGACGCCAGACTTCACACTGAACCATTCGATAGGGTCCCCATCATCAGTCTGTATAGCACATAACTGATTCTAAAACACGGAACACGGCTCAGAAATGTAATTATGCCCTGAACATAAACCTTGATAATTTGAATAAAACTCATACATTCCCTTTAAATCGTTAGTGTCAATCGGGTAAAAAAACAAAAAAATCGACAAAAAAAACATGCATTGAAATATGGTTAATATTGAAGTCTAACTTTCAAACAGTTCATGGTAACGAACTGTAAGTACGGAACGACGCGGGCTGATAGTAACCATAACTCTAAATAAACGAATTTTGAGAACAACACATACGTCAAAAGAATTCTCTATTTGATGCTGATTCCAAATATAAAATTCATAAGTTTAATGTTACCCATCAAATGCTACGACTTTGAGAAAATTTACGCAATTTTCGAAAGTAGGCGGAAGACACACCGAAAAGTCAAGGAGTCTTAATGAAAATTGCACCATCAGATTCAACAGATCAGATAACCCTATTGTAGAGGTTTCAAGCTCCCATGAGAAAAAATGTAGAATGTTGTGTTTTTGCCAGGTGAAAGATCACGGATGTATATTTATTTTTTTTTTTTCCAAGAGGTTATCGTAATACACCAATGATCCAAGAATATCGGGAGAGGGCTTATTTTAACGGAAATTAAAAGTTCTGTTTTTTTTTCTTTTTAAGCGACCAAAAAGATCGGGGACAACTAGCCGCCTCCTACTCCCATATCCCTTTTTTCTCCTAAGTCATCTGATCAAAATTTTGACATGGCATTTTGTCCAGCATATTTAAAATGTCCAATAACTATGCCTCCGGGGGCGATATGACCCCCTACAGCCCTCGGGGATAGGGATGTAAGCCATGAAATTTGCCCATTGTTTACACATAGTATTTGTTATTGGGAAGTGTACAGATATTTTTGGGGTGGGATTTCTTGTGGGTGGGGATCTTCCTCGGCGAGGAAATTTTTTGGGGGGGGTGAACTTTCCAAGGGAAGTTTACACGAAGGAATTTTCAGAATTTCTATGTGAAATTATTTTTATTTGTTTTGCTTTCTCTGGCGACTCGTTAAGTGGGGAGTTGCTCCGGGCAAATTTTCAGCGGTGTTGAAAGTGTTGGATGGATTTTTCCGTGGGGTGGGATTTTTCTCGGCAGAAATTCTTCATTGGGGAATTTTCCGCGAAAGAAATATTTCATGAGGATTTTTCCGCGGGATAAATTTTCCCTGATGGGGGGGGGGGAGATCCGGGGAACAGTTTCACAGAGGAGGATTTCTGGCATGATTTTAAAAACGATCGTAAGTTTTTTTTCAAATGAAAGTAGGCTAAAGAGAATTTTCCAGGTGTAATTTTCCGCAGGAAACATTGTCGGGGGGATTTTCCAGGTGGTATTTCAAGCGGGAGAGTTTTCTACGAAGAAATTCTTCATTGGGAGTAGAAATTTTCCATGGATGGGGGAGGCGAATTTCACAGCATTATTTCAAAACGATCAGAAATTAAATAAAAAAAGAATTTTTCAACTGAACTATGGAGCAATATTAAAACTTAAAATAAATGGAAATTATTTCGCACATGAGGTTTTCTGCCCCTTTCTCAATACTTAGCTCTTTATACTAAATTTCGATAAATAAAAGTTCAAATAGGGATACAATCCTTTTAATAGACAGTGACAGAAATTCACAAAAAAATAACTATCACTGTCATATTTCTATCACTGTCTATTAAAAGGATTTTATACCTATTTGAACTTTTATTTATCGTCATGGAAAGGCAGTGTGGTCTCCGAAATTACCTATATACTAAATTTGATTTTGTGTCCCAATTCTTTAATAACGAGTCTTGAAACACAAGGAGCGTTTCATTTGAATAAGAAGCTTTTTTTGAAGCACTAAATTTTTTTTTTTTTTTTTTTTATTTGATCACATTCAAGATCGTGATCCTCACTTTAAAAAATAGCAAACAAGTGAAAATCAAGAGGATTTCTCTCCAGTACTAGCAGATGACTACTAAAGTAAGGAATCAAAAAGCTATAAGTGAACTGAAAACTAAGATTGAAACTGATAATGCAGAAATTTTAAGTTCTTCGATTCTACTATTGAACATCTGTTAGCCATTAAATTATCTGTTCAAAACCCTTCCTATTTACTACAGGATTTTCCTAGGCACGTTATTGTGACCAATCTATTTTTTTGTAACGGTCAGTAGCCTTATCGAACCTCTTGTTTCCTTTGTTGGCGCTCTTTTTTGTGCCCGATTCCCTCTGATATGACTGTTTTCCATGCAAAATTCCTATATGGCATCATTGCAAGTGGTTTTAATTGGAATATACGTATTTAAAAAATTGTTAAACGTGTTAACTTATTACTATACTTGTTTTACTTTCTGAATAAATGGAAGTACCTCAACTCCGATTCCCTTTGTATTTATCTTTCTTTCACCAGGCTGTTATGCCCCTATGTACTTTCGATAAAAAATAATAATAAAATTGAATCAGTCGGGAAATGCTCTCTTGTGATTGTATATAACTTAAATTGCATATCTTACCCCTATAAAGACAGAAGATACAACGTTTATCTGCCCTTTCTCAAGTTCACTCTGAATATCTCATCAAGCTTGGTCCGTTTTTTCGGATCTTGACAGCCCTGTTAGACTTTCCTCCTTCGTTTTGTCTCTTCCTAGGTTGCAACATATTCAACGTTTCAAACATTCACTGAAACTACTGAAGAAGCTCCATCTTCATGCGATAGAGGTTTTAAATAAATAATCTTTGTTTAACTTTCTTTTATCCCTTCGTTTTTCGTTTTCTGTTTTGTTCCGAGTTCCCGTCACTGCATTGTGCGTTTTATTCAATTTTCAATTGATCAATAAGCTATTTATATATTCATGTTGCTTGACATTGGATTGTGTTACATTTTTTATTTTTATTCAATTTATACTCATTTTATGAGCTTTGCCTGGAAATCCGGATCATAGCTACTTTTAAATAAGATCTTGTTCGTGATAACGAATTGTAAGGAAGGAGTGACTCGGCCCAATAGTAGCTGAAACTCGAAAAACCGTAACTTTGATAACCATAGGTATATCAAAAGAATTGGCTTTATGCTCTGATTCCAAATATATAAAGTTTATTACGTTTAGCGTTACCCATCAAAAGCTATGAACCTTAGAAAACTTGCCTAATTTGGGAAAAAGTGGGGTACACCCCCAAAAGGTCAATCAATCTTGACGACAATAAAACCGTCAGATTAAGCATAGCAGAGAATCCTACTTCAAGCTCTTTATTTGCAAGAATGCGGAATTTTGTATTCTTTGGAAGAAGAAAGACTTTGGATTTGTTTTTTTTTCTCCCCAGAGGTGATCGTATCGAACTAATGGCCCTAGAAAATTGGGAGATAGCTCATTTGAACGGAAATCAAAAGTTCTATTGGCCTTTTTTCAGTGACCAAAAAGATCGGAGGGCATTTAGGCTCCCTTCCACACCTGTTTTCCCTCAAAGAGATCCAAATGTATATTTTAAGATATCCATTTGATTCAGCATAGTCGAAAGGTCCGATAAGTATGATTTTGGTGATGACATGACCCTACATAGTCGGTGAAGAAAGGGCTGCAAGTTGCGCGCTTTTGCCCATATTGTCCACATATAGTATTTGTTTTAGGGAAATATACGGAATTTTTTTCGAGGTAATTTTCTGCCTGGAGGGGGTATTTTCTATGAGGAGGAAATTTTCGGGGGGGGGGGGGGAATTCTCGAGGAGAAATGTTGCACGGGAGGAGGAAAGGTAATATCCTGGCATGTTTTGAAAAATAGCCAGAAATCGAGTAAAAAACAAATCAAGTTTTTTCATGTGAAAGTTAGGAGCAACTTTAAAACTTAAAATGAACAGAAATTATCCTGTATTTTAGGGGGGGGGGGGGTACAATGCCTCAACCCTCGTTCTTTAGGCTAAAGCTTGACTTTTTGTCCTGATTCTTTAGGAGAGGTTACTAAAACACAAGGGCCTTTGATTTTGAATAGAAGAATCAAGGAGGCACACTTGTGCCTCTTCAAAGAGGTGACCCACCACAATGTTAAGTGATTTCCGTTCCTAGCGGTCGCAGAGAGACGGTGGTGATCGCATTTTTCGTGCAAAATTTCACCCCCCTCCGACTTTATCTTCATGGGGGAAAGTGGGCCGGACGTTTCGACCCTCCCACCACAGCCCCCCTGTAACGTTGTCTGATCAGGCTGAAATTTTGAGGATAAGCTTTCCTAGGGCCTGGGAGCTTATCCTCAAAATTTCAGCTCAATCCGATCACTCCTTCCCTGTTTTCCAAAAACCTACAGGCCACAGTTGGCCACGCCTACAGGCCACAGTTGGCAACGGATCCGGGTGAATGAGGACTTATTCGAAGCGGAATTCGACTTATTATAGAGTAGGAGATTTTCAGACCGAAAAAATTATTCCCCCCCCCCCATTTACATTTACGGAAAACCTCGTTTTCCTATAAGAGCCCATGTTAATTTTTCCCACCACAGCCCCCCTTTAACGTTGTCCAATCGGGCTGAAATTTAGAGGATAAGCTTTCCTAGGGCCTGGGAGCTTATCCTCAGCTCAATCCGATCACTCCTTCCCTGTTTTCCAAAAACCAAATATCAAGTTTTTTTTTATCTGACACGCCTACAGGCCACAGTTGGCAATGAATCTGGGTGAATGAGGACTCACTCGAAGTGGAATTCGACCTGTTAGGGCCTTTTGATATTTTCAGACCGAAAAAATTATCCCCCCAATTTACATTTACGAAAAACCTCGTTTTCCTATAAGAGCCCATGTTAATTTTTGAAATTCCTAAAAGCCTAGTATTTCATTATTAAATTAGATCAAAATAGTCCTCTTAACCTGACAAGACCGACTGCAAGCTTCCAAAAATTCCAGCTCTTTCCCAGAATTTTTTTTGTCGAAAAACGAAAATCTTACTTTCTATTTGCTTGCGTCGAAAATAGATTGCAGAGACTAAGAATAATTTAACAAGTCTCTGATGGTACAGTGGTCACTATTCCTGTCTGTCATGCAGAAGACCCGAGTTCGATTCCCCGTCAGAGTAAATTTTTTATATATTGAATTTAAAATAGTATCTCTTAAATTAAAGTTAAAAAAAAATCAGTTTCTTTTTTAAATCCAATCTATTAAATCCTTCGGCTCAACAGGCGTCTCCAGAAGAATATCACAGTCGGCCTTCAGCTTACAGGTAAGTCTCCACTGCTTTGATAACATGCCGTATACCCGCATGCTCGAAGAAAAGTTGAAAAAAGAAAATCTTACTGTGCATTTGATTTGAGTATTCAGGAATTAAAAGCCTTAACAAAAGGATCTTCAAAAGCGGGGAGTTTGGGGGGCGGCAGCCCCCAACTTTAATTCCTGACACGATCAGCTAACAGGTAGTCAAGCAATAATAAGTAATAAACTGTACAAAAATGTGCAGAAAATATTTGAAAAAACTACGTTTTCTAAAGAGTTAAAGAGGCTGAGTCACAAGTTCGAACCTTAAAACGTACAGGGATTAGGAGGTACAGTTGGGGGGCTGCCGCCCCCCAAACCCCCCGCTTTTGCAGCCTCTTTTGTTAAGATTTTTTAAGTCCCGTAGCCTGCAATCAGTTGGTCGTACCAAGTTAATCACATTATAGCTTGTTATCGGTTAGAGAAAAATCTCCTGTAAAAAATCCAGCAAACAGGCTCAGTACTGTTTCTAATCAAAGAGATGCAATAGGATGTTCTTACGGTAAAAAATTCAAGCAGACTTCGTTCGTGTTGCAAAGCATTTCTTTGCAAGGGAAAATCGGGGGTTGAGGGGGGCGGAAGACCCCCAAAATAAAAATCTTAACAAAAGAGGCTGCAAAAGTGGGGGGTTTGGGGGCGGCAGCCCCCCAACTGTACCTCCTAATCCCTGTACGTTTTAAGGTTCGAATTTGTGACTCAGCCTCTTTAACTCTTTAAAAAACGTAGTTTTTTTTCAAATAATTTTTAAAGAGCTTTAAGACTTTAGCGTGTTTTAAGAGACAGTCACACTGGATATTAGGCTTATTAGGTGTTTTAATTTCGTAAAGCTTCTGCTTTCAAGTAAATGTTTTTCTTAAAAAAATAAAATAATAAAAAATCGAATTTTGCTATTTTAGGTGATTTATATCTTCGAATTCTGTCCTTTTAGAAAATTAATCTCTCTTATGGTGAGCTGAACTCTGTTGGTTATGTCAGTGGTGTAATCCTTATTGAAATAAGTCAATCAGTTTGTCTGGGTTGGCCACATTCTAATAGTCTGAGGGGTTTTTTTTCAGAAAAAGTGTAACATCTATTTAGTGTAAATATATTTACGAAGATCAGTCAGGATGCTAGGTTTTGGTTGGGCCCACATCACAGTCTTATCCGTTTTTTTTTATTAGTGTTTATATTTGTGGTTAGATTGTCGCTGTTCTTTTTCTTTTTTGTGTTTGTATTACTCCACTATTTTACATTTATTGTACAGTGGGTTATAAATAAAATAAATAAAAAAAATAAATAATATTGCAGTTCATAGGGTGGTTCAGGAAAGATTCTTTTGTATCCATTACTGGCAATCTGCCCTACCTGATTTTAAACTATTTACTTCCACCCGTTAAGTTGTTTTAGCGATGCATATGTAATAGTAGACCGTGCACCACGCATCAAGCGAACGCCGCCAACGAGAGGCCCGGTAGACCACCGCCGAAGTGTCGCAACACCTCCGGCGCGCCGCCTCTGGCAGAGGTTGTGGCGTTCGGCTAACTTAGAACTAATTTTGTGGCAATTCTTTATTGCGTCAACCGCAAAGTCGGAGCTTTTCTTTTCTCTCGTGGTTAAGCATTTCGATTTTACTGATTAGAAATCAAGCAGGGCTTGCACTATCCCCGAATTTTTGAGGATTTCTCCGAAAATCTATGTGTCACCTCGAAAAAAATTGGTTCCCCAAATCCCCGAAAACCACTCGATCACGGTGCCACCCCCAGTGATTTATCACTAGTGACATTCCCTGCCAAATATTACTTTACATATAATAATTCTTCGCTACTCTCTTGTTCGTTAATTTTCGTCTCTTGTGTTGCTTTGCATAAAAACCAGACAGATACAATTACGAAATACACGATTCATTATATGTTGACAAAAGTATTGTCTTTATGAAATGAGATTAAACCATTTCGAATGCAGTTTCCCAATTGCTATAAGATTCTTACATCATTCGTAGTCAAGAATTGCATTTTAAGTTGAACGGAACGCATACACTATACAGGTTGAGTTGAATTTTGAAATTGATAGTCAACAGATTGTTGCGACAGCTGAATCGTAAGTTTGGAGAATTTTGTTTTCTTTTGCTATTTTTATATACATTTTCTTAATTTTTAATACACAATTATTGAACGCCTGATAGATTAAGAAAATACAATTTTTTTCTGAAAAGTTTTGACCCCCCCCCCCCCCCAAAAAAAACAACCTTCTGTTGAGATAAAATTTAGCTATAGACTATGTACAAGGTTGGGGAATTGAAGATTGAAACGGAAGGGACCTTAAAATATGATTCATAAAAAACTGTATATTATTGCCTATGGGGGGATAGGGGGGCTATCATTTTTAAATGATAATAGGCTACCTCAATTTTTTTTTATTGAAAGCAGGGATGCCAAAAAGATAATTACTTTTCATTTAAAGCGGAGACGGAAGAAAATGATATCAAATTCCCTGGGAAACTATAGAGATATTTTGATAGACCCAGGGCCCCCCATTGGGACTTGTTCATAGTCATGGGTGTTTTTGGTTGAATTTCTCATAGGCTACTGGCCTAATTCGGCTTTTGTGTGTGCTCCATTTTAATTAGATTCCTTGGATCTTATTGAATGTCACGACGAATCTATGACTCGAATCTTTCGACATTTTTGTTGTTCGACCTTTATAATTTTTAAATGATAATACCTCGAATTTCTTTTTATTGAAAGCAGGGATGCCAAAAAGTTAATTATTTTTTTAATTTAAAGTAGAGTACCTCGAATTTCTTTCATTGAAAGTAGGGATGCCAAAAAGTTTTTTTTTTTTTAAATTAAAGCTGAGACGGTATCATATCAAGGCAGTATCCAGAGGGGGACGCGTAGGGGGCTTTCATTTTTAAATGAAAATACCTCAATTTTTTTTACTAAAGTCAGGGTTGCCAAAAAGTTATTTATTGTCTTTGTTTAAAGCAGAGAGGATATCCTATCAAGGCGGTATCCAGAAGGGGGGAGGTAGGGGGCTATCTTTTTTAAATGATAATACCTTGAATTGTTTTTTTTTTTTCAGTTGAAAGCAGGGATGCCAAAAAGTTAATGATTTTGTTTCTAATTTAAAGCGGAGACAGAAAAAAATAATATAAAATTCCCCGGGAAACTATAGAAAAATTTTGATAGACCCAGGGCCCCTCCATCGGAACTTGTTCATTGTCTTGGGTATTTTTGGATTTATCCTAGGCTACTGGCCTAATTTGTCTTTTGTCTGTGCTCCCTTTTAATTAAATTCCTTGGATCTTATTGAATGTCACGGCGAATCTATTATCTATTATATGCAAGGGCTCTGAAACGCCACAGCCATTTCGTTTCTACCAGATTTCTACTTCTCTTGATGAATAATGAAGAAGACCAGCGTCCAGCCAGCGACTTGCGAAGTTTTTAACTCATGAATAGGCCCGAATCGGTTTGTAAATTCAAGCTGGGATTTGAGAAAGACTGATGAAAACATTAATGTTTGCGGTCAAAATTGATCGCGCCGGTGGCACGCTGCCGGCATCTCACCAGCGCGCCGCCGCTGCTATTTTTGGCCCCGCTGACGCCGGCCTTCCCTTATCGGCGCGGCGCCGGGGTCTATGTGATAGGCTGCCTTATAGTAATCTTAAGAACATCCTTCAACTAAAGCTAAGTTTTATTATTACGTGTATTTAAAACATTATATAAAACACATTTATAGAAGAAATCACAAAAGTACTTGTAAAAAACAAAGACCACGTAAATTAAAGAGAAAAACTATACATCAACTATATAAAAAGCATAATCATGCAAAAAACAAATCACGATCATAAATAAGAAACCACAATCTGAAAGTGTCCGACAGATTTTGTTTTTTTCTGACTTAAAATGTAAAAAAAGCATATATATATATATATATATATATATATATATATATATATATATATATATATATATATATATATATATATATATATATAATATATATATATATATATATATATATATATATATATATATAGATATTGGAAATTAAAGGCATCACAAAAGTTTCAGTTGTCTGAACTACTGAATCGTATATATTTCAGCTTCTAGATATCCATTTTTAGCCGGGTGGGCTGGCCTGACTTGGTATTTTGTATTTAATTTTAGTGCTGTCCGTTTAAACTCACTGTCGGTGTTGAATATTGGAAAACATTGAATGTCACTCCCATAGATACT